>ONZH01019536.1:0-500000 GCA_900303285.1 Rhinella marina
TCTTGGGCCTCCACAAAATCTTTAACAGGGTTCCTCTTGGCCTACAAAATTTTAAGAGGTCTCACCTCTTGGGCCTCCACAAAATTTTAAAGGTCTCACCTCTTGGGCCTCCACAAAATCTTTAAGAGGTCTCACCTCTTGGGCCTCCACATAATTTTTAACAGGTCTCACCTCTTGGGCCTCCACATAATTTTTTAACAGGTCTCACCTCTTGGGCCTCCACAAATCTTTAAGAGGTCTCACCTCTTGGGCCTCCACAAAATCTTTAAGAGGTCTCACCTCTTGGGCCTCCACAAAATTTTAAGAGGTCTCACCTCTTGGGCCTCCACATAATTTTAAAGAGGTCTCACCTCTTGGGCCTCCACAAAATTTTTAAGAGGTCTCACCTCTTGGGCCTCCACATAATTTTTAAAGAGGTCTCACCTCTTGGGCCTCCACAAAATCTTTAAGAGGTCTCACCTTGGGCCTCCACATAATTTTTAAGAGTCTCACCTCTTGGGCCTCCACAAAATTTTAAGAGGTCTCACCTCTTGGGCCTCCACAAAAATTTTAAGAGGTCTCACCTCTTGGGCCTCCACATAATTTTTTAACAGGTCTCACCTCTTGGGCCTCCACAAAATTTTAAGAGGTCTCACCTCTTGGCCTCCACAAAATCTTTAAGAGGTCTCACCTCTTGGGCCTCCACAAAATCTTTAAGAGGTCTCACCTCTTGGGCCTCCACAAAATCTTTAAGAGGTCTCACCTCTTGGGCCTCCACAAAATTTTAAGAGGTCTCACCTCTTGGGCCTCCACAAAAATTTTAAGAGGTCTCACCTCTTGGGCCTCCACAAAATCTTTAAGAGGTCTCACCTCTTGGGCCTCCACAAATTTTTAAGAGGTCTCACCTCTTGGGCCTCCACAAAATTTTAAAGGGTCTCACCTCTTGGGCCTCCACATAATTTTAAAGAGGTCTCACCTCTTGGGCCTCCACAAAATCTTTAAGAGGTCTCACCTCTTGGGCCTCCACAAAATCTTTAAGAGGTCTCACCTCTTGGGCCTCCACAAAATCTTTAAGAGGTCTCACCTCTTGGGCCTCCACATAATTTTAAAGAGGTCTCACCTCTTGGCCTCCACAAAATTTTTAAGAGGTCTCACCTCTTTGGGCCTCCACAAATCTTTAAGAGGTCTCACCTCTTGGGCCTCCACAAAATCTTTAAGAGGTCTCACCTCTTGGGCCTCCACAAAATCTTTAAGAGGTCTCACCTCTTGGGCCTCCACAAAATCTCTTTAAGAGGTCTCACCTCTTGGGCCTCCACAAAATCTTTAAGAGGTCTCACCTCTTGGGCCTCCACAAAATCTTTAAGAGGTCTCACCTCTTGGGCCTCCACAAAATCTTTAAGAGGTCTCACCTCTTGGGCCTCCACAAAATCTTTAAGAGTCTCACCTCTTGGGCCTCCACAAAATCTTTAAGAGGTCTCACCTCTTGGGCCTCCACAAAATTTTTAAGAGGTCTCACCTCTTGGGCCTCCACAAAATTTTAAGAGGTCTCACCTCTTGGGCCTCCACATAATTTTTAACAGGTCTCACCTCTTGGGCCTCCACATAATTTTAAAGAGGTCTCACCTCTTGGGCCTCCACAAAATCTTTTAAGAGGTCTCACCTCTTGGGCCTCCACAAAATCTTTAAGAGGTCTCACCTCTTGGGCCTCCACAAAATCTTTAAGAGGTCTCACCTCTTGGGCCTCCACAAAATCTTTAAGAGGTCTCACCTCTTGGGCCTCAAACAATTTTTAAGAGGTCTCACCTCTTGGCCTCCACAAATTTTTAAGGGTCTCACCTCTTGGGCCTCCACATAATTTTTAAGAGGTTCTCACCTCTTGGGCCTCCACAAAATGTTTTAAGAGGTCTCACCTCTTGGGCCTCCACATAATTTTTAAGAGGTCTCACCTCTTTGGGCCTCCACATAATTTTTAAGAGGTCTCACTCTTGGGCCTCCACATAATTTTTAAGAGTCTCACCTCTTTAGCCTCCACACAATTTTTAAGACGTCTCACCTCTTGGGCCTCCACAAAATTTTCCATGAGCCTCTGGCCAGCCCACGGCCTCTTCCTGCCTTTTGCGGTCCTACGCATCCCTCAACATCCCCACTGCTTTACCTGCTAGACATGACACTGGGCCAGGTCGGGTCACTGACATCTCAAGCGCCAACAATTTGGGCATTTTAAGGCTTCTGCATGTGTTTGAGTTGTTTTTACATTTTAAAGAAGACATGTCTGACCACATCTCACACACACACACAATGACAATTAGGGGTGGGGTCTATTTGCTTTCCCCCTTGCCTATGCCATCTGTGGTTGTCATAGGCAACGTGATTTTAAGGGGTGCAGAATTTTATCTTCTTTTTTGTCTAGTTTGGCTTGGGGTCCATGGCAATGTAGAGGAAAGAAGGTTTCCTTGTATGGTCTCACTTTACAGAGAGGTTAGATTGTCTTTGGAGTGTATTGTTGAGAGGCTGTGATAGTGGCGTAATAGTGCGACTTGGGCGCGTTATATGCACCCAGACATGCTTCCCCTGCTGTCCCAGTTGCATTCCAGCAGTGTTGGCATCCTTTTCTGAGGTTTCAGGGTGGACTTGGTGACCTCCAAGTGGTCGAATTGAGATTTCCAAGTGGCGAGCATTTTTTTCCCATAGACTTTAATGGGATTCGATATTCGGTCAAATAGTCGAATTTCGCGGGTCTATTCGAATCGAATTTCGAACTTTCGAATATTTCACTACTCGCTCACTCTATCATCAGTAAAGATTCGGAAATCCTTTGAAGGTCCTACATACACACGACAATACTGGGTTTGCAACACACAGTAATCTGGATCAAAAATACTTATTTATAATTCTAACACATAATAGATTAAATATCGTTATTAAGAAACTAAGAAATGTACATATAAACAACTATGTACATTCATTCCAAGCAACTATGTACAATATATAAAATGCATGACTTCATTATAAATTCCTATACACTAGATTTCAAAATTAGGACTGCATTTCCTATGTGTTGTGTAGTAAGCAAATCCATTACATTTAGTGTAGAACATTCACCAGCACATTGATCTCTGAGGAGTTTTACATTGCTGAAATCAAGCTAAAAATATAATAGCACTGTATATTATATTTATAACTATCAATAAAATGCTGCTGGGACTGTCATTTTTCTAATGAATGGTTAAGGAAACTCTTGTGCGGAATAACTAGGCTATATTTATATCACTTTTTGAGGCATGCATCCTTTTATCATGTTATATTTGTGTGTATACTGATAGATAGATAGATAGATAGATAGATAGATAGATAGATAGATAGATAGATATAAATATTGAATAGGGAGAGTGCAGGGACAGTGCTAGCAGATAGTAGGGAGAGTTTTTTGAGACTGTAGGGAGAGCATAAGGAGACTGTAGGGACAGAGCAGGTTGAGTGTACTTGCTGTGTGCATCTTGTTGAACTGCTGCCACATTTTTAGTTAATCCGTTACGTTACTGATACAGTTACTGCACACTATGACTCACAGAACTCCCTATTGAGAGGTAGAAAAGTGTACATCCTAAATATCTTTGAAATCACTGATGAATAAGGATGCTAAAAACTAACCTTAGAACTGATTAAAACATATAACATAGGGAAGGACTCACAATAAGGCGTATGCTTAAATGTATGCTATCCTAGGAGGGGTGTCTTTCGGTTCCACAGCCCCTATATAATGGCTGATAATAGAACCAATATTAATAGCTCCGCACCCTCACCTGGACCAGACACTAGACTGTGTTTAAATGGTACTACAGGTCAGCTGCCATTTACTCCCTGTATAAGAACACTGAGCCGTGGTGTTACCCCTATACCGGGGAGTCTCCTAATCCAGACCCCTGTATCTCAGGCAGTACAGTAAGGCACACCACCTGTTACTATATGGGCTACATTGGAGGCCCCATTACAGGACCTTAAATATAGACCAAACTGTGGTTAGCAACTGCCCAGTGTGCCATATGCATGCCCTATCCAGTAAAATGACGCCAAAATGATGGCACTGCACTCCTAGTTACTGTGCTCAGGTGCTACTAGTCTAAGATCCACTACCCAGTAAGCTCTACACGTTTCACCCTATAAAGGGCTCTTCAGGAGCATGGTAGCATAGACAAGACACACTCACATACACACGCCAACCACCTCTTGTGGTAAGGTGGTGGCACCGGCCATCAGCCATTATATAGGGGCTGTGGAACCGATAGACACCCCTCCTAGGATAGCGTACATTTAAGCATACGCCTTATTTTGAGTCCTTCCCTTTGTTATATGTTTTAATAAGTTCTAATAAAGGTTAGTTTTTAGCATCCTTACTGCACACTATGGCAAACAAATAGTTGCCTATGCCCTTCAAAGGGATGGGTAGTGGCAAAAATGTTGCTGTAGACGACAAAATTAGCAGCAGAAGAATATTAATAGAACAGAAAAAAAAAAGAATCCTGTATTTTGAGCATCCGTAAGGCCTCTTTCACACAATCAGTTTTTGATCAGTATTTGTAAGCCAAAAGCTGAAGTGGGTCCAAGACACAGAAGAGATGCAAATATTTCTATTACATTTTGGACCCACTCCTAATTTTTCATTTACAAATACTGATCAAATACTGATGCAAAATAATGACCAAATATTGACCGTGTGAAACAGTCCATTAAAGTCCTGCATTCAGGATTTTTTTTCAGACGTAAATGGCCAAAATGGATGCAAATCGAGATGTAAATGGCCAAAACATATGCATATAGAGCATAGGGCTCTTTCGCATGGTCAGTATTTTGCATCAGTACTTGATCAGTATTTGTAAGCCAAAAGCAGGAGGGGGTCCAAAACACAGAAGAGATGCAAATATTTCTATTAAATTTTATCCCTGTTTTGCACCCTCTCCTGGTTTTCACTGACCGTCTGAAAGAGGCTTTATGTATGCTCAAAACACAGGCTTTGGGGTTTTTTGACTGATCAGAAGAACTGAAAAATAAACAGTGACGTGAACACAGCCTTACTGCACTGCTGCTGCCCACCCTCCCCACTGTCATGGGGTCACTATTGTCCATGTTACTGCCACTGCTGTTGGCCGCCATCATTACTCTGTTATAGGACCAATATTGTCACTATTACTGCCACTGCTGCTGCTGCCACCCTCCCCACTCTGTCATGGGGCCGCTACTGTCACTGCTACTGCCACTACTGCTGTCACCCTCCCCACTCTGTGATGGGGCCGCTACTTGAATTTTGGGGCACTGCATGATTAAATCCACGGCAATACATTAGACCTGATGGTAACAGTGACCTGTAACACTGACACACAGTTAATCTACAGCTAAGGCTACTTTAACACTTGCGTTTGCAGGATCCATTTTTGAGATCCGTCCAGGCTCTCATGAACGGACCCGTCATGATAATACAAACGTCTGCATCCGTTCTGAACGGATCCGTTTGTATTATCTTTTACATAGCCAAGACCGATCCGTCATGAACTCCATTGAAAGTCAATGGAGGACGGATCAGTTTTCCGTTATGTCAGACAAAACTGATCCGTCCTCATTGACTTACATTGTGAGTCATGACGGATCCGTTTGGATCAGTTTCCATCAAGCGGACACCAAGACGCTGCAGACAGCGTTTTAGTGTCCGCCTCCAAAACGGAATGGAGACTGAACTGAAGCATTCTGAACGGATCCTTTTCCATTCAGAGTGCATTAGGAAAAAACTGATCAGTTTAGGACCGTTTATGAGAGCCTGTGACGGATCTCACAAACGGATCCTGCAAACGCAAGTGTGAAAGTAGCCTAACAGAAGGGATTAAAAAGCATGTATTTGGACTGCCACAACATACACAGTGATGTAGACAGCAATAAATTACACCTGTAATACTTATAGCATACTACCTATAGAACAGATTAACTATGAATGTGGGTGACAAATTAATTATTAACGAATCAAATTTCATGTCGAAGTTCGGCAAATGGGCCGAATCAAGTTTTTTAAAACTTCATTCATCTCTAATTATCATAATAAAAGAATGCATACCTGGCACCAAATACAAAACATCAACAATGAACTCCATTCAACTTAATATAAACGGTCCATTTTCCCACAGGTTCACAGGTCTGAGGTCTGATTAAAATTGGAGGTCTGATTTGAAGTCTGATAAAAAAAAATTTTTTTTCTTTTTTTCTCTTCTAAACCGAAGCACATCTTATAGGGTGAAAAATACAATAAATATGTATACTAATCAGTCCTTACAAAAAAACACTGTATGTATTAGGAAGCACATGAACAGTCAGTTCTTGAAATTGATGTGTTGCAAGCTGTAAAAATATGCAAGCATGAGGAACTGACCTACTTTCAGTAGGGCAAAATTGCGATGGCTAGATAACTGGGTGAGACCATCTCCAAACCAGGTCTCGTGGGGTGTTCCCAATATGCAGTGGTTAGTATGTACCAAAAGTGGTCCTAAGAAGGAGAACTAGTGAACCTGGTGTTCAAGGCTCATTGATGCCCTTGAAGAGTGAAGGATAGCCTTCCCCAATGTTACAGAAGAGCAACTGTGCTCATGCTGACCCTATTCATTGCAGAAGGTCCACTGGACTATACAGTAATGGTCAGACAAACCATACATTTTTTGGATACTGTGGACAGCAGGGTATGTTTGCTTTACTTACCTTGGGAACACATAGCACCAGGATGCACTATGGGAACAAGGCTAGCTGGTAATTCTGGCAAATGTCAAATGGGCCAGTGCCTGGGTGGGCTTTCCTAGGACCTGAAACTAGTTGCTGCCACAGATACAGTTGAGTAGTGTGGCTGGGCATGGGAACTAATGGTTCTTGTACCCATTGTTCACTCTCATAGGCCACAGACCGATAGGCTTGAAGCCTATGAGGAAGCACTGGTGATCGCAAAGTGATGACATCATCACGACTGCCTGCGCCGGTTCTCAGGGGATGGCGATGAAGTCATCATGCCAGGACACAGGAGTTGGGATGCTATATAGGCCCCTACATCAACTACTGGAGACACTATAGAGTGGCTTATAGTAACTACTGTGGACCTATATCAATGAATGAGGCGCTACAGAGTAGCCCATATCAACTTCTGGGGCACTATAAATGGACCTATATCAACTACTGGGGCACTATAGATGGGCCTATATCAATTAGAGGGGCATTATAGAGGGACCTATATTAACTACTAAAGCACTATATAGCGGCCTATATAATCAAATGGGGCCACTATAGATGGGCCAATATCAACTAATGGCCCACTATAGAGATGCCTATATCAACTACTCGGGCACTTTAGAGGGGCTTATATTATCTACTGAGGCACCACTGTGGGCCTATATCAACTACTATAGAGGGAGTTATAATATATTTAATTATAGTTGGTGGGACTTTTGGGAGCACTTACTATGGGGGACTATCTGTATGGCACCGTTATTTCTGCAATATAGTATTTGGAGGCATGGGGGGCACAGCAAGCACAGTATTGGGGGTAGCGCAGGGTAGCACTGCTGGCGCAACAGGAAGAAATGGATGTTGAAAAAGTGATAAACTCTGCAGAGTCAAGACACATCTGAAATATGTCATCATTATGGTCTGCTCCCAATGGAGAAGATGAGGAAAGAGAACATCTAGATTAGAGAAGACATCTCTGGAAGTAATAGGCATGCTGTGCTGTATTCTCCTGAATGTTTAGTAGTGGTGATTGTAATGTCCATCCAAATATACCATTACTACTGGGGTGGGTGGTAGGGGCGCAAACATATTTCATATCCACCACACAACAAATGGGTCTGTCTGTTTTAAAATGCCAGGGCTGAAATTCAGTTCCAGTCCAGCACCACAAGCTAGTGTAAGCAATATGATGCTCTGCACAATAATCTGCTGGGAAACCTTGGGTCTTGGCATATGTATGCTACTTTGACATATATCACCTACCTAGATATTGTTTCAGACCAAGTAAACCTCTTCATGTCAATGGTAATCCCTCAGGAATGGTTTGAGGAACAAGGTACTGAATTAAAATTTTCCAGAACTCAATCTCTTTCAGTATCTCTGGGATGTGCTGGACAAACAAGTAAATTTCACGAGGTCTCACCTTGCAACTTATATGAGTTAAAACATCTTTTGAATAATATGGTATACATTTGCTTTATTGTAAAATACATTTGTCTAATGTATAAATCAAACCATACCTATATAGGAATTCATATGCAAGAAGAATTTAAAGTATAATGTTATTGCTGTCCAGTCAATGGACTTGAGAACCTGAAATAAATTTGAACTGTCAGCATGATGTAAAAAGGCCAAGAAAACTCTGACATATCCCAACTTTATTAAACAGCTAAAAGAGTTTTGAATGTGTATGAGATAACCAAGATGTTACAAATTGTATTTTTTTTTTCATAAAATTATTTACAGCTGAACAGCTGAGAAACATATATGTAAAGAGGTATTCCGGTTGATGACATTTATTTATTTAGAGAAAAGAATGTTGAATCATTTTCTAATATCCATCTATTTAAAATTCTGCTTGCAGTCCTTTATTATATACATACAGTAGCCTCTTGTTAAAGAAAAAAAAATGTACGGCCCATTTTAGTCCTGTAAAATATATCCATAGGAGATGCACATGGCGTCAGTCATGTGAGCAGCCATGTGACCCTCACAAATATCATGTTTCAGTTAAAGAGGACCTGTCACCGCTCCTGACATGCCTGTTTCAATAGCTTCATGCATTCCCCATGTAATAACAAGTCTGGAACAGAGGGGAGGTGGCCAGTTGGGGGTGTGTATCTGCACAGACTGAACATGACAGCACTGATTGGATAGAGTCAGTCTGTGCAGATTCCCCCCCCCCCCCCAACTGGCCACCTCCCCTCTGTTCCTTTACTGAAGACAAATAGCAATTCATTCATAACTTCTAGTGCAAATAATAAAGGAATGGCACAACATACAGACATAATAATAGTTGTTCCAGAATTGTTAGTACGTGGGGAATGCATGGAGCTATTAAAACAGGCATGTCAGGAGCGGTGAAAGGTCCTCGAATAGTCCTCGAGAGCGAATAGTATTTCATTAGGGATCAGAACATACACAATATACATACTATTACTACCTGCAGCAGTATCTCATCATGTCTGTCAGTGCCAGTCTGTGCTTTTTTTAACACTAAACTATATGAACAACATGACATCACCTAGAGACAGGCAGCCATTTTACAACATCACCTACACATAGTCAGCCATGTAAATCCACACAGTAATGTAGTTGCTGCAATAAACACAATAAAACCCTAATGCCAACACTAGTTATATTTACTTAGCAGCAATCAAAGTGTTTGGTGGCTCACACTACTGAAAAATGGATCAATGAGGGTGCACTATCCCTCAGGTCACCCAAACCTGTTAATAAATAATCAAATCAGAATAACAAATAAGATAGGCACCACCTCTTTCTGGAATATATAGAAAATATATCTTTAATAAACATAAAATATATATATAATAAAAAATATATTAAAAACTTATATAGACATGATTAATAGCTGAAAAATTCATCAATAAACAAGAAGCACATAACATGATTGCCTGACGCTAAATTCCTATATGTTCTTAGTATTCGTGGTTATATTTCATTAAATATGTGTTCATGATCGCACTTCATAGAATATATCTCCTCTTCTCCACCGTAATGATTTTCAAAATGGTTTTCCAAGTATTACTATTTCAATGTCTCTAATTTATTTATCCAGCTTGATATGGCGAAAATTATCCAACATAAGGAGTGATCCACTTGAACCATAATACATATGCCGACTCTGTTAAACAGTCCTCCGTTAGACAATAAGAGGTAAGTAAGATGAATAAATATAGATTCAATGTAATATTGTCAAGCTTGATATTCAATCATGATTCCATAGGTTATTATATTCTTATTTAGTCTCTTATTGTATCGCCAGAAAAAATGTGTTTTACATATACTGCCTCCAGGAGCGGCAATTGAATCTGTAGTGACAGTGTAGGATTGCTGGTAATCTTATCAGACTGAGATCACATAGAGTCTCTTGGTTGCAACCATAATACTTAGTTTTTACTTATCAGGTCTGTGATAATTTTATACAGGTACTCGGGTCGTGCACTTACCCTACCTTCACTTTTCAGCAGCGCTATTCTCAGTGCACTTGTGCTCAGCGTCCCACGCTCTGTCTCCTCGCTACTGTTTGCCCACAGGTGGAGATGAGCAGCCAGAGCTCCCTGTTGCGCTCGTCCGTCCAACCCTGTGATTCCGAGGTGAGACAAAGGTTCCTACAGTTAATCTTCAAAACGGAGTCCAAAATATGGTGTCCGAGGATTGCCTCAAAAAGGGTCCCTTTGTACAAAAATTACTGCCAGACACCTTTCGGGGCTCCAGGCTCCTTTTTCAGTGGCTTCTTCAACAAGGTTGGACAGGCGAGTGCAAGAGGGAGCTCCAGCCGCTCATCTCCACCTGTGGGATGCGAGATTATATGATGCGAATAGTGTCACATGACTCATGCCACGTTTCAGTAAGGCCATGGAAAAATTCCACAAGACTGATACATATATGGTTCAACTGCTTGATATAAGAAAGGTATGTATTCCAAATTTTTAAAATATGTATATAATTGTATGGTTTGCTATTATATAACAATTTAAAAAATGAAAACTGGAATATCCCTTTAAGACAAAACTTTAAAGCTAGTACAATACGTGCAAAGCTTATTCATGTTGGAACGCATGTTTGAATTTTCATCTTCAGTTTGGTAAAGAATGTATGAAGGACATCATTCAAATCGATGACAGATCACCAAACCTATCCCTGCAACATTAATCATAGATCTAACCAATATGTGTTGATTGATGAGCTCTGTTATACATTCAATATAATCCACTCTACAAATGATCATCAACATAGGTTTCAGCAGGATAATCCAAGCAGAAGATCAAGCATACCCTGACCCTGAATAAAAGAGTACTGAGCCAGCGATCTTTCTATCCTTGATGAGGACTGCAGCAATGCCAGGCTAACATTCCTCCAGCATTGCTTAGACATGAAGTCTATCAGTACTTATATTTGGATGCTGTACTTTGGGAAACGTGAAATGATCTCACCAGTTACATATAATGCATGTCTCATGTGACTCCTCGCATTGCAAATATGTCTTTGAGTTCTTGTAAATCTAAATTTGATCATTTGCACGTTTCCAAAATTCTTAAAACGCTTCCACCTTTAGGTCACTCACCGTGAGCACAGATTTTATACTGGACTTAGATATGACATAGAGCTGTTCAGATGGAAAAGCAGTGTCCACATATACAGATACACTGTGACCCGATCCGTGGCTAACTACTGTATATTATAATGTTACAAAACTTTAACGAGCATAGGGAGGATACAGATACAGAAAGTGATCAGGGTTGGACATAAAGAGCAAGCTTCATAGGTTTTTTATTTTTTTATTTTTTCATGTTTTAAGTATTGTGATTTTCTGTATGGATTATTACCAGTACAGTTATTATTTTAGTACATATAGTATACCTGATCCCTTTCCATTTCCCAGAGAAGGGTTATTCTTATATGTAGAGGTCTCATGGGACATTTACTGTATGAAAGCAGCATCGATGTCTTGGAACGTTTAAGTGAATAGTATTACTTACCTTGTTGCAGTTAGCAGGGAGAATCATTATAATGTTGCAGCTATAATTACTATGTCTCAATGTTTAGCATTGTTTTGAGGTGTAGATTGTAGATTATGGCTATAATTAAACATAAGCGAATCGACTTCGGATGAAACATCCAAAGTCGATTCGCATAATACTTCGTTCTAATATTGTACGGAGCGGGAGCTCCGTATAGTATTAGAATGTATTGGCTCTTATGAGCCAAAGTTATTACTTCACGAAGTCTCGCGAGACTTCACATAATAACTTTATAAATTCATTTTTACTGTAAAAAAAAAAGCTCCCGCTCCGTACAGTATTAGAACGAAGTATTATGTGAATCAACTTCGGATGTTTAATCTGAAGTCGATTCGCTCATCCCTAGCTACAATACACATGAATGGACATTTTCTATTGACGGCTGTAAATATTTTTATGGCTTTATCCATAGTATTATTTAATAGGCACAGCTCATCTCCTGTTGTAGCCTGTCACATTGATTCGGTAAGAATTTCCTTCTCTTAGCCAATGACTTACATATAGTTCTCCCTCTTTCTTTGAGAGGAGTTTCTACAGTATCTGGTGTGTGACTTTTACAGCTTCTATAGACCTTCACTAACGGGGTATTCCAGTTATTTCAAGTTATATGCTACCCATAAGATATGGGACAACTATTAGATACAGTAGGGGAGAGGGGTTGTACCCCACTGAACACGAGAATGAGAGGCCTGTTTCCTGTAGGCCCCCAAAATGAATGGAGGGGCAGTTTGGGCGTGTGTGCTGCCACTCCTTTCATCTTTATGGGACTGAAAGAGATAGTACAGCAATCAGCTATATCTCTCAGGTCCTATAGAGAGGAATGGAGCGACGGTGCCCTGTGGAGTATGGGCTCCTGTTCTTGTGATCAATGGGAGGCCCAATGGTAGGGCTATCACCAGTCTAATAGTTATCCCCTATCCAGTCGATAGGGGATAACTTGAAATAACCAGAACACCCCTTTTAAGAAATATTTTGGTGTTTCATAAATGGTAAAAAAAAAATCTCCCCAAACTCTCCCAAACAAGGTTCTGCAGCAGCGGTGCAGTTTAAGAAATAATGGGGGAGATTTATCATCCCTCATGCGCCTGAAAAGTGGAGTTTTCAACTTGTTAACTGTGACTTTTTTTTTTTAAAAAATGGTTGCACCTTCCAGTTTTTACACCACCCTTGCCACTTTTTAGAAAGGGGGTGCGGTAAGCCCAGAAACCAGTAACGTTGCCAGCAGCTGCGACAAATTTTTCTTCATTTATGCTAGCTTTCTGGCACAAATTAGGCCAGAAATCTATGGCAGCTCAGAGGTGTCGTAGATTTATGGTTAGGCGCATGGACTGCCAGAGGATGCGCCTGATTTATGATGAGGCTTCAGCTTCGTCATAAATTAGGTGCATCGTTCGGCATCTTCTGCAGCCGTCTTCCAAAAAAAAAATCAAAGTCTTTCTACTATACAGTACAATGAATATTATAAATCACCTCTTAGTTTGGTGACCTGTTTTCTTACAGGTGGCCTGCTGCCTGCTGATTTTATATTGTCACTAAGCTTCTTTGGGATGTCTATTATTATTATTACAATTTACAGTAGGTGGTAGACAGGGGCAAACATAGAAATCATTGGGCCCCATAGCAAGAATCTAAATTGGGTCCCCTAAGTCCACCCAGTACCCACCCCTGGCCCATCCCACCTCCTGCCCTGGCTCCTCCCCTGCCCACACCACATTTGCTGCAAAGGGAACACCGTAGGAACAAAACCTGTAAAACGGTGGAGGAATTGCTTAAAATTCCTCTCCATTTGGAATTTATTTTCTGCTTCCCATTACATTGTATGTCATATTAAATGGTGGCATTCGAAAGTACAACTTGTCCTGAAAAAATAAGACCTCATACAGCTATGTAAATGGAAATATAACAAAGTGCTCAAGGAAGATAGGGAAGAAAAAGGAAAATGCTAAAGATAATACTAGTGCTTATAATGTAGTAGTGTTACCTGCAGTCTTATGTAAAACCACAGATAACACTAGTGTAGATCATGTGGTTTTGTTACCTGCAGTCCTATGTAAAACTACAGATAACACTAGTGTAGATTGTGTGGTAGTGTTACCTGCAGTCCTATGTAAAACCACAGATAACACTAGTATAGATCATGTGGTTTTGTTACCTGCAGTCCTATGTAAAACCACAGATAACACTACTGTAGATCGTGTGGTAGTGTTACCTGCAGTCCTATGCAAAACCACAGATAACACTAGTGTATATTATGTGGAAGTGTTACCTACATCCTTAGTGTGCTTCCTGTGCCTCTCCCACGGACTCCATGCTGGTGGTGCTGTCTCCTCTTCCGTCTTCTTCTTCTTGCCCCCACAGAACGTCCTGATGCAGCTGCGTCAAAACATAGGAACACTGTGGGCATGGTGATGGTGACAGACACACAGGGGGACAGGGACACATAGGGGCAGGGACACACACAGGGACAGAGGGACAGACACACACAGGGGGACAGACACACAGGGACAGATACCCACACAGGGGGACAGACACACACACACACAGGGACAGGGACACACAGAGGAAGAGACACACAGAGACAGGGATACACACAGGGACAGATACACACAGGGACGGACACTCACACAGGGACAGATACACACATGGACACACAGGGACGGATACGCACACAGGGATAGGAACACACACACAAACAGGGACAGGGACAAACACAGGGAAAGATACACACAAGGACAGACACACACAGGGACAGGAAAACACACACACACACAGGGAAAGGGACAAACACAGGGACAGACACACAGGGACAGACAGACACACAGGGACACATAGGGACAGGGACAGACAGACACACAGGGACAGACAGACATACAGGGACACATACACACAGGGACACACAGCTAGGCCTCACCAAACTCCAGCCTGGCTCCTCTCCATACAGCAATACAGCTCTCTGCTCCTCAGGTTCCTCCCTCATTGGTCACATGGTCGGATGACATCAGAAAGGTCCTTTAGCCCACAGCAACATCCATCTCTGGACTGCAGGGGTGAGCGGACCTACGGGGGAGAGAGGAGGGTTCATGGGGGAAACGGGTGCTGAAGGGAACACAAGCGGGCAGGCCACAGGCTACCTCACTGCCCCAAGTTAACTATGTTTATTAACTAGTTAATTATGAATAACCTGGCTGCCTGTGTTGTGCAGAGTATATGTAGGGAGCAGGGCCTTCCTTGCTCTCTGGGCCCCCCTGTGCTGCGGGCCCCATAGCAGCTGTGTGGTCTGCCTATATCGGCAGTACGCCACTGGTGGTAGATTATATATTTATATATGTATAAAAATATATCGTCATAAGTTACAAGAGTATTTATTTAATCAAAGTGAATTATCTTTCCCACATCTTTAAAGTGTAACTGTCATTCTTTTTTTTATTTTTGCAATGTATAGGGGCAGTGATACTGACCATTTTTGTAATATACTTTAATTACTGAAATCGCACATTTCTATTAGAAAAATATCTCTAAAGTGGCCCATTTTGAGCCTTAGCAAGGCTTCTCTGTCTTCTTTTTACGTAACAGTGGAGACTTGCCAACACTGACTGTGTTATGTAAACAAAAGGCTCAAAATAGGCCACTTTAGAGCTATTTTTCTAATAGAAATGTGCAATTTTAGTAATTAAAGTATATTACACAAATGTTCAGTATCACTGCCTGCATACATTACAAAAATAAAAAAAAGAATGACAGTTACACTTTAAATGACAAATACTTGTGATCAAGTAGCAATAAAAAATGAAAATGCATCTGACAAATATTTTCTAAGGATTTAAGTTATTATTGCAGACAGATAGTTAATAGCATCTATTCATTCTAATGCCATGGACAAATCATTGACCTATCAGTAAATATCAATGCACTCAGTGATTTATGATCCGTAAACGCAAGGTCTAAATAATATGTAATATCGGACAAAAGTAGAAACAAGTTTATATAATTTTCATTTTACAGCCTCGTTCACACAACTTTATTTTTGGCCTGTGTCCGATCCACATTTTTTGCGGATTGCACGTGAACCCTTTCATTTTTATGGGGTCACAAAAAATGCAGACAGATGCACAGATCTGTGTGCTGTCCACATCCATGAGGCTGTGCCGCAAAATATAAAACCTGTCCTATTCTTGTCCATTTTGCTGACAAGAATAGGAATTTTGACAATGGAGCCCGCAAGAAGTGTGAGATGCACAAAGCCTGTATCTGCATTATGTGCTGTCTGCATTCGTGTGCTGTCCACATTCGTAAGTTTGTTCCGCAACCCAGCAAAAAAAAAAAAAAGAACATGTCCTATTCTTGTCTGTTTTGTTGACAAGTATAGGATATTTGTGAAGGAGTAAAAAAAAAAATGGCCGCAGGCTCTCTGACCGCAGAGACGGATATGGTCGTGTGCAGGAGCCCTAAGCAAGAGGACAAACTTCATCACCTTAACGCTTTGCTGCCAGGCACAGTCTGACAATTGTCTCTTGCTCTCTGACACTTTGGAGCACTTACACTGAGAGCAGGAAACAGAAGGATGAGGGATATGCATGCTGCCACAGTGTGCCGAGCACCAGAGTGGTAGTTAAATGAAGCTTGGGGAGAGTTAGTGATGTGGTGAAGGGCTCCTGTGGGACCCTTGACTTGGCCTTGGTTAGCTCCCATCCACCCCCGCCTCCTATTAGTTATGTTTCTGACCATAAGTGAATTTCTATAAACGAGAAGCACAACTTATGAAAAGACATCAGTTGTATTTATTATCCTTATGACTTCATTTGTATGAATTATTCATAACAGTATGTATCATCTGCCAAAGTGCTACATTTTCTTAGTACACACAACTGTTTGGATGTTTTTCGCTTTGTGGCCCCCACATTGTTCGTGAAGGTTTTGAATATGAGCAGATTTATTTTTTTATGAACATAAGCAACATACAGATAACAAAGAAATCCAAATAGATAACAAAGAAATCCAAATGTAAAGTCTTGACAAGTGCATTATCAGTGATGTCAGTTCACAGCATTTCATTTGTATGTAGTTCATACCACACATACCCCAGAACATGTCACACCAAGCAGTGTAAGGTCTCTTTCACACGAGCGATACAAAATGAGTCAGGGTCTGATGGTTTTGCACTCAAGTTGAATCAGTTTTGTCTGCGATTGTGTTCAGTGTTTCAGTTTTTTCCACACGGATGCAATAAGTTTTTGATGTGTTTTTCACGTGTGTGAAGAAAAAAACTGAAGAATAACACTCAACATCTCCTAGCAACTATCCAGCAATATCTCCTAGCGACTACATTGCATCTGGAGGCCTTCCGTTTTTAACACATCTTTATGGATCCAGAGCTGAGTGAAAAAAAGCACAATATTGAACAGGGATCAGTGACCTTCGGCACTCCAGCTGTTCTGAAACTACAACTCTCAGAATCCCCCTATCACTTCTGTAGGAGTTACAAGAACAGCTGAGTAAGTGTGCATGATGGGAGCTATAGTTTCACAGCAGCTGAAGTGCCAAAGGTTTCTGATCCCTGATATAGAACATGCTGCGCTTTTTCCTGAACCCAGATAATCAGCAAAAACCAATGCTCATGTACACAGAACCATTGAAATCCTCCCATTGATGTCCGTTCACTACACGCAACTCATCCAGATGGAAAACTTATTTGTGTGAAAGAGGCCTAAGCCTTTAATTTCATGCATGCATCCTGCAACTGAGAAACAACTTACTGACACTAGGTAGACAGTGGCACAACCAGGATGAAGGAATGTCTCCACTTAATGGGTTTAACCAATATCATAAACTGCCCTCTCATGTGCCGGGCCCCTCACAGGGAATATACTTTCCCCGCTCCCTGCTCCCTGAGCTGCTCCTGGTTCCCGTACTGCCAAGTTGCAAGTTGTAGTTCCTCATAGCACATGGAAAGATGAGCTTTTAACATCTGTTCACATGGTGCAGTACTGATTCATTGCCATCATTGCTGTAATGCTGTGCATGTGGCTTGGTGGGTCCCAGTGCCAAAGGGGCTTAGACTGACAGCAGAGGTACTGTTGAATTGCTGGTGCAGTGCTTTGGTGTCAGTGGTCACGTCGTGATGCCGTGCCCAACTAGAGTAGGTACCCACTCGTAGAGGTAAACGTTTACGGGGTGAGCGGGCTTATGCATTTTGATCAAAACATACACAAATGCCTTGTGTACAGTTTGTAGATTATGGTGCTGTATTCTATTAATTGTGCTGAGACACAATGTGAATGGTGCAGAGAAGCAATGATAGATCTATGGATAGCATGTGGATGTGAGATCCATGCTTTTCTCTTTTTGTTGGATATTCTGCACCAGTGTCTCTGATTCTCGTGGGTCAGTAGCCAACCACAAGGAGACTACTCAAGAGGTAGCGGCCTGGTGTGGTGGTGGTTTCCTGCAGCAAAGGTCAGATTCCTGTATAGGGGTTAAAGGGTGAATGCCACGGAGCCACCAAAATAACGCCTTTTTTCAGCTTTCAAAAAATAATGTATAATGGAAAGTAGGACCTACTAAAGTACCAGAAAAGAATAGGCAGAAAATGACTTTACAGCAGTCAGACAAAATACATCAGCATCCAAATCTTTAAATCAGCTTACACTAAAATATAATTTGAATGTGACCCAAACACATGTACACACATAAAAAACTTCATTTTTTAACTAACTGTATTACATTCAGTGTTGTACCTTTCATTACACAAGGTCAGGAGAGCAAAAATGTACCGGTATGTAATATCGAGCATCAGCTGCAAAATAAGGCTAGTTTCACACTTGCTGCAGCAGGGTCTGGAGGGTGAACAACCTGCAGGATCCGTGCTAACGCTAGCCCACGTGCCGTCGGAATTCCGCTCCGGGCCCATTCACTATAATGGGGGCGGGCCAGAGGTCCGGCCGCAGCGCGGCAAACAAGCCAAGAGGCGACTGGCCAAAAAACGCAGCGCGCTGTAGTGAAAGTAGCCTAAGTCAAACTGGAAATTCTGCTCTATCAATTCCGGATTCTTTAGAAAATTACTAATCAAATATCTGAACTTTTTTGCAGTTTATACATAAAACAGGACAAAGCTAAAACAACCATATGGTACAGAAATAATATCACCATATAGCATTCGAATAATTAGATATATGCTCTATACCGAACAATGCAGTGTACAGAGTGCAATGTTCATAACTACTACAAAATGTTTGCTCAGTGTCTACATTTGTGAGCATATTATACCTGCTTCAACTACCTTACAATTACTTATTTGATCTCCATTGCCTGTCTTCCTTACTAAATCCAGAAGTGTATTGAAGTCTCTTTTCAGTGTGATCATTGTGTTTTCTCATAGAAAGCTCGGGATCAGGTCTCATTATTTCCTGTTCTTCTGTCACCAGATCCACTGCGCCACACAGTGAGATTGGGAAAAAGTATCTTTCAATGATGCAGTTGTCCACCTGGCTGAAATATATTAGTGTCTGTTCCATTTTTGTGCATTATATCCTAAAATGTATCATATAAGTGCACCAAAACAAAATGTTCTGGACTTCATGATTAGTAGGTTTCATTATTGTAAATGTAACTATTGTAAAATGTCAGTTCTTTATGTTTGAGTCAAAAGTAGATAAAGTGAATTTAATTCAGGTTCCTTTAGCATGTGATACTTTGGCATGCATTATGAAACGTACATGGTCAACAGCAGCTTTCCATAGCAACATTAGTTGTTTTCTGAGAGATTATCATCAATCTGAAAAGGGATTGTCTTTGTGAGATACCGCTGTTCATCTTAAAGAGGGTTATCCCATATTCGACATCTATGCTATATGTGGTTTACACGGATATCATAGGACCCCAAAGAAAGACTAGGTTCATGTGAAGGAACCTCCTGTAGTCTCCATCACAAATTCCAGCAAATAAAAAAATAAAAGATTTAAACACCACTATTTGGAAATCCAAATACCCATGCCAGAAACCTGACAGACCCCATTATAGTCAATGGGATTTGTTTTCGGCATATGACGGAATCAGAGATTCTAGTATTCTGTTCCTATACTGTAAGTCAATTAAGCCTTACTGAGGGCCCCTCCTGGTGAAATGTATACAAATTTACTAATGGATATGTGGTGCTAGAGGTGTCAGCAGGCACCACTTAAAGTGTAACTTTCATTCTTTTTTTATTTTTGTAATGTATGCAGGCAGTGATACTGAACATTTTTGTAATATACTTTAATTACTAAAATTGCACATTGCTATTAGAAAAATAGCTCTAAAGTGGCCCATTTTGAGCCTTAGCAACGCTCCTCTGTCTTCTTTTTACATAACACAGTCAGTGTTAGCAAGTCTCCATTGTTATGTAAACAGAAGAGAGAGGAGCATTGCTAAGGCTCAAAATGGGCCGCTTTAGAGCTATTTTTCTAACAGAAATGTACAATTTTAGTAATTAAAGTATATCACAAACATGGTCAGTATCACTGCCTGCATACATTACAAAAATAAAAAAAGAATGACAGTTACACTTTAGATTTCTCTTCCCTAACATAGACTGGATCAATTATGTCATCATATTATATGTTGCGATTTGTGATTATACCTTATACGTACCGTGAAATCTCTTTGAGGTGGTCACCTAAAACGGCATTGAATATGGTTTTCTAAGGGACTGCTCTTCTCAAAGAAGATGACCAGTATGCATAATATATGGTGAAACTGAAAATCTGTTGCAAGAAATCTAGACAAGAGGGTAGTCTTGGGTAGTCTTCTCAAAGAGGTGGTCTTTTGGACAGGTTTCACTGTAGTTTTGTATAGTTTAGTAATTTTAATGAAGTCATTTTTAACTCAAAAAAGATTTTTTTTTTACTTTGAACATTATTTTTATTACACATTATTTCACTTTTTGTTTTAGTCCCACTATAGGACTTGAAGCTTCGTCACTTGTACAATATAATACTTTGAAATACTTAGCATTTGGCACCTCGCAATCACATTACAGGGGAGTTTTTTATTGTTTATATAACATAATTGAATTATACTCTTTGGGGGTCATTTACTATCCAGAAATATGACTATATGAGGCGTATTTCTGGCGCAGATTTCAGTGCAGACTTTTCCCCGCTCGGGCCAGGTCTAAAAAAAGTGGGTATAGTGTGGGCAGGGAAAGGGAAGGGGCCGAGAGGCCCATCTCATTCATTATTTTCTATGCCTGTTTTAGGCTAAGAAAATCATCTAAATGTAAACCAGCAAGGAAGCTGTCTTACATTTAGACTGGCGCTGGCCAAAGTTATGTAGAGGCCAGGGCCTCTTTATAACTTCTGCGGATCCACCGCCAGCTATAGGGGTTATGAAGACCGGCATCTAAAATGTTGGTCTTAATAAATTACCCCTTTGTTTGCAATGAGTTGTACTTTATGTAGGCACTATAGGCCTCATTTATGAACTATGGTATATCTGTTTTCTGGTCTAAAAAAATTGCAGATGGCATATTTGTGATTTTTTTTTTGCAACTTTTTGCTGTTTTTTGCAACATTTTGGTCTCTATATCAGTTCTGCAAGAGTTATATTTTCTAGATGAAAACTGCAGATTAGACCAGGATTATGGCACATTTACTATGTGTGATTTTTCAAAAATGTCGCATCTCATGCCAGCCAAACCCCTGGTCTGCTTTTACACCTAAAGGTGTAAACCACCTTGCACTCATGTTACATATATTATTAAGGTGCCCCAGTTCATACATTTGGTGCAGGCACACTGAGCAAAGCCAGACTTAAAACTGACATAAAAACAACCTTAAATGATAAATGAGCCCCTATATGTTCTTTATATTGTTCCACTACAGTCGCTACATAAATTATGCCATAAAAATGTTCAGGTTGTTATGGTCAATTGTACCAAATATGTGTATATTATTTTATGTACTGGAGACTACTGTATATTACATTTATTTACAGTAATACAACATGTGTGTGTTTTCTCTTTCACTGATTTTATTTAACATGGCTGTATTAAATCATTTCCCCTTTCTAGGTCTATAGGAAGATTTTTTATTTTATTTTTCAGCCATAATGGCCTGGCATACAGTATACCTGTATCTATATGCCTGTACATTAGCTTGTGTAAAAATGGCCTATCGACGTAGAATACGGTCAGACAGAATTGGTTTCTTTAATGTACCTTGGACTCTCTGCCCATACTAGTTATGAGCCCAGATCACATCACAAGAATTTTTTTTCACAGCCTCTTAATAAAAGAAGGAATACCGACCAACTGACCAGTCATTTGTTCGTGGTCCCTGGCAACAGTACTTACCCACCTCAGCCAGTGATTGTGTACCGAGACGGGCCAGGGAGTGCTGGAACAGAAGCAGAGGATTAGTGGGGTCTGTCAGGCACCAGTCCTGTCAATTATATGACAGATCCAGCAGATGATTGTAGCTTTCATCATGAACGAAAGCCAAAATGCAAAATGTGAACATAGCCTAAGTGAAGCAAATATAATCAATGAACTTTAGCTGCTGCTCTTAATTCTGGTGCATTAATATACTATACACTGTACCCAGTGATACTTTTTGGTAGAAATCCTCTGTCCAGTAATACTTAGTATGGGGAAACTCCACTTATTTTGTAATATGGTAATTTTACAGTAACCGGTAAATTTTGTAGCTGAAGAGACCTCTGCCGGACGTAACATCCTGACATTGTTTACCATCTCGAAAACCACTTTTCAGGAAGTAAGGAAATCCTTTCCTAAGCAACTTTTTATCCTTATCACAACATAACATCCATAGCAAGCTGTGATTGACACGATATGGCGTGATTGTATCACATTTACTGTATATTTATATTAGTTAGCCAGCTTTGTGGGAGAATTGTATGAAGCAGAGAGAGATTTTTTTCAATCATTTCTCGATTTGGCTTCAAGAAATACAACAAAATGGCACATGTGTACAGACAAGCCACATTGACCATGGTAGTGCCAGTTTGTCAATTCATACCTACATTTATCCAGGATGTAATGGCGTAATACATAGGGCAGGGGTGGGATTCAAATTTTTAACAACAGATTCCCTACTTAACGGCAGACATGCTGAGTAATGATACGTTTACATATACATACACCATATATATGCAACACATATACACATAAATACACCGTACATGGTACACATACATAAATACACCATATACATGGTACACATACATAAATACACCGTATACATGGTACACATACATAAATACACCATATATACACTACACACATACCACCCAACTTTTAAAAAGCCTAAGAAGCTAAACTATGGAATGGAAGGGCTCATCTCTCATCTCCAGCTGTCAGCCGGATCTGTAATTTTAACAATCGAATCTGTAGAACCTGAGGGAACTCACTGAATTCCATGCCTGACATAGGGGGTCATTTATGACCAGATATACGCCACTTTTGTTAATAATTTGTTACATACAGCTTCAAAGCTGCTGATTTACATCTTGGTGATTATGTGAAATCACCATGTGAAACTAGCATGCCTCAATGAGACCATAGGGCATGGCACCTTATTTAAAGCTGGCAAGGGACTCTTGATGCCTGATTATCAGAAGCTATTGTCCAATGTTGCCCCTAGCCTGTAATTATATTCTTCAGCCTATTTGTGTTTGACCCTGTGAATCCTGTCCGTATAAGATGCAGGTGGATTGACCACCCTCCAGAATGTGAGTGCAAAATGCATATATTAGCTGTGTCGGTCTCTTAGGGCCCGTTCACACGACCATAATAGATGCGGCCCCGTTCACTTCAATGGCCGGCATGGGATCTTGCTGAGCCACAGCTCCATGCAGCGGCTCCGCAAGAAAAAATAAAACATGTCCTACTCTTGTCCGCAATAAACGCCGGTCGGAACACACGCCGGTCGGCATCCATGGCATTGCGGATCCGCATTTTTGCGGATCCACAATACCACGGCCGTCTGAACGGCCCCTTAAACACATCCCTGGCAATATTTTTGATGCTTCTGCTCCCCCTCAGATGAAGTTACTTACCGTCCATCTTACAACCACCATGTTTGCTCTCTCTCTCTCTCTCTGTAGAGTGGGCTGTGAGACTCAGAAAGATGACACAGTATGCTGTGAACTTCCTGAAGTCATCAGGGCAACATCTTGTCAGTCTGGTCTCAGATACTGTAGATGAATGATTTCAAGTTAAACACAGTAGCCTTGTGAATGAGAGGGAATTGGGCTGCTGTTACACTCACTAGGCCATGGTCGCAGTAAGTAGCCCAAATTATCCATGACAGTTGGAGAAAGGAAGCCATCTTGCTTTGCCCCCTGGGATTTTTTTTCCCATTTGTTCATCTTTCGAGGTTGGCCTCCAACTTTGAATTCTGCCTCTGTTTTATCCTCTGTATTTATGACAGACCACCCAGCCCTCAATCATGACTGCTGCCTAACTACCCTTCTTTGCCTTATTATTGATGAGTATCGCTGTCAGTTTCTGAGGGCCGTAGTGATCTTAGTAGACGAGTTAGGTTCAAGCCTCCTTGGTAAAGAACATGAAATTCTATTGTGTTTCGCATCTCACTTTAGTCAGTGCCAGACCAGTTACAGTGTAAGGTTTCATTTTTCAAGGTGCACCTACATAACACAACCACTTCTGTCCATACACCTTTTCCTGCTATTAATTGAATAATACTCAATTACAAATTGTACTTGTCACCTATGTAATGGCAGAAACAGTTAAATTCAATTTCTGTAGAATTGCTCTGTACTACTGGTCTGGAAGTGCTCAAGCAGATATATTATTGGATTGTGTTATCTGCAATACCTTAATATTCTCCCATAGATGCAGAAGCAACCTGCAGTTAAAGTAAGAAATCTTTAGAGAAATCAAAGTCTCCCTGTAGCCTGGCAACAAGTTACAAACTGTTTTCATCAGAGTGCAGCCTGTGCTCCATAGACACCAAATAGACCAACATATATGGGCACCAGGTCAGCCACAGAGAGATTTTCTTCAGCCGCCCTTACTCCTAAAATTCTGCTATAAGAATGCATTAGAGATGATGTAGCCATCTAAAAATGTAGTGCCTCCAACCCAAAGACTATCATATATTGTATGCAAAACTAACTGTTAAATAATATAATATGACACGAAATTATAATACACAGCAGTCTGTTCAGAGAGGAAAAAGCACATTAAATGATGAGACATGGCCTCTAGGCGGAATACGAGATGAGATACAGGCTCTAGCCTGGACACAAGATGACATACAGCCTCTCGCTTGGATGCAAGATGAGACACGGTCTCTAGTCTGGATACAAGATGAGACACGGCCTCTAGTCTGGATACAAGATGAGACATGGCCTCTAGCCTGGATGCAAGATGAGACATGGCCTCTAGGCAGAATACGAGATGAGATACAGCCTCTAGCCTGGACACAAGATGACATACGGCCTCTAGCCTGGATACAAGATGAGACACGGCCTCTAGTCTGGATACAAGATGAGACATGGCCTCTAGTCTGGATACAAGATGAGATATGGCCTCTAGCCTGGATGCAAGATCAGACATGGCCTCTAGGCAGAATACGAGATGAGATACAGCCTCTAGCCTGGATACAAGATGAGACACGGCCTCTAGTCTGGATACAAGATGAGACATGGCCTCTAGTCTGGATACAAGATGAGATATGGCCTCTAGTCTGGATACAAGATGAGATACGGTTGGATGTGGAGGCATTCTGCAGTGCATTTGCACACAAATATTGCAGCTAGGCTTTCAGATCTTGAAGACTTGTAGGTTGCTGAAGCTGGTGTCCTAGGTGGCCCCATAAATGCTCAATTGGGGATAAATCTGGTGACCAGGCAGGCCAAGGAAGTGTTATAATCTGGTAGAGACATTCCTGGCAAACCCTTGCTGTGTGTGGGTGACCATTATCCTACTGAAAAATGCCAGCTGGAAGACCTGCCTCGAGAGGCAGGATGTCCTGCACGTATCACTGAGCTGTTTGTGTCCCTCATGTCACTACCAGGGGTGACTAACATACAATTGCTTTACAGACCATTGCACCTGCAGATGGAGCAGTATGTCGTTCTAGAGGCAGGAATGAAGCACTCACCACGAGGCCTCCATACTAGAAACCAGCTGTCATTGGATCCCAAATAGAACCTGGATTAGTCACTAAATATGATGCGGTTCCCGTCTCTAGCAGTTTCCTTATATGACACCACTGCAAACAAAGGCGACAGTACCTGGTTATCAATAGCAGGACACGTTATGGGCACTGTGATACCAAATTTCCTTCTGCTAAGTGCTTGGAAATAGCCCGGACTGAGACAGAGGTGTGTAATGAAGGTGTCAACCATGGATGATTTACAATGAAAATGTGTGAGCTACTTGTCCATGTTGGCAGATAAAACAATCCTCTCTACTGGTGGTCTGTCTAGGACATCTAGAGCCTGTTAGCTGCGTCTGCATGCCCTGACATAACCGTTGATCTCAACACCTCCTAACAGCTGGGTCAGAATGCTTAGATGGCATCCAATTCGTCAAAAAACCATCCTGTCTCTTTCTGGTGCATCTCCTCTCAAAGTCTGTCAACTTTGCAAAATGTCTTTAAATGCTTCATAGAGGCATGTCTAGCAGCCAGCATTGTCACTAGGAGGTTCACTAATCAAAAGTGGCCTCTGAGAGCCTTATGAGCAAGCGGGGGAAGCCCTTATTTGCCAGACAAGACTGAGTGTCAAAACAGGCCACACCTGTAATCATTTACATATCTGTCTGAATCACAACTGGATGAGGAGTTTGCAGCAATTTGACATTTCTATCTGGTTACGTTATTTATTTATTTATATTTTGTCACAGATTATACATTTTTACAAACATCTCACTCTCACTAAAATGTTACATATCCTTATCAGACATACTGTCAGGGGTGCACCACCAACGAGGCCAGGTGAGGCAATTGCCTCAGGCAGCACCAGCTAGGGGCAAGAGGGCGGCAGTGGAAGGGCCATGAGCAATAAGCCTTTTCATTGTGGCAAAGGGGTTAGGTTAAGAAATTGGCATGGGGGGGGCGTTTTAGTTTTTGCCTCAGGCAGCAGAAAGGCTAGGTGCACCCCTGCATACTGTATATATAAAGTCAAGCCAAAGTAGCCAGAATCAGTAGTCAGAGGTTAACAGCATGTTTTTGTGGGAGAGGTATGTATTAAGAATGCATTAAGGGTGAATACAATTTCCTTCTAGTAACATGATCCTAGTGGGCTTCAAACACAAGACAGTGCGGCACAGTTCCAGATATTGGGTACAACAAGTATAATTGTCTCATTTCTTGCATGTCCAAGCATGTAATGTGTTAGTGACTGGACTTATTTAGGACATTGACTTAATGTGTAAGACTTCACAACACTATTTAGATAGGTGTGAATATAACCCTTCCAATCACGCTTGCTCCTTCTAACAACTATGTTAGCACTACTGGACACTGCTGTGTCACGCTTTGCATAGCAGAGAATGTAAACTCACCTTTCATATCTGTCGTGTCACCTGGCAGAACAATCATTTTCTCCAGCATCTGCCTTGGGAAAAAAATACCCCTAGCAGTTTTCACCTGCATTTCACATACTGTCAGAATTTATTTAAGCCTGCAGCTGGTTCACGACATAAAAGAGTTTATAAGCCTACACAAATTATTAAAACCATAATTAATTCTACCGCCCCCAAGAATATTGATTTACCTCTGCACTTATTAATGTTGTTAGCGTGCTGCGAAGTCATTAGGTAAATTAATTGAATTGCCAAGAAAATGTGCATTTGAGCACCACAATAGCCTACAATTCTGTTTTTCTTGCTGCAGAATATAGACAATCAAGTAATCAACATATAAAAATAAGACTATAAAACTACAGTTGTCATTGTGTATATATGTTGCTTGTGTGAAGTGCTGCTGAGCATGTTGCTGTAATATAGGATATAACTTTAAAATTAATATATCAAAATATCCAATTGTCTTCTGTACATCTGGATATTTTACACAAAGCATTAGAGACCCTGATTCAACATTAAAAAACTATTAAAATGTTTTTATTTGTAATAAACTTACATGTCTGGGCTCCAGAGGCGCGATCCTCATCCTCTTCACGGCCGCGCTGCTAGAGACACGCTGCTGAGTCACACCCCCTTAGTAACACAGTGATGCATCCTTAGTAACACAATGCTCTTTTTCTCCCTGTAGCAGGTGTATGCTGGGGAAGATAAGCAATGGGATGATTGCTCAGCTGCTCTATTCCTGTGTACTAGTGTTTCTGACTAATGGAGCGTCGAGTCATTAACCTATCTGGTTCTGATCCAGGGACTCGGCGCTCTATTTAAATCCCTTCCTGGCAATACACCATTGCCAGTGATAGTCTTCTTTGGCTCACTAGCTAGGTTCCTGGTTCCCTGTTCCTGCATTTGATACCGAATCCTCTGTGCTTCTGACCCCGGCTTGTCTTCTGATCACTCTCTGTCTCACGTGTTCGGTACTGTGCAGCCTGTCTTGTTCTGATCTTGGCTTGTCTACCGTCTGGATCTAGCCCATTGCCGTCTGACTCTGTTTTTGTGTTGTTGTCTGTTGGTGTTTGTCTGTCTCTGTACTGATTTAGAGTAAGGACAGTCGTCCAGTTGCGGTTCTGCCAAGTAGGGCTTATACTGCAAGTAGGTAGGGAAAGCAGGCTGGGTTCTATGTTAGGGCTCACTGTCCGTGTCTGTCCCTACCTACTAGCGTTACATACCTCCCAACCATCCCGGATCCAGCGGGACGGTCCCGTATTGCAGTGGCTGTCCCACTGTCCCGGTACGGGGGAGGTATGTCCCGGTTTCTGGCAGCTGTCTCTGCGTCCATAGGACGCAGAGACAGTTGCCTGTTATATGAAGAAGCAAACAGCCGGAATCGGCTGGCTGCGTCTTCCATCCTCCCTCCTGCTTCCCCTGCAGCTCTCCATACCTCTGGTCTGGGAGGGGGGCGGGGCTGGCCGACAGTCAGCCTTGGCTCCACCCCCTCCAGACTAGAGAAGCCGATGTCCTACTGGTGATGCTGCTGCTAGGAAGAAGGTAAGTATATGGTTTTTATTTTTTTTTAACTTTCTGTGAGGGGCACATTACTGGGGGCACAACATATTACTGGGGACACAACATATCACTGGGGGGGCATAATGTGGGCATATTACAGTGCGGCACAATGTGGGCATATTACAGTGGGGTACAATGTGGGCATATTAAAGTGGAGCACAATGTGGGCATATTCCTGGGGGCACAGCTGGTCATATTACTAGAGGTACATACCAGGGCATATTACTGGGGGCTCAACTGGGCATATGACTGGGGGCACATAACAGGGCATATTACTGGGGGCACAGCTAGGCATATTAATGGGGGCACATAACTGAGGAATATTTACTATGTAGAGCAGTAAGGGGACTGGGTGGGATTAGATGTATACTGGGTGGAGTTATGAGGCGTGGCCTAGTGCTGAAAAAATCGGCCACGGTGCGTTTAGCGCGCCGCACAATGTGTCCTTCTTTGTCCCTTCACAAAGTTGGGAGGTATGACGTTACAGTAGTAATCAATAATTCTATATGAGATCTCCACATTCTCTGCTTTAATTTCTCTGCTAGATTATCTGTAGCCTGGAAGCTCAGGGGACAAAATAATACCTATGTATAGTGCTCAAGAATCCATGATACAAAGGAGAAATAATACTGTCATACTGAGCACTAATAATACATCCATACAGTGCTAAAATAACAATGTGTTATATCTCTTCAAAGGACTGGGATTTCAGATGTTTATGAAGATACATTTTACACCAGCAGATGTTATCTATTGCTGTTAATATGCCAGTGTTTAGCTCCGAAATCAATGTCTATGATCCTACCCCCATTAACATTTAACAACAATAAGTAAAAGTCCCATTAAAGACATGCACTTAATTATACTTATCATCTCTCAATTTAAAGCCAGATGGGATAAAAGCGAGTAGCATAACTGGGAATAAAGAGCTACTAAACAACACAACTTTCGACACATTAGTGTGTAGCAAAGCTATCACATCTATTATTCATACTAAAAGAATTAGAAAACATTTCCAGCCCGAAGCTGTAACTTCAAGGTTCAGGTCTTGCTCATCTAAGTGCTATCAACACTGACTCCTAAGAGACTTACACAACACACGGCCTGTTCTAACTGAGAAAGTTAGCTCTCAGATATGATATAGTATGACAAGCTACAGTGCCTTGCGAAAGTATTCGGCACCCTGGAACTTTTCAACCTTTTGCCACATTTCAGGCTTCAAACAAAAAGATATAACATTTAAAATTTTTGGTGAAGAATCAACAAGTGGGTCACAATTGTGAAGTGGAACGAAATTTATTGGATCATTTAAACTTTTTTTGTAATAATAAAACTGAAAAGTGGGGTGTGCAAAATTATTTGGCCCATTTACTTTCAGTTCAGAAAACTGACTCCAGAAGTTCATTGAGGATCTCTGAATGATCCAATGTTGTCCTAAATGACTGATGAAGATAAATAGAATCCACCTGTGTATAATCAAGTCTCCGTATAAATGCACCTGCTCTGTGATAGTCTCAGGGTTCTGCATCATGAAGACCAAGGAACACACCAGGCAGGTCCGTGATACTGTTGTGGAGAAGTTTAAAGCCGGATTTGGATACCAAAAGATTTCCCAAGCTTTAAACATCCCAAGGAGCACTGTGCAAGCGATAATATTGAAATGGAAGGAGTATCAGACCACTGCAATTGCAAATCTACCCGGCCGTCCCTCTAAACTTTCATCTCAAACAAGAAGACTGATCAGAGATGCAGCCAAGAGGCCCATGATCACTCTGGATGAACTGCAGAGATCTACAGCTGAGGTGGGAGAGTCTGTCCATAAAACAACAATCAGTCCAACACTTCACAAATCTGGCCTTTATGGAAGAGTGGCAAGAAGAAAGCCATTTCTCAAAGATATCCATAAAAAGTCTCGTTTACAGTTTGCCACAAGCCACCTGGGAGACTCACCAAATATGTGGAAGAAGGTGCTCTGGTCAGATGAAACCAAAATCGAACGTTTTGGAAACAATGAAAAACGATACGTCTGGCGTAAAAGCAACACAGCTCATCACCTTGAACACACCATCCCCACTGCCAAACATGGTGGTGGCAGCATCATGGTTTGGGCCTGCTTTTAATCAGCAGGGACAGGGAAGATGGTTAAAATGATGGGAAGATGGATGGAGCCAAATACAGGACCATTCTGGATGAAAACCTGTTGGAGTCTGCAAAAGACCTGAGACTAGGACGGAGATTTATCTTCCAACAAGACAATGATCCCAAACATAAAGCAAAATCTACAATGGAATGGTTCAAAAATAAATGTATCCAGGTCTTAGAATGGCCAAGTCATAGTCCAGACCTGAATCCAATTGAGAATATGTGGAAAGAGCTGAAAACTGCTGTTCACAAACGCTCTCCATTCCAACCTCAAAGAGCTCCAGCTGTTTTGCAAGAAAGAATGGGCAAGAATTTCAGTCTCTAGATGTGCAAAACTGATAGAGACATACCCCAAGTGACTTGTAGCTGTAATCGCAGCAAAAGGTGGCGCAACAAAGTATTAATGCAAGGGGGCAGAATAATTTTGCACGCCCCACTTTTCAGTTTTATTATTACAAAAAAAGTTTAAATGATCCAATAAATTTCGTTCCACTTCACAATTGTGACCCAATTGATTCTTCACCAAAAATGTAAAATGTTATATCTTTTTGTTTGAAGCCTGAAATGTGGCAAAAGGCTGAAAAGTTCCAGGGGGCAGAATACTTTGCAAGGCACTGTAAATGTTACTCCACAAATTCAAAAAATTAAAACAAACTAGAAAAATTAAAGCAGAAATAGACTGGTCATTTTATTTTATTACTTTTAGTTAGCTTCACAAAACTTGATAGGAATTACTGTAAGGTTCTCCTAGCCCAAGTGCCCAAGTCTTACACTTTAATCTTGATACTATGTTGAGTAGTATTGTCAAAAGAGATGAGTGAATCGATTCTACACAGGTCAAATTTCTTACGAATTTCCCCAAAAACTTTGCTTTTCAGGAATCTGAACCTTCTTGCATTCATCTTGCAGAAAATGCTCAAAATGGAGGCTGCCATTTCACAGATCAGAAGATGAAAGTCCAGCACACTTGAAGGACCAGGTGTGAGTCACTGATGACATCTCAACCAAGAAATGCTGATGTTTTGTGGGGTCATACAAAACACAGAAAGAATGTCTGACAAAGATAGTAAAACACAGAATACAGATAGTTTAGTGTAAGTGAGTCTGTTTCATAATTAGCAAGAGAACAAATAGCTACAGCTGATACAGACGGGAGTTACATGGCATCACTCATTGGTTTGCATATGTAGTGCCACCAAAAATTGACATTTGTTCCGCATCACATTTATGTATATAGCACTGTTACACTTGATTCTGTCCAAGGGACAATTTTCTTAAAAAAATGTTTAATTATATTTAATGAAGTAAATCCTGTCACCAATAGTGTATCTGACGTGTTGTTCTGTGTCATATTTACACAGCCTTTACACTTGTCTGTGTCCAAGCATCAATTTTTTTTAAATATTTAAATAAAAATGTAATTAAATAAAGCAAGTTGCTCATAGTGTGCCTGACATATTGTTCTGCATCACAGTTAAACTGTCTTACTTGACTCTGTGACCAAGTTACAATTTCCTTTCAAAAAATGTTGTCATTTAAATTCAATTTAAAGGTCATCTGTCAGCAGAATTTTACCTATTGACCTGACACGTTACATGTGCATTTGGCAGCTGAAGGCATCTGTGTAGGTCTTATGTTCTTATGTGCCTGCATTGCTGAGAAAAATTATGTTTTAATATATACCGTTACACATAGGGACTCTGCTCTCTCTGCAACTGCCATGCCCCCTGCACTTTGATTCACAGGGAGTGAAAACGTCATCACGCCGGGCCCTGTCAATCAAAGTGGAGAGGGAATGGTAGTTGCAGAGAAAGCACAGCCTCTAGGTGTAACAGCAACACGTGGCCGCCCCATTCACTTCTATGGGAGTTCCAGAGATAGCCGAGTACAGCGCTCGGCTATCTCCAGAATTCCCATAGAGATAAATTGGGTGGCCGCACGCATGACCGACTGGCCACTCTGTTCATTTCAGTGGTAGGAACCCCCCCAGATCAAATAGTTATCCCTATACTGTGGATGGGGATAATGTAATCTAACCGGAATACCCTGTTAAGTTTAGTATTAAAACACTAGAAAACTATAAAAATGTGATATTGCTGCAATCGTATTGACCCGACTAAATGATATACCATATTAGGAACATCATAAAAATAAAACCTATAACACAATGGTGGAATTTTTTATTTTTTAGAGCTTATCACTACATCATATGCAATATTAAAAAATACAACTTTTAAAAAAATACTGATATGGTTAATAAAAAAACTGATACGGTTATATAAATGGAAAGTTTAAAAAGTTATGGCTCCGGGAAGGCAGGTAGTGAAAAATGAAAACAGAAAAATGGAAAATCGACATGTACGGAAGATGTGAAACAGGCTGTTTGTTAACACTGGCTACCATCCATTTCCCCATATCCATATATGTTGCTGTCACTTTGACATTACCAATGCTGTCTTGGTGTTAAAGAGCTTGAAAGGGGTTGGCTCGAATTCTAGAAGACCTCAAGGTATCATATATGCAGGGCTCACACACAAATTCAGGACAATCACGGCCCTTTCAATTGAGACCAATAATTTTGACCGAATTGAATCTAACTGCCAAATTGGAACTAAAATTAATTTCCATAAATTTGCTCATGGCCAATAGTCAATTACTCTTTTCGGAGCAATTTCCCCATAAAAAGTGATGTAAATGTGCTTTAACATATGGGTCAGTGAGTGACATATTGCACGATAAAGGTTCTCATCACTACACCAAATTATGATAATGAGGAAACCCAAACTTTACAGGTTCGGGTGGTGACGGAATTCTATTATAAATTAATCTAACGGAATTCATAGACGGAATGCAAAACAGAAGCCTTTAACCCTTTCAGTACTGAGCCACTTTTCACCTTAAATCCCAGGACGATTTTTGCAAATCTGACACTTTTTGCAAATTGACACATGTGTCACTTTATGTGGTAATAACTTTATAACGCTTTTCCTTATCCAGGCCATTCTGAGATTGTTTTCTCGTGACACATTGTACAATGTATTATACTTACAGCTTCCTGCCTGTGAGATCCAGGGGACTGGATCTCATAGGCTTCCGTAGAAGTCAGCCCGATGCCTAAGGAAGGCATCGGGCTGCCTTCCCTGCCATTGGGTCTCCGTCACAGCAGCGCGGGGACCCGATGGGCTCTTCCTCCCAGCGCCGACATCGCACATGCCGCGGTCAGCGCTGACCGCGGCAGTGCGAGGGTTAATGCACCGGTATTAGTGTTTTCACCCCTGCTGGTGCATACAGCAGGGGTCCGGCTATCGGCCACTGCCGGACCCCTGCAGCTGATCGGGCGAGCGCAGCTCCTGGGATTTATATCCCGGCTTCCAGCGCCGTACATGTATGGCGCTGGGAGTGTAAGGGTTAAGAGGCATTCTGTTTTGATCTATCATAATAGAGGTCTATGGTCAAGCATAAAGGATCCATCTGGTTTCTGTTATGCAGGACGAAAAACAAAGTGGAAACCAGACGGATCCATTATGCTTCACCATAGACTTTTATTATGACGGATCAAAACAGGTTTGGGTTCGCTCATCCCTACACCCAATACTTCAGGAATATTTCTCAATGTATGCCTTAAACATGTACTGCAAATTCAAGGTGAACAGAACCTTAAATATGTTGTCTCACCTTTGCAAGGTTTTCATAAATCCTATACACTTTAAAGGGGTTGTCCGAGTTATTTTTTTCTCCTTTATATGTTTCTAACTTGTCAAGTATAACAACTTTCCCATATACTTTGTGTTTCTAAAGCTGCTGGTTTCTCAGAGTTGACTGAGGGTCACATGACCTGTGATGTCAGATAACAGTCTGTACACGAGAAGTCACTGGCCACGCCCCTTTCTTTGCCGGGCTGCTATCTGCTCTCTCCTTGGATTCCTTCAGATAAAACATTAACCCCTTCAGCCAGAACACACTGAGGGCTCAAGGCTTTACAACAAATAGTAGCTGCAGCAGTGAGAGGAGACAAATGCTGGGCAAGGAGATATAGAGGAATTGTATTGTACAAGAACAGGTAGGGAGAATTTCCTGTGTGTATCAGCAGTGTCATTGTACAGCTGGGACTTGTAGTCCTACACATACAACATGCTGCTGAGTATTCCAGCAGACAGACATATCACTCAGCTCTTGTATTCACTGCCTTTGCAGAGAAGGGGGGGGAGGGGCAGAGATTGTTATTACTGCATGTAAACAAAGGCCAGAAGAGAACCAGGGAAATGAGGAAATATAGATTTCTTTGCCTAAAATTTGCTGAACTTAGTTATATATTGCTGCCCATCAGATTTGCAGAGCTATATATTTTTTTTTTCAGAACTTGGACAACCCCTTTAAGGGAGAGTGTACATATGAGCATCTGCTTCTCCATTCCATCTCCTTCCACCCTAGATTACATTCTCCCAATAAGAAGAGACCCCTCACCTGTTTAGACATTTATTGCATATCCTGTAAATTGCCATAAAGGTTTTAGATACTGTAGGAAAACACCAAACACCTTAAACTTAGTACTGTTGTCACGCGAGGTCGGCGTCGCGCTCCCTCTGCACGACATCGCCGGACCTCTCCGTCCCCCTAGAGACGAGCAATAGGGAATTGAAGTGCTGGTCTTGTCAGCCAGCACTTCATGAGTTAATTCTCTGTTTGGGTTTAGCCATGTGGTGCTGATCACACCACATGGCTACTTTACATATTGTTTGGACAGCTTGCTCCGCCTCAGGTCATGTGATGCTGGCCACATCACATGATCCTAGGCGGGCTATTTAAAGATGGCAACTGCCTCACTCAGATGCCTGTGATTAGTCTTCTGAGATCAGTGCTGTGTGTTGGACCTTGCTGTTGGATTATTGGTATATTGGATTTTGGCTTCGGACTTAGACTACGCTTTTGCGATTCCCCTCGGTATTTGACGTGACCTCCTGTTCTTGACTTGACTTGCTGACTATTCTGCTATTGTGTTTGTTCTGTCTGTGTTCGTCTTTCCCTGTGTTCCCTTCCCTTCCCTGTGCACGTACTCAGCATAGGGACCGTCTCCAAGTTACGGTTTTGCCGCCTAGGGCATCTACTGTAAGTAGGCAGGGAAAGAGGTAGGGTTCAGACAGGGCACACTATCCCTTGTTTCCCTGTCGTGACAGAATCACAGGCCGTACCTAATGGAGCCGTTGCGAGTACTCACGGACCAGATGAGTAACATGGCTCAGATGATCCAGGATTTGGCCGAGAGACTCCAACATCAGGAGCAGCTGCGGACTGCACCCGCAGTCGTTCCCTCCATGCCAAACCCCAATATTGAACCCCATGTAAAATTGCCCGATCGGTTTTCTGGGGACCGAAGGACTTTCCGTTCCTTTAAGGAAAGTTGTAAATTATATTTCCGTTTACGCTCACACTCCTCGGGTTCTGAGCAGCAGCGGGTAGGAATAATTATTTCCTTGCTGCAAGGTGATCCGCAGGAGTGGGCTTTCTCATTGCCACCTGACTCCCCTTGTCTATTGTCTGTGGAGGCTTTTTTCCGGGCCCTAGGTCTTTTATATGAAGAACCTGACTTGGCCGCTGTACCTGAATGACCCTGCTTTGAGAAGCCAGTTTAGGGTGGGACTGTCTGACCATCTGAAGGATTTACTAGTTAGTTATCCTACTCCTGACACCTTAGAGGCGACTATGACCTTAGTTATCAAACTTGACCGACGGTTTAGGGAGAGACAAAAGGAACGTTCTGTTGCCCCTCAAGTTGCCGTGTTGTCCGAAGTTCCTCTTCAGAGCCCATCTCCTATCAAGGTCCAGGAGGAGCCTATGCAGTTGGGAGTTACTATGAGGGATCAGAGACGCCTGAGAGGGGCCTGTTTTTACTGCGGTGAGATGAACCACTGGCTCCAGCAGTGTCCGAGACTTCTGCTCTCAAAAAGGTCTGTTCCTGGAAGTAAGGTACCCCCTGAGGTGGTAAGAAAGAAAATCTTGTTACCTATTTCCATTTCTTATAACCAATTCAAGAGGTCCGGCGAAGCATTTGTGGATTCAGGTTCTGCTGCTAATTTTATTGATTATGATTTTGTGCAATCTGTGCAATCTGTGCCTATAATTCCTTTAAGGGAGGTAATTCAAATTATCGCACTGGATTCCACTCCATTGAATAATGGGAGAGTGGAGTTTTGTACTCCTGAGGTTGTATTAACTGTAGGAATTACCCATACCGAGACTTGTTCCTTCCTTGTATTAAAGGATTTACCTGCCGACCTTGTTTTAGGTCTGCCATGGTTACAGGACCACAACCCTGTGATCAACTGGTCGGTAGGTGAATTGGAGAAATGGGGAATGAATTATGACAAATGTTGTAGATCAGTATTGCTGTTTGGAGGTACCACTGAGTCTCTCTCCTTGCCCAAGTATATTTTTCGGACGTTTTTTCCATGTCCGAGACTGAGTTCCTCCCTCCTCACCGGCAATATGATTGCGCCATCGACCTTATTGAGGGATCCAAATATCCCAAAGGTCGCATTTATAATCTCTCTACTCCTGAACGTCAGTCCATGAGGGATTATCTCAAAGAGAGTCTGGCCAAGGGTCACATCCAGCCTTCAGTTTCTCCCATGGGGGCAGGTTTTTTCTTTGTTGGTAAAAGGGATGGAGAATTGAGGCCCTGTATCGATTACAGGGAGCTCAATAAAATCACTGTTAAAAACAGATACCCGTTGCCCCTTATTCCTGACTTGCTGAATCAGGTCCAGGGGGCCTGTTGGTTCACCAAGCTGGATTTGAAGGGGGCATACAACCTAATCAGGATTCGTGAGGGGGACGAATGGAAAACTGCTTTTAATACCCCGGAAGGTCATTATGAGTACTTGGTAATGCCTTTTGGGTTAAGTAACGCTCCGGCAATTTTCCAAAACTTTGTCAATGACATTTTTAGACCATTTATTGGGAAATTTGTAATTGTCTATATTGATGACATCCTGATTTTTTCTGCAGACTGGGAGAGTCACGTATCTCACACCAGGCAAGTGCTGGAGGTGTTGCGTGAAAACAAGTTGTTCGTTAAAGGAGAAAAGTGTACCTTTGGTGTTCAGGAAGTGGCCTTTTTGGGATACATTCTCACCCCTTTTTCTTTCAAAATGGACCCAGTTAAAGTACAGGCCATTGTGGATTGGGTGCGACCTTCCTCTTTGAAGGCGCTCCAGCGATTTCTGGGGTTTGCTAATTTTTATCGTAAATTTGTCAAAAATTTTTCAGTGGTAGCCAAACCCATTACGGATTTGACTAGCAAGGGGGCTGATCTGGTCAATTGGCCCCCTGCAGCTATTGAGGCCTTTGAAAGGTTAAAGCAGTGTTTTATTAATGCTCCTGTGTTGGTCCAGCCTGATCAAAGTAAGCCTTTTGTAGTTGAGGTGGATGCGTCTGAGGATGGTGTGGGGGCTGTACTGTCCCAGGGGTCTTCCACCTTAACTAATCTTATGCCATGCGCCTTCTTCTCCCGCAAGTTCTCTCCTGCCGAGAGGAATTATGATATTGGGAATAGGGAGTTACTTGCAATCAAGTGGGCATTTGAGGAATGGCGTAATTTTTTAGAAGGGGCATTTCACCGCATTACGGTCCTCACGTATCATAAGAATTTAATGTTTCTAGAATCGGCTAAGCGATTGAATCCTAGACAGGCGAGGTGGGCTTTGTTCTTTACTCGTTTTGATTTTTGTGTTACCTTCAGACCCGGGAGCAAGAACGTTAAGGCCGATGCCTTATCCCGAAGTTTCCAGGCGTATCAGCCTCCTGACGTCCCTCCTGAGCCCATCCTGCCAGCTGATATCATCGTGGCCGCTACCTCATCTGACCTCGCTTCTGAAATCTTGGCAGGACAACATCTTGCTCCCATTGGTACCCCCAATGACAAATTGTTTGTGCCAGCTCATTTGCGGTTGCGACTGCTGGGTGAGTGCCATAATTCTGTTTTGTGTGGACATCCTGGCATCAATGCCACCAAGGAGTTGGTCTCTAGGCAGTATTGGTGGCCGTCAATCTCCAGAGATGTTCAGGCTTTTGTAACTGCGTGTAACACTTGTGCCAGGTCCAAGAATTCCAAGACACGTCCTATGGGTGAGTTACATCCTTGGTCACATCTGTCCATGGACTTTATCACGGATTTGCCGTGCTCTGAGGGTAAAACCGTGATATTTGTGGTGGTTGACAGATTCAGCAAAATGTGTCATTTTATTCCTTTGTGTAAATTACCCTCTGCGAAGGTCTTGGCGTCCGTGTTCATTGATAATATTGTCAAACTGCATGGTGTTCCTGAGAATATCGTTTCTGATAGGGGAGTACAGTTTGTGTCTAGGTTCTGGAGGGCGTTCTGTAATAAGATTGGTATCTCTTTGTCCTTTTCATCAGCCTTTCATCAGGAGACCAATGGTCAGACTGAACGTCTTAACCAATCCGTTGAGCAATATCTCAGATGTTATGTTTCTGATAACCAGCATGTGTGGGCCAGATTCCTGTCTCTGTTTGAATTTGCAATTAAGAATCGTGTTAATTCATCCTCTGGGATGTCGCCGTTTTTCTGCAATATGGGTTTTCATCCACGCTTTAGCTCCTTTTCCCCATCTGCGTCGGTTGTCCCAGAGGTCAATGATTTTTCTCAAGAACTGTGCACAGTTTGGGCACAGGTTCAGTCGAACCTGGAAAAGGCCCAAGGAGTTCAAAAAGCGAAGGCTGATAGAAAACGTTCTAAGGGTGTGAATTTTAAGGTTGGGGATAAGGTATGGTTATCGACTAAAAATCTCAACATGAGGGTACCATCCTACAAGTTTGCACCTCGCTTCATTGGTCCTTACAGGATCACCAAGGTGATCAATCCGGTTTCTTTTAGGTTATGTTTACCCGACTCCCTTCGTGTTCATAATGTTTTTCATGTGTCTTTGCTCAAACGTTATGTTGCTCCCGTTGGTCCTGAGGAACAGTCTCCGCCTCCGGTTGAGGTAGCAGGACAAATGGAGCATGAGATTGCCAGAATTGTGGATGTGAGAAGGGTCCGGAATTCCTTCCAGTACCTCGTACATTGGAAGGGGTTCGGTCCTGAGGACAGGTCTTGGGTACCGTTGACCAGGATGCATGCAGACTCGCTCATCCGAAAGTTCCATCTGCAGCATCCCGATAAGCCTGCTCCCGCTGGTAAGGGTCCGGTGGCCCCTCGTGAAGGGGGGGTACTGTCACGCGAGGTCGCGCTCCCTCTGCACGACATCGCCGGACCTCTCTGTCCCCCTAGAGACGAGCAATAGGGAATTGAAGTGCTGGTCTTGTCAGCCAGCACTTCATGAGTTAATTCTCTGTTTGGGTTTAGCCATGATGCCTGTGATTAGTCTTCTGAGATCAGTGCTGTGTGTTGGACCTTGCTGTTGGATTATTGGTATATTGGATTTTGGCTTCGGACTTAGACTACGCTTTTGCGATTCCCCTCGGTATTTGACGTGACCTCCTGTTCTTGACTTGACTTGCTGACTATTCTGCTATTGTGTTTGTTCTGTCTGTGTTCGTCTTTCCCTGTGTTCCCTTCCCTTCCCTGTGCACGTACTCAGCATAGGGACCGTCTCCAAGTTACGGTTTTGCCGCCTAGGGCATCTACTGTAAGTAGGCAGGGAAAGAGGTGGGGTTCAGACAGGGCACACTATCCCTTGTTTCCCTGTCGTGACAACTGTTTTCAAGTTTGCATACTGGATACCAAGTTTGCAACCTTGTCTGACCGCAGTGACCACTGACCACATAAATTTGCATATTAATAGAGGTGTCACCTTTAATTCATGCTGCCGGGTGTGGGCAGGGTTGTTGCCTCCATGTAGAAGCCAGCCATAGCCTTCCCTTGTATAAACTGAAAGCTATTAAAAAAAAACCCTCAAATGAACAGAATAGAAAATAAGGCTTTTGGTAATGAGTATTGCCAGTTGTTTGTAAGCCTCTTCTCATCTTTTCTGACTCATTTAACTGTGCACAGATGCTTATTATATCATTAAGAGATTTGATTGTCTTCATTACTGTGCAATTAATCATCATCTTAAAAAAGTAAACAGACTCCGATGTTTTATCCTAAAGCATATTTCACTGTTCCTAAAGACGAACTCTACTTAAATCCATAAGCAATGAATGGAAGGAGTGATATAAGTATGGCTATAAAAATATGATCCTTCAGTGACATTGTAATAAATAATTAAGTAATTACATTTTTAATAATAACTTACTAAATCTTACATGCACCATAACATAATAGGGACCGTGGCATCCGAGGGGATAGATAGAGGAAGAGGGCTCCCTCTGTCCTCCGTTCAGAGCTCCTGCGGCAAAATCACGGGGCTCCAATCAATTACTATGACAGCCTGCGGTCCTATGAAGGCTCCTAGCACTGTCATACTGAGCTGCCTGCAAAGTCATGCCCGAAACACGATGTAACATAGTAACATAGTTTATAAGGCTGAAAAAAGACATCTGTCCATCCAGTTTGGCCTGTTTTCCGATAAGTTGATCCAGAGGAAGGCAAAAAACCCCTGTGAGGTAGAAGCCAATTTTCCCCACTTTAGGGGAAAAAATTCCTTTCCGACTCCAATCAGGCAATCAGGATCAACGACCCTGTCTGCCCAGAACTGTACACAGTACTGCATGTGTGGTCTGACAAGAGATTTGTAAAGTGGCAGGACTATGTTCTCATCATGGGCATCTATGCCTCTTTTGATGCAACCCATTATCTTATTGGCCTTGGCAGCAGCTGTCTGACACTGGTTTCTACAGCTTAGTTTGCTGTTCACTAAAATTCTTATGTCCTTTTCCATGTCAGAGTTACCCAATATTTTACCATTTAGTATGTACTGGGGACTTGCATTATTCCTTCCCATATGCATAACCTTACATTTGTCAGTGTTAAACCTCATCTGCCACTTCTCTGCCCAAGCCTCCAGTCTATCCAGATCTATCTGTAGCAGTATACTGTCCTCTTCTGTGTTAATTACTTTACACAGTTTAGTGTCATCTGCAAAAATTGATATGTGACAGGTAAAAAATAGAATAAAAAATTATCAAAAATTCAAAATACCCCAAAAGGTAGCAATAGAAATTACAGTTTTCCACACAAACAAACAAGCCCTCAGCAGGAGAGCAGGGATGCACCTAGCCTTACTGCTGAGACAAAAATTGAAATGGCAACCCCCCCCTCCCCCGCCCCGTGCAAAATGCCAAATTCTCAATCCAACGCTTCCCTCCCAGCCCTACTGTTAAGGACATATGTTGATAGCCATTATATACAGCTCTACAAAACATACTGGGTAATACAGAACTACATACCTATTACATCCAGTGATGTCTCCTCCGATGTACAAATTCTCTTTCTTCATCTTCTCCATTAGGTCAAGACCGCCATGATGGCTTCTTTCAGCTGCATCTTGTCTCTGTCCAGGGGCGTAATTAGAACTGACTGGGCAACTTTTTGAATGGGACCCTGCTGTTCCCAGCAACTTCCCTGCAACCACCTCCTGTGCAACCCTGACTCTGTCAATTCTGGTAGCCATCCTTCTCCTCTTCTATTGTAACCTTGAATATCGAAAGTTTTTTGTTTTAATTTTTCTTCCCTGTCTTCCCAGAACCATAACTTTTTTTTATTTTTCCATTCACATAGCAGTATAAGGGCTTATGTTTTGCAGGACAAGGTGTACTTTCTAATACCACTGTTTAATATAGAATACAAAAACAAAACAATAAATTCCACCCTAGTTTGACAGGTTCACTGTGTGGTAAAACTTTCCTGTGCCCTTTATTCTATGGGTTGGTACGATTACAACAATACCATATCTATATAGTTTTTCTTGTGATTTAATACATTCTGTGTGCTTCCTGCAGGCCTTGGCCTGCTCTTCTCAGTGAAGTCGTCCAGGCCTGTGAGTAGGGCACTATGGTTGCTCCTATCCAATAGCTGGTCACTTGTGTCTATTTAAGGCACCTTCCCCTAGGATTGTAGTTCCCAGTTTAACCAGCAAATGTGTTCTTCCCAGTTTCCCTGCATATGTACAAAAACTCTGCCTGTTGACTGATTCTGATATTCTGCTTCCCACTCAGAACTTAGGTTGTTTACTGTTCTGACCTATAGCGACCTCCCCTGACCTCGGCCTGATTCCTGACTATGTGATTGTCTTATCCCTTGGTGCTATGCACAACTGACCCCCCTGAATCAGCTACCAACTGGGACTACTCCTGGAGGTAGCAACCTGGTTGGATTCCTACAGCAAAGTCCAGATCCCTATACAGTGCTTAAAAGATGAATACCAGGGAATCACCATGTTAGTGCCCTTAGGTTTAGCCCAAAGCCAAACTAGCTGGTTGGCCCAGTGGTTACACGACCACTGTCCGTAACAGTAAGTTGAGGTCATGGACACCCCACTGGCCCCACCAAAATGGCCGTCAGAAGTTTTCCAAGAATTAGCTCAGCAACATGCAAGACAGGAGCCTGTCTGTCTGTCTGAACACATTGACTACTACCACAGAAGCACAGCAACCACCTGCAACCGTCGCTACATCTATACTACTACCACAGGCTACTCTATTGGAAGATCCGGTCCTGTTTTATCTTCTCCTCCACATTATGATGGTGACCCTAAGCAAAGCAGAGGTTTCATAAACCAGTGTACTTTGCATTTTGAACTACCACACCACCAATTCCCTACCAACCAGTCTAAGTTGGTCTTTCTGATGTCTCATTTTTCTGGAGAGGTGCTGGCCTGGGTTAAGCTGTTAAGAGAGAGGAATAATCGTGTCACAAATAACCTGAGAGACTTCCTGGAAACCTTTCAAAAGGTATTTGAAGAGCCTAGAGCACTCCTTACAGCCTCCTCCCTCCTTATATCAGTGCAGCCTTTCCATGGGTCAATACACTATCAGTTCTCTATAAACTATAAAGCACAGAGACAGGATTGTGTGGAGGCACAGATCTGGAGAAGGGTACAAAATATTCTGCTACAATGAAAGCCAAAGCATAGTGGCCTCCATGACTCTTAAATGGATGACATTTGGAACAACCAGGACTCTTCTTAGAGCTGGCCTCCCCACCAAGGGCCTTGGTAAGAAAGGTAAACAAGAACCCAATGGTCATTCTGGCTGAGCTTTAAAGATCCTGTGTACAGATAAGAGAAACTTTCAGAAGGGGATCACTCCACTCAACTAATCTGGGTTTTATGGCAGAGTGGCATAATGACTGGAGGAAGCTCATTACCTGACCAACACCATCTCTACATTGACGCATGGTGGTGGTAGCATGATGCTGTGGTTTTTATTTTCAGTGGCTAGGACATGGAGACTGGTTAGGGTTGAGGGAAAGCTGAACGGAGCAATACAGACATATTTTTAATGAAAAGCTGATCCAGAGAGCTCTGGATCTCAGACTGAGCCAAAGGTTCACCTTCTAACAATGACCCTTATCACATAGCCACAAGGTCTGAAGAATTTCTGAATGCATACCATCAGGGGCGTCGCTAGGATTACCAGCATTTGGCCGCAAATCTCTGGCCAGCAGGTTTATTTCTCCTTTGCTCTGCACTGAGCCACCAGTGTGGAGCTGCTGGGCAGCTCCATTTATTGCCAGTAGTATAATTCCCTAAAATGTAGGGAAATGACCCAGCAGACATGCACTGGTGGCTCACTATGAGTCTATTAAAGGGGTTGTCCAAGTTATGGAAAAAAAAAAAATATAGCACTGTAAATCTGATGGGCAGCAATATATAACTAAGTTCAGCAAGTTTTAGGCAAAAAAAATCTATATTTCCTCATTTCCCTGGTTCTCTTCTGGCCTTTGTTTACATGTAGTAATAACAATCTCTGCCCCTCCCCCCTCTCCCCTTCTCTGCAAAGGCAGTGAATATAAGTGCTGTGAGTACATGTCTGCCTGCTGAGATACTCAGCAGCATGTTGTTTGTGTAGGACTACAAGTCCCAGCTGTACAATGACACTGCTGATACACACAGGAAATTCTCCCTACCTGTTCTTGTACAATTCCTCTATAGCTCCTTGCCCAGCATTTGTCTCCTCTCACTGCTGCAGCTACTATTTGTTGTAAAGCCTTGAGCCCTCAGTGTGTTCTGGCTGAAGGGGTTAATGTTTTATCTGAAGGAATCCAGGGAGAGAGCAGATAGCAGGAGCCCGGCAAAGAAAGGGGGCGTGGCCAGTGACGTCTCGTGTACAGACTGTTATCTGAACTCTGAGGCTTGTACACGAAACATCACAGAGCAGAGAGATAAGCTGACATCACAGGTCATGTGACCCTCAGTCAACTCTGAGAAACCAGCAGCTTTAGAAACACAAAGTATATGGGAAAGTTGTTATACCTGACAAGTTAGAAACATATAAAGAACAAAAAAATAACTCGGACAACCCCTTTAAGAACGTCCTCTAGTTTTTCCGGGCACCTAAGCAGGCCTGGCAGCTAAGTCTATTTTCACACTAGCGTTTTTAAATTCCGGTATTGAGTTCCGTTATAGGGGCTCAATACCGAAAAAAAACGCTTCAGTTTTGTCCCCAATCATTGTCAATGGGGACAAAACTGAACTGAAGACAACGGAATGCTCCTGAAAGCATTCCGTTCCGTCTTCAGACCGGAGAACAAACCGCAGCATGCTGCGGTTTGCTCTCCGGTCCAGGCATCCGCACCAAGACGGATCCGGAATGACCCCCAATGCAAGTCAATGGGGACGGATCCGTTTGGTGTGACACACCAGTAATCCAGATCTGTCCTCCATTGACTTGCAATGGGGGGTCATTCCGGATCCGGCTACAGAGATACATACAGACAGACATACATACATACACACATACACATACATACTCACATACTCCAGCCAGGGACGCCGGCAGCATGTCTTCACGCGCCTCCTGCGCGCAGCTATGACGTTTCCCTGTGGGGAATTGTCATCACTGCACGCAGGAGACGCGTGAAGACGTGCTGCCGGTGTCCCTGGCTGGAGTATGTAAGTATGTATGTGTTTGTGTGTATGTGTGTGTATGTATGTATGTTCTCTGTGTCTGTGTCAACATGTGTGGGGCCGGAGCGCTGCTCCGGCTCCACACATGTATCAGCGGCAGTACGGATCCGTCGGCACCCTTTAGGTGCCGGATCTGTGCTGCCACTAGTGTGAAAGTAGCCTAAGCACTGCATCCCAGACAGGACTAGCAGATTACAGAGCTGCTGTGTCCTGTCCTCACCCCTGCTGGTACCAGTAAAAAGGATCTGTGCCAGTGTGAAAGAGCACAGAGAAGTGTAAGAAATGCAGGGAAAAAACATGTAAGTCCACCTTCATCCATGTCTGTTTATGGCCAATCATAGTGTTACACTATAAACTGCATATATACTCTATACTGTGGGTGGAGGAGATGTGCATATATACTGTATACTGTGGGTGGAGGAGATGTGCATATATACTGTATACTGTGGGTGGAGGAGATGTGCATATATACTGTATACTGTGGGTGGAGGAGATGTGCATATATACTGTGGGTGGAGGAGATGTGCATATATCGTATACTGTGGGTCGAGAAGCTGTGCATATAGCATTTACTGTGGGTGGAGGAGCTGTGCATATATCGTATACTGTGGGTGGAGGAGCTGTGCTTATACCGTATACTGTGGGTGGAGGAGCTGTGCATATACCGTATACTGTGGGTGGAGGAGCTGTGCATATACCGTATACTGTGGGTGGAGGAGCTGTGCATATACCGTATACTGTGGGTGGAGGAGCTGTGCATGTACCGTATACTGTGGGTGGAGGAGCGGTGCATATACTGTATACTGTGGGTGGAGGAGCGGTGCATATACCGTATACTGTGGGTGGAGGAGCGGTGCATATACTGTACACTGTGGGTGGAGGAGCTGTGCATATACCGTATACTGTGGGTGAAGGAGCTGTGCATATACCGTATACTGTGGGTGGAGGAGCGGTGCATATACCGTATACTGTGGGTGGAGGAGCGGTGCATATACTGTGGGTAGAGGAGCTGTGCATATACCGTATACTGTGGGTGGAGGAGCTGTGCATATACCGTATACTGTGGGTGGAGGAGATGTGCATATATACTGTGGGTGGAGGAGATGTGCATATATACTGTATACTGTGGGTGGAGGAGATGTGCATATATACTGTATACTGTGGGTGGAGGAGATGTGCATATATACTGTGGGAGGAGGAGATGTGCATATATCGTATACTGTGGGTCGAGAAGCTGTGCATATAGCATTTACTGTGGGTGGAGGAGCGGTGCATATACTGTGGGTGGAGGAGCTGTGCATATACCGTATACTGTGGGTGGAGGAGCGGTGCATATACCGTATACTGTGGGTGGAGGAGCGGTGCATATACTGTGGGTAGAGGAGCTGTGCATATACCGTATACTGTGGGTGGAGGAGCTGTGCATATACCGTATACTGTGGGTGGAGGAGATGTGCATATATACTGTGGGTGGAGGAGATGTGCATATATACTGTATACTGTGGGTGGAGGAGATGTGCATATATACTGTATACTGTGGGTGGAGGAGATGTGCATATATACTGTGGGAGGAGGAGATGTGCATATATCGTATACTGTGGGTCGAGAAGCTGTGCATATAGCATTTACTGTGGGTGGAGGAGCGGTGCATATATGTGGGTGGAGGAGCTGTGCATATACCGTATACTGTGGGTGGAGGAGCGGTGCATATACCGTATACTGTGGGTGGAGGAGCGGTGCATATACCGTATACTGTGGGTGGAGAAGCTGTGCATATGCCGTATACTGTGGGTGGAGGAGCGGTGCATATACCGTATACTGTGGGTGGAGGAGCGGTGCATATACTGTATACTGTGGGTGGAGGAGCGGTGCATATACTGTGGGTGAAGGAGCTGTGCATATACCGTATACTGTGGGTAGAGGAGCGGTGCATATACCGTATACTGTGGGTGGAGGAGCGGTGCATATACTGTGGGTAGAGGAGCTGTGCATATACCGTATACTGTGGGTGGAGGAGCTGTGCATATACCGTATACTGTGGGTGGAGGAGCTGTGCATATACCGTATACTGTGGGTGGAGGAGCTGTGCATATACCGTATACTGTGGGTGGAGGAGCTGTGCATGTACCGTATACTGTGGGTGGAGGAGCGGTGCATATACTGTATACTGTGGGTGGAGGAGCGGTGCATATACCATATACTGTGGGTGGAGGAGCTGTGCATATACCGTATACTGTGGGTGGAGGAGCTGTGCATATACCGTATACTGTGGGTGGAGGAGCTGTGCATATACCGTATACTGTGGGTGGAGGAGCTGTGCATGTACCGTATACTGTGGGTGGAGGAGCGGTGCATATACTGTATACTGTGGGTGGAGGAGCGGTGCATATACCATATACTGTGGGTGGAGGAGCGGTGCATATACTGTATACTGTGGGTGGAGGAGCGGTGCATATACTGTATACTGTGGGTGGAGGAGCAGTGCATATGCCATATACTGTGGGTGGAGGAGCGGTGCATATACCATATACTGTGGGTGGTGGAGTGGTTCATATACATTGTGAGCGGAGGAGCTCAGTTTTAGCAACACCCAAGCATACCATATAATGCTCTCTTCATCCTGTAGTCTTCCCATAGTATAGTGCCTCCCTGTACTGGCAGTATATATAATGCTCTCCCCCCCTGTAGTCCCCCTGTAATACTAAGCCCCCGTGTAGTGATAATATATATATATTATGATCCCCTTGTAGTCCTTCTGTAGTATAATGTCCCCCTGTAGTGGAAAAAGATATAATGCTCTCCCTCTGTAATGCCCCCTCCAGTATCATGCCCCCTGCTGCGGTAATATATTATATATATAATGCTCTCCTCTCATGCCCCCTGCTGCGGTAATATATTATATATATAATGCTCTCCTCTCTCCCCCCTAGTGCCCCCAATATATATATAGTGTGTGTGTGTATATATATTTTTTTTTAAACAAAAAACAAAACACTCACCTGTGTCTCACTCCACAATGCCTGAGTTTGTGCATGTGGCCTGAGTTTCCGTATTCTAGCGCAGGCAGTTGTGATGACATCAACGTGATCTCCCTTGTGAACTTTCTAGTGGCACCATTTACTGTTGCATCCAATGTAGTGGAAAACTGTTAGGGTGACTTAAAAAGGTTTAAAAAAAATGTTTAAAAATATAAACTAAACATAAAAATTCAGATAATCCCCCTTTCCCTAGAATAAATAATACACAAATAAATATCAACATCGTCCCATCTTTCATGGGCACTACATTCATGTGGTCCCACAAAAGTGAATATACACTTCATTTCTTGTACATAATTTCTAAGCCATGTATCCCCTACTCAAAGCTGGTAAAAATATCCTCAAAGCTATTATCATGCATTGCTTTTGACTCCACCTTAAAACTTTACAGATGCCCTCTTCAGTAAATACTTACCGTTCTAGTTGGAAAAACTATTTTTAGAAAGGAGAAGCAGAATTGTGGTCACAAGAGATGCAGATAGAACAGTTGCACCTGGGCGTTGGAGTCTGAGAGCCCTGCCAGCTGGAGGGTCCTGTTGTAGATTCTGCATTGGGGTACAGGAGCTTCAAGTTACGCCTCTGAGTATACAATGTACAACTTGGCCCCTCCTTCTATTAGCCAGAAAGAACTGTAGCTGTGTCTTCTTCCTTGCAGAACTCATGCACATGGGGGCATAAAGGGAACTTAAAGTGGTCCTTGAAGAAAACTAAAAGTGATGCCATGTTCTAACTGGGCCCAGACTGATGGAAGGTTGGGTCAAAATGAGTATGTAGGGTCAACTGAAGTGGGCAGGAACAGCAATACCATAGTGGGGCATTATATTGTGCTACACTTTGGTATTTATTTGTTTTTGCAGCAGAAACAAATACCACAGTGCAGCACAATATCCAGCCCCAGCAGAACAAAATAACACTGTGTAGCACAATTTACTGCCCCATCAAAACCAAATACCACAATGCAACACAAAAGACTGCCCTAATAAAAACATTTACCACAGTGTTGCACAATGTACTGTCCCAGAAATACAAAATACTACTACAGCAGAACCAAAAAACACAATGCAGCACACCATACTACCCCGGCAGAAGCAAAGTGTAGCACAATATACTGCCACATCAGAAACAAATATCACAGTACAGCAGCACGAAGTACTACCCCAGAATAGCCAAATATCACAGTATAACACAATATACTACCTGTGACAACTCAGGGTCACTTAGCTCTCCAGGATCGCCATCTTCTCACCTTAGACGGTTGGCACACCTCAAGAAGCCACTCCAACACAGCAGATTTGGGTGCAAACTGGTCACTACCAGCTTTTATTGTCACTTTTACAGCAATCCAAACAACTCATAAACATAAACCCCAAGCCGTCTGGCCACTGACTACACAATATTTGTCCCTCTCTATCGGGATCTGGGTCTACCACCCAGCTCCCCAAAACACACCACGGCGCTTACCCCACACAGGGTTAGAGAGTCCCGGCTCTCAGAGGCCTTCTTGCAGCCTGCTCCTTCCCCAGAGGGGGAGCCCTAATTGAGGAGCCCGGCCCACCTTTACCTGAGCTCCTCAGCTGGCTGCTAATTACCTCATTACCAGCCTTTTTCTGGGTGAGATGTACCCTTTTAATGGCCCTCTGGCAGCTGCACTGCCACATACCCTAACAGAATCAATGAAGTCATCACTTCATGACCCCTTCATTATTCTACTGCCCCATAAGCTTCAGACCTAGAGGCCTGAAGCCTAAGAGGGTGAGTGGCACTTGCAGGGAGCCATCAGCTACCATTCCCAACTGTAGTATTGAACACGTAGTATTGTCTCCGTGCTTACGTTGGCGATACAGTTAAATACCTACTGCCTCTGGCCGGGTATGTAGATGCCTGAAGATCCCGGCATTAATTAAAGCTGGAAGCTTCAGAGCAACATTTTCCTGGCCAGCAGCCAATCAGGAGGATTGAATGGCCCATTGGGCATCGACCCACTGGGAATCTTCCCAGTGGAGTTTATAGCCAGACTAGGTAGGGACATTCCTTTGAGAAAGGCAATGACAACACCTAGTTGTGAATATAATGATTACTATTCAGGGGATAACAGGGGGGAGCACAGTGTAGGCAGGGGTGCAACTAGCCTTTCTGCTGCCTGAGGTGAAAACTAAAACAGCACCCCTTTCAATGACAATTCCTTAACCTAACCACTTTGCCACAATAAAAGTGCTCATTGACCATGGCCCTTTGGCTGCCCCCTTCTTGCCCCTACCTGGTACACATGAGGCGATCGCCTCACCTGGGTGCTGCACCCCTGAGTGTAGGGTTCTATAAAAATGTAGTAGAACTGTTGTTTTATGAAGAATCTCACATTTCTAATACAAACTAATCAGAAGTGGTGAGAGGCCCTCTATACTTTTATGCCTCACTGTTAAATATTAAGCCTTGCCAATTTTTTATACATGTTGATGTATTAAGCCAGGATTAAATTGTATAAATAAAGCTGTAACTTAATTTACCTCCATAAAATCAATTAGCGTGATACAAAATTGTTCATATAAAAATGAACTGCATATTCCCATTAAGTGCTTAGACTCATGATGTTTTATTCCAGTAGACTGACCTTTCTACAGAAATGTAATTATAGCTACAAGTTCTCTGTGTTCTGTATTTTCAATAGTAAAATGTTGTTTTTCATTATTTACCATTTTATTTCATCTTTTGTGTAGTGGCCTGAAGTAACGATACTTTGCAGTATGGACATTTGTGGACATTTGCCCTTATTGCTACTATGCAAAGCCATCAACTCCTTACTTTATTGCACTTTGCACTTGCACTATGATTTGTGCTGTTGTTTACACTTACTGTACACTGTTTTATATTGTTGAACTGCATTGTATATGTTTATTATAATCCTATTGTATATCCTGTACATCGGCCACTACAGCGGAAATGTTTGGCCACTCGCAGCTTTCCGAAGAGATAACAGCTAATCATTGGGGGTTTCAGACTAAAACTACAGTAAACGTAGTTTTAGTCCGACCGCATCTCGGTATGTTTACTGTACTGCTGGCGGAATTCCGGCCCGCTCCATTATGGTGCACTAGCGGCAGCACGAATCCAGCAGGCTGTTTACCCACCAGAATCATGCCGCTAGTGTGAAAATAGCCTTGCTCATCCACTTCTTCAGCACAGACCTTCTTCTACCAGAGAGGAAACTGGAGATTCCAGCTCAGTGCATTGCCTGTATTGTTTTACACTTATGTTCCTCCAATAAAGAAGCACACTGGTTACTGCAAACCCAGATTCTCTGGACTTATTTTCCATTGGGATGCACCATGTCTTGCCATCCCCTCCAAAGAGCAGCAACAGGCTAGGGCAGTGCAAAAGCCTGCCAGTTAGTGCTGGTGACGTCACGGGAACACTGCTAGGCGGAAGCCTCCAATTAATAGGTATGCCTTTTCAAGAGTTAGTTAGTGGAATTTCCTGCCTTAATAATGTGTTTAATGCTATTAGTTGTGTTGTATAGGGGAAGGATTGGTACACAGTATTCTACTACTGTTCTAATCCACATTATGGCAAGAACCACTAAACTGAATAAAGAGACAGTCCATCATTACTTAAAAATTGGATCCGGAAAATTTCCAGAACTGAAGGTATCCTCAAGTGCAGTCATGAAAACGATCAAACACTATCATGAAACTGGCTTTCAAAAGGACCGCTCCAGGAAAAGAAGATCAAGAGTCACCTCTGCTGCAGAGGATAAGTTCACTACAGTTACCAGCATGAGCATCCTCAAATTAACAGCACTTCAATTTAAAGCCTGGGTAAGCTCTTACCTGAGCCATCATAACTATTTAATTCATACACAGAATACCACTCAAACAGGACTTGGCAATGAAAACATTGAGTACACTTATTTAAAGAATATGTGGCATATACACTAACTATGTCACATGTTACATGGGCTTTTCAAGACTCAGTAAAAAAGGGGTTGTTGAGAAGGGCTGGTTGAGTATTCGAAACTGCTGATCTACTGGGATTTTCAACAAAATATTTACATTTTTTTAACCAGCGCCTGGATCTGAATACATTTGCATTGGCCTGTAATTAAACATTTAGTATAGCCAGTAAGTTATTCAATAAAATGTATCTGTATAGCATCATCTGCTGTTTGTTCTTTTCTTTTTTTTTCTCCGTTCACCTCACTGAGCTGGTAAGTTTAAGGCCCCATTCAGATGGCCGTAATATTGTGGGTCCGCAATGATGCGGACCCGCAATACTACGGCTGCCGCCCGGCGTGTGTTCCGCATCGCTGCGGAACACATGGCCGGGCGCCCCATTCAAAATGCCTATACTTGTCCGTTCATGTGGACAAGTATAGGACAAGTTTTATCTTTTTATGCGGAGCCTTGCTCCCATAGAGGTGAATGGGGCCTAAATCTTCAACCACCTTCAGCCATATCTTCTGTTAGAAGCTGTGGCAGTTACAAGAAACGATCCACAGCAAAAAGGGCAAGTCCCCCGAGAGAGGACAATCTAGCAGAACAATTGGAGCAATGAATGAGGAGATCTCTGGATCCATGTGAGGTACAGGGCTGGTTCTAGCTTTGTTAGAGAAAGGTTGTCTTATACTATATGATGTCTGATTTTCATTTTTTACATCAATCTTGGCTTAACCACTTTGAACATTGAAGACCCAAGCTTAGAATAGGCCATTGATGTTTCATCAGTGGGGCTCACCGCTGGTCTCACCTGGAAGTCTATCCTCGTAGTTAAACTACCTAAGGATAGGCTATCAACATTTCTATCCAGGAGAACTCTTTTAACCCCTTCAGCCGCCGTGACAAACCTGTACATCACAGTGGCTGAGGGAATGTATGGAGTGGGCTTACCATTATAGGGACGGTCGACCAGTTGTGGACTTGCTACTTACGGCTTGCTCTGCAAGTAGACAGGCATAGCGGGTTGGGTGCAAGTTAGGGATCACCGTGTGTGTTTTCCCTGCCTACTGTGCTGACAAGCAAGCTCTTTTTTCTATACAGTGCAAGCATGGCCACCGCTGCTGGATTGCAGGGTGGTCGTAACCATGGGAACAAAAAGTATATAATTTGATGGAAATATGGATCAATGCATTTTTTACATTAGTAAGTGCCTCATATTAACTTTCTCTACACGATAAATGCCATTTGCTGAAGTGAGACAACCCCTTTAAGGGGTTAATCATTATTGGCTTGGTGCAAAAAATGGCATCCATGTACAACAGCCATGAGTTGGTATAAGCATCTAGTGCGTCCTAATTTCCACCAAATGTATTATGTATCTTGTGTTAATATTGAGAAATATGTCACAATCTGCATCTTATTTTATTGTATTAAAAGGTATATTCTTTACCGCACTGTTCATTAATGTGCCCAATTGTTTTGTGCATCAGTATATACTTTCCAGTTTCCTCTGAATTGTATGAAATCACATAACTTCATACTAAGATAATGTAATAAATGTAGACTCATGTGCACATAATAAAATGGGAATACCGACACAAAGACACAAGGCAGATTCTAATCAGCAATTATAGTTTTAACTCTTTCCGTAACCATTTAAACCCATGGTTTAAGAGATACAGCCCATCCCCCACCCAATCACATTTCGGTATGGAAACATAAAGAAGATTAGAGCTAAGCAGAGGCAGTTGTCTGAGGAGGCTGTAATTAACTGCACATAAAAGTAGCAGATCTGTTGACTGGACAAGTCTACAGTCCCTTGTTCAACACCATGAACAATGCTATACAGTAATACTGACTGTATATACTAGATTACACATTATTATGAGTGTTTTAACAATATCTATTGATCATTCTACAGCACTAAATATGAAATAATCTCCCATGCTTTCATTACTATATGTTGGGATGGATCTTGCTACCCAACTATTCCCATTATTAAACAGCATCTTCATATTTGTTACCGTGGATTGCAGATATTTATGTAATAGAGAGCACCAGACTATGTGTAGACACCCCAAGTGCCATCTAAAGGAGTTGCTGTTTCAGGTTTTGCTGTTATTAAAATACCCTGGAAGCTCGGTTTACAGCCATGAGCAACAAAACCATGGCAAAGCATCTTGTTGTGCTTTATATTAAGGCATAAATGTGAAAACCACTAATCAGAATCATGTCTTAAAGGGGTTACCCTGGAAAGGATAATGAAAACGTATCTTCAGCATAGGTCATCCAGTGGTGCACCACAAATAAAGCCAGGTGAGGCGGTCACTTCAGGCAGCACCAGGTAGGGGCAAGAGGGGGTGAAGCAGAAGGGCCATGGGCCATGAGCGCTTACATTGTGGCAAAGGGGTTAGGTTAAGAAATTGGCATGGGGGTCGCCATTTTAGCTTTCACCCCAGGCATCAAAAAGGCTAGGTGCACCCTGAGGTCATCATTATCACATCAGCGAAGGTCCAAGTCCCGACTTTCCCACCAATCAGCTGTTTCAGGGAGCCGCTGCTTTCACCAAACCCCTTTCCAAGGACAGCGTGGTACATTGTATAGTGGCAGTGCTTGGTATTGCAACTCAGTCCCATTGACGTGAATGGGGCTGAGCTACAATTAGGCCATGTGACTGATGTACAGTGATGTCACTGGCCAAGAAAGAAGCTGCAGTACTTAAGGCATCTTCTAACAGCTGATCAACGGGGGTCCCGGATGTCACACCACCGCAGATCTGATACTGATGACCTACAGGGGATAAGTCATAAATATCTTTTCCAGGATAATCTTGTAATGTTTCAACCATGCTAAACTACTGAAAGCACTAGGTGTAGGGGCTTGGGAGTACAAACCTTACATATCTTTCATTAGATTTATTAGTATTAGGATTAATGAGAATGTGAACTTGTATTCTGCCAGATTCTGCTACTCGTGTGCACATATGGCAGAGCTTTACTGCAAAGTACTCTATGCCTCAAGGTGGTTTCCTACCCCTCCCCTCTGTACTGATAACTGTAGATGCTGTAGCTATTACTCAGAAAAGAGGAGAGGGGCTGTGAAGCATTCCAATGCAGATAGTACTTCACAGTGATGCTCCGCCTCCAGTGCACTTGCAGGAGCAGAACCTGGTAGAGTAAAAGTTTATATTCAGACTACTCATGATAATAATAGCTCCAAAAAGTATGTTTGTTGTCTGCTCTAGTTAGGGGCTGGATAGAGCAGTAGAGTTTAGCATGGTTAAAACAACTGATAGACTCCCTAAAAAAATGCAACAAACAGGCACCTGTGAATAGTTATTATTGGAACCACTTTGGTATACACATGATTTTTTGATCGCTTTTATTCACTTTTTGGGAGGTAAGATGACAAAAACAGCAATTCCGTCATTGTTTTAAATTTTTTTTTTTACGGTGCTCACCACACGGGATAAGTAATGTGATCCTCTTATAGATCAGGTCACTACAGACGCGGTGATACCAATTATGTGTAGTTTATTTTATTTTTTATTTTTTTTAATCAATTATAAATGAGCCGATATGGAAAAGGGCAATTTATTTTATTATTGAAATTTTTATTTACATTTTTTTTTGTTCCCATATGTGGAACCATTCACTTCAATGGGGCTGCACAAAAGAATCAGTGTGCATTCCGTTTCCGTTTGTCCGTTCTGCAAAAAAATAGAACATGTCCTATTATTGTGTGCATTACGGACAAGGATAGGACTGTTCTATTAGGGGCCAACTGTTCCAGATGACACTAAACTGTGTAAAGTAATTAACACAGAAGAGGACAGTACACTGCTACAGATGGATCTGGATAGACTGGAGGCTTGGGCAGAGAAGTGGCAGATGAGGTTTAACACTGACAAATGTAAAGTTATGCATATGAAAGGAATAATGCAAGTCACCAGTACATACTAAATGGTAAAATATTGGGTAACTCTGACATGGAAAAGGACCTAGGAATTTTAGTGAACAGAAATCTAAGCTGCAGAAACCAGTGTCAGACAGCTGCTGCCAAGGCCAATAAGATAATGGGCTGCATCAAAAGAGGCATAGATGCCCATGATGAGAACATAGTCCTGCCACTTTACAAATCACTAGTCAGACCACACATGGAGTACTGTGTACAGTTCTGGGCTCCTGTGAATAAAGCAGACATAGCAGAGCTGGAGAGGGTTCAGAGGAGGGCAACTAAAGTAATAACTGGAATGGGTGGACTACAGTACCAAGAAAGATTATCAAAATTAGGCTTATTCACTTTAGAAAAAAGACGACTGAGGGGAGATCTAATAACTATGTATAAATATATCAGAGGTCAGTACAAAGATCTCTCCCATCATCTATTTATCCCCAGGACTGTTACTCTGACGAGGGGACATCCTCTGCGCCTGGAGGAAAGAAGGTTTGTACACAAACATAGAAGAGGATTCTTTACGGTAAGAGCAGTGAGACTATGGAACTCTCTGCCTGAGGAGGTGGTGATGGTAAGTTCACTAAAAGAGTTCAAGAGGGGCCTGGATGTATTTCTGGAGGGTATTAATATTACAGGTTATAGTTACTAGAGAGGGGTTGTTGATCCAGGGAGTAATTCTGATTGCCTGATTGGAGTCGGGAAGGAATTTTTTTCCCTAAAGTGGGGAAAACTGGCTTCTACCTCACAGGGTTTTTTTGCCTTCCTCTGGATCAACTTGTAGGAAAACAGGCCGAACTGGATGGACAGATGTCTTTTTTCGGCCTTATAAACTATGTTACTATGTTACTAACTATGTTACTATGTAAAGCACACGACCAGTATCCGTGCTTTGCGGATCTGCAATTTACGGGCCGCAAAACATCCAGAGGTCGTGCGCATGAGCCCTTACACTGACATTTACCCTGATCAGGACCCTGCCTATAGGGCCTGTTAGGGAGGCTTGGTTCCAGTAACCATAGGGATGCTGCCATCTCCCCACAATGTCCCGATGGGGGAGAGAGGGAGCTCCTTCCCTCTGTTAACCCTATGGATGCCACAGTGACTACTCACCACAGAACCTAAGGGGTTAAACAGTAGGGATCAGTGCCAGCACCAATATTTAGTACAGCTGACACCCACTGCTGATGGTAGCAGCTCCATTCCAGAGTCTGTGCCTTCAAGTGGGGTGTCATAGCCACACCTTATCTGTGGAGATCAGGTCATGCAAACAGCATACATGCTCTGATTGGTTAGTCTGTATGGACTAACCAATCAGAGCGGTGCAGGTGTCTTCCTGAATTCAACTGTATCACAGTCCTCAGGCGGATGACAAAGTTGAATACTGCGGTGGGGGTGGCAGTATTTTATGCTGCACTATGGTATTTGGTTCAGCTGAGGCAGCATTTTGTGCTGCACTTTGGTATTTGGTGCTGCACTAAAGTATTGCTGAACCCGCCTACATCTTATGGCTCTGCCTACTTCTGCCCACCCTCTGTTACTTTGGACCCACCTACAACATAGGTTTTTTTTTACAGGACCACTTTAAGTACACAGTCCGTCCCTGGTGAGTGTAGTGTACTAGCAAATACTTTGTCTTGGAAACTTTGAGAAAGAGATGAGGTGCCCATTGCATTCCCTGTATTACCAAGTCCTGCAGACATAGCAGAGAGGCAAAAACTGGAGAGTATAATTGAAAATTACTCCTTCTGTTGTTTGCTAGGACCCCAATAATTAAACAGAATGGCATTTAGCATTGTTATGTTGACACATTTCACATATAACTGCAAAGTAAACAAATGAGGATGAATGAATAACAAGAAAACATGAAGACATGGATACAAATGCGAACTCCTCCACATACTCCTACGTCTCATTGCTCACTCAATGTAGCACAGATTGTCGATTTGTCTCGGATCACTGATATGACCCTCAATACTGAAAATTCTTCTAAATTTTTATTTAAACTGACACTTGAACAGACACAGAAAATAGTATGCATCATCCATAGGAAGTGGAAGCCACCGTAAAGCTAAATGTCAATATACTGTAGTTGTAGGTAATAGGTGTAATATAAAACAGCAACATAACATATGAAAATTCACATATTAACATGATGAAGATGCTGTAAAATTTCACATATAATGAAAATAAATACACATACTACTATTCAATTAAGCATGTTGCCATTAAAGATATTATCCAAGTTCTCAAACAGCCCCCATGTGCAGGGCCCCTCATAGGGAACCTGTGTCCCTGATCCCCGTCCCCACCTGCCATTGGCTGGACCCCCCCGACACCGGATGTTTTCATCCGTGTACAGGAAGAGGCAGCAGCGGCAGTGCGGGGACAGAAGCAGCGGAGGGTCCGGGGACCAGGTAAGTATATTCCCTGTGAGGGGCCCGGCACGTGGGGTGGCTGTTTGGATAGGTCATCAGTATCTGATCGGTGGGGTCCGACACCTGGGACCCCCTAAAATCAGTTATTTGAGAAAGTACTGGCATTTACAGTAGTGCTGTAGCCTTCTCTCAGCTTTTCCTAGGCCACCTGATGTCACATTCATTAGTCATATGGCCTAGTCGCAACTCGGCCCCATAGAAGTGAAGTGAAACGAAGCACAGCTGCTGTACAATATATGGCGCTGTAATTGGTGCTGTAATTGGTGAGCTGAGAGAAGGCCGTGGCACTACTATGAGCGCCGGTGCCTTCTCAAACAGCTGATCGGCAGGGGTGCTGGGTGTTGGACCCCCACCTTTCAGATACATCAGTTATAATATCTCGGAAGACACCTTTAACAATCATTTCTTTCTAAAACCTAAATTTTATCAGTAAATAGTAGGTAAATCTCATATTCTAGTCACAGTGCATGTGCACCATCTTGCTCATTTTATCCATGGGTGGACTAAATTACAAGACAGCCATGTGAATCTGCAAACCCTTGATAATATGCAACTATGCATCAGGCAAACTGTATGAAATTTCTATAGACTGCCCTATAAATATAATTTGGACTTTATTAAAACAATTTCCTAAAGTATTCCTAAACTTTAAAACCCAACATTATAATTCGACTAAGTAATAGCTCATGACGGACTATTTCATTTTCAGTGGAATATTTCATGAGAACATTGAAATCATTAACAAGCTGACACTGCACAATGGTTTTCTGAAAGAGGATTATTGGGACTCACCCATAATGGTTTGATGACTCATGTATTGTTTCCAAAATCGCAGACTAGGGTCCCAGGCAACTGTTGAAAACTGATCGGTGGGGGTACCAGGCATCGAATCCTCACTGATCTGACATTAATTATCTATCCTGAAAATAGATCATCAATATCCACAAACTGGAAAAGCCCTTTAAGGCCTCTCACCTCTACTGCTACAGTAGCTAGCTACATGGAGGAAATTGCTTCAATCTCCCCCTCTAACAATGCTGTGTCTCACTCTCTGTCATTCCGTATCTCCCCCCAAAGTCTTCCCACAATTCTGTTTATCCCCTCTGGGGAATGTGGATGTGCAGTTATTGTAGGGACACCAGTGGTTTTGCCCGCATGCCAACCTATGACTCAGCCCAACTGGCCATAATGATTTGTTCAAAGGATATGATGATAAGAGGGGCAAGCCTATTGAGCTGTTAGTCAACTTCATAAGGTTGGGCCAAGACTAGCTTGTGGAGACAACTGACTTTCATACAAACATTTCTAAATATGATTTATTCAATGCTTTTTTAATTATAATTTTGGTTAATTCCATGGTATATGCAGTAGGAGAGGTACACTATGTTGATTTAAAAATGAACCAGTGAGCAGTTTTGACCCCATAAGGAATGCTGACAGCACTTAGGGACCAGGAAACCAGTATAAATATACAGTGGCAGTGGAGTCATAGCATGTGGATACTATTATTGGGAGCAGTAGTAAGTAACAGTAAGTTTTAGAATAAATACACATGTGTAATAGTAAAATGTTGCCTGTTTTCTGTGCTAATTTGACCACAAAAATGTACAATGGTTTACAGTGCCAATGATGTGAATGATATTTAAAGAAATCTGCTTGATATGAAACTTTTTTGCATGGAAGTTGACCAGTGCTGTCAATTTCTGTTGCAGATTTTGTTGTGGATTTGCACAAGATCACCCTACACTATATCTGTTATGTACCAAGTGTCCTCTAACAGCAAAGTGTCCTGGGCTTTCTGCAGTAAACACTCCCCAAACTCTCCTTTTTGCTCTTGAATGATGTCGCTGGTGTCCATCTGTTACAGTAGTGACTGTGGAACCACTGTGTCAACCAACAGATTTGTCTTTGGGCTAGTCCTAAGGCTGGTATCCTGGCAGTCCCTTGGCTTTCACCTTTTAACCCGCATACAAGGATCCGGACTTTTATCTAGGGGAGCCACCAGGCTGCTACCTTCTGGAGTAGTCTATGTGTGGTTCACAGCTGACCAGAGGCGTAGCTAACGGGGGGGCGACGTCTCCGGGCCCAGTGACTCAGGGGGGCCCAGGAAGGATGATCTTAACACTATCAGGCGAATACAAGTGAGTGCTTCCATTATGGAAGCGCTCACTTGTATTTAGGGACCCCCATCAGACCTCAGATCAGCCCACCCAGCCACATAAGATTAAAATAAAAAACCTTTCTTACCTGTCCTGCGCTGCCGCTGCCCTCCGGTCCGGCGCTCCGCTCTCTTCCCTGGCCCGCGCACACTATGACCTGACGCTGCACACATGTGGCTGGGTGGGCTGATCTGAGGTCTGATGGGGGCACAATACGCTGATCTGAGGTCTGATGGCGGCACAATATGCTGATCTGAGGTCTGATGGCGGCACATTCTGCTGATCTGAGGTCTGATGGCGGCACATTCTGCTGATCTGAGGTCTGATGGGGGCACAGTAGGCTGATCTGAGGTCTGATGGCGGCACATTAAAGGGTTATTCTCATTTTAGACAATGGGGGCATATCGCTAGGATATGCCCCCATTGTCTTATAGGTGTGGGTCCCACCGCTGGGACCCGCACCTATATCGAGAACGGAGCCCCCAAAGTGAATGAGGGCGCACTGCGCATGCGCAGCCGCCCTCCATTCATTTCTATGGGGCCGCCGAAAATAGCCGAGCGCTGGCTCGGCTACTTCCGTCGGCTCCATAGAAATGAATGGGAGCGTACCGCGCATGCACGGCCCGGCTCCCATTCATTTCTATGAGCGGCGCGGGGAGCCGCACCTATAAGACAATGGGGGCATATCCTAGCGATATGCCCCCATTGTCTAAGATGAGAATACCCCTTTAAGCTGATCTGAGGTCTGATGAGGGCACATTCTGATGATCTGAGGTCTGATGGGGGCACATTCTGGGGGCAGGCAGAGTATGAGCAATTTGATAAACAGTCTGAGGTCATGGCAGGCAGTGAAGGGTTAATACGGAGGTCAGGTACAGGTTAGGCAGTGGAGGGTTAGAATCCAGGAATTGGGCAGAAGTCAGACAAACAAACACAGCACACTTTTGCAAGGGATTAGCAAGCTAGGTAACCTATTGCTCAGGCACCCTCCCACTGGGGGAAGTTGCATTAACTACCCCAGACATAGGCTGGTAAATATTAGGGCATGCACACTGTCTCTTTAAGAGCCTGAAGGAGCACATACCCTAAGTGCAGAGTGGGAGAGGCTAGGTTAGCAAGCAGGCCGCACCCTGTGTGAGGGGACAGAGCGTCCCATGTGGTCAGGACCGCTGGGAGGATATGGAAAGCAGGAGGCAGGTCCACAACACCAGAGTGGGTAAGTGAGACAGCAGCCTCAAGCCACTACTGCAATACCATCAAAGAGACACCACAGGAGCAGAGGGGAAGGCCTGGGTAGCATTTGGGACAAGTTAGGGCAAACCCAATGGACACTTAACATTGCAGCATGTGATAAATTAATACTTATTTTCTCAGTCGTGCTCCTACATGGTTACATTTTAACTTGTCACCTATGTAGCAATGTCAGCAGTTTTGTGTAGTCTAAACTGCTAACAGATTTCCTTTGAAATGTAAAATTTTCAGAAAATATTTCAATAAATATTTACTTTATTTACAAACAGAGCATTGTGTGACTTTTACATCACTATACTTCAGGTTATCTGCACTTTGACAAAATGAGACTTAGTTAAAGTATATGCTTCCCAGGTAATTGATTACCATAATTTCAGTGCTACATAAATGACAATTACAAAAAAAAAGAAGCCTCAAATCCACACGTAAATAAGTAAGTGCTGGCGTAGCATATGCTGGAATGATACAATTAACAAGATAACAGACGTGGATAAAGCACGGTGTAATTGAAAGAAATTAGCATTCAGGGCTGGTGACCTGCACATGGTCGGCCATGCTTGCTGTGTAAGCCCGTCTGTTGGCTGTTTCTATAGTTACAAAAAGCCAGTGCAGCCCAATGAGCTATCTGCAGCGCTGCTGAAAGGACCAGCCATTTTCCTCCCAGGCAGCAGTGTGCTGTGTTATGCCCTGCTATATCCTTTATTTACAGGGCATAAATCACATCTACTGAGGGCTACAGCAGGGCAGGAGGACAGCAGGGCTTGCTGATCATTACTGCGGCTGAGAATGCCTTCAAGTCCCTGCTTTGATGAGCTGCTGACTGCTTGTACTAGGAGCTGATTGCAGAAGATGGAATGCAGGCTGATAATGCTGCATATCCTTTATCAGGCAGTGGAGTAGGTTTTTTTTGTCTTGTAAAGGCAAGGTTTCCCTGCAACGTTATCTGAAGGGCTCAGTATTAGCTGCTCACAAGGGAAGCTTAGTGACCCGAACAAAGGGTGTTGCCCTTTTTGTAATCTGTGCTTTTTTTTTTCTTAATACAAGAAGACAGCAGTAGAGAAGAAGCAGGTGTATCACTCATCTAGGCTCTGAGCTCCAATACACACAGCCCTGCACAGGCTCTGGTATTACCTTACCCTTCCTGGACAGGTCCTTCCTGAACACTTTCACTGGGGGATCAAGGTACACATCACTACTCTCTCCAACTACCTGCATAACAAGGTAAGAATTCATCCCGCGGATGGAAACCACAATATCATAAATGTACATGTGCTTGCATTATAAATAGCATCCTATTCAATTTGCCCAAAGGTAAATGTTCTGCTCTGATTTTGTTTTTTAGATTCTTAATAATTTGATGTTTTTGCCTGCTAAAGAAATGTATATACATTTATATTGTTTGTGTACATTAATATCACACTGATATCTATGCTGCTGTACAAATGTATGTATGTTTATATTGTTTGCATGCATTAATATTACATTGATACCTATATTGTTAAATAAAAGTATACACATTTGTATTGTTTGCATGCGTTAATATCACATTGATATCTATGCTGCTAAACAAATGTATATGCATTTATATTGTTTGCATGCATTTATACAGCATTTTAGGTATCAATGTGATATTAACAGCATAGAAATTGTAGGGTGTATAATAAGAAATCAGGGCTTTCAGAAGATATGATGTGTAAAAAGACTGCACTGATGTCAAAGCACTTGGCCTACAAGAACGTTCTCCTGCCTCACCATTGTTATGTTATCTAGGTCAGGCTAGCAGGTGGCATGTCTTTCCATTTGACAGGGCATTGCCATACCCTGACTACTAAAAGTTAGTCAATTATTTTCGAATCTGTAGAAGGGTTCTTTTCATGTAGTCTACAATGCCGCGGATCAGTAAGGGTTAATGCCGTCCAGCATCCACCCCACCACTCCAGCTTTGCACACCCACTGGGTTTCATAGCATGGAGTCATAGGGAAGAATAGACAGTCAGCTGGGAGTGGAGCACATACAGTGCAGTGCTATTATATTTTGCACGCCGTCTCACTTTCCCCATAGGAAACAGGATCTATCACACAATGAATTGAGTTTGTTACTTGTCAGATATTCATAACCGCAGCACAGGCCAACACCCACCAATAATTCTTCCTCTACCATCAATGGTCTCTTAGGGACACCAGAGCTGTCAATATTGGTAAAGGCAGGCAGGAGAAGCAGCCATGGGTTAATGTTTAAATCATATAAAAGGGAAGGGATGCGGTTCCACATACTAAGCCGGCTGCTGGGCACCAGCACAGAGCTCAGGAAGAAGGGAAATATGCTGCATTCGCTCAACTAGTTGCAATTACAACGTCCTTCCTAACAGAAGGCATCTTCTTTGTTCCGTCACCATGCATACAAACATTAAAATATCCATAGCATTGTCCAGGTGATCTGTTTGATACAATGTATCTGGACTGACAATGCGGCTCAAGTTCTAATCACAATAGGCGTATTGATGTCACTGTCATATCCTTTAGATAAACTTTATTGACATGAATCCCTGTGCACATGTGTACAACCCCAGTATTATAGTGTTAGAAGCATGCAGATTTAGTACTGTTAGGTTTTACCGCCACCGTTTCTTTAGAATTTATATTTTTCTGTTTCCTTTTGAATGACTATTTAGGTCTTTTAATGACCAGGGGGTCTCCTCGTCTCTACTATGCATTGTGATGCTATTGATTTTCTCACCCCTCCCCCATCCTGTAATGCTGCATGCTATTTTTCCTACTGTGCAATAGATTTCATTTTGCCCTACAATGAACGTGTGATTGAAATGGCCTACACTATATGCATAATAGAAATACATACAGGTAGCCAAGTGATTGGACCTGTAATCCCATACCCATAAAGTGTAAAACAAAGGAAGTGTAAAAATCTGATGACGCTGGGAGTGTAAGAGAAATATGCTTTTTATTACCACCTTCTGAGGGAAGATAAATGAAGGTGACAGACACAAGGCCCACCCAGAAACATACAGCTATGGCTGCACTCTGCCTTCTTAACCTGTTTACAAGGACTACACCAAAACACTTAGCTCTTCATGTTGGCAGCTATATAACACATTATTATTATAGCAGATCAGGGGGCAGTAAAACTTCAGGAACTCTGTGCCTCTTCATCACCACTAGTGTTGAGAGAAGCAAAGCATTCGAAGCGGAATTTAGTCCGAAATTTAGGAAAGCTTCGATTCGCAACAAATCCAAATTTGCTTGTGCTTCATGGTAACAAATCAGGTTCTCCCCGAAAATGGCTGCTGCACACGTTGCAAAGTAAAACTAAGGGTCCATTCACACGAACGTATATTTGTGGGCCCGCATTAATGCGGACCCGCAAATATACGGGGGCCGCCCAGTGTGTGTTCCGCAGCGCTCAGAACACACGCCGTGCGGCCCCATTGAAAATGCCTATACTTGTCCGTGTGCACGGACAAGTATAGGACATGCTTCAAAAGAGCCGCGGCAGGGAGCTAGCTCGGTGCCGCAGCTCCCGGCCCCATAGAGGTGAATGGGGCCGCATCTATGCCCGCAATTTTGTGGATAGATAGGATCACCCAAAATGCTGTTCAGCCAGCCAATCCACAGGTAGCCATCTCCTGTGATGTCACAGCCCTATTAAACCCTCATCCTGCATGGTCTCCACCATTGTCCTGTGAGCTGAGCACAGGGAGAGACGTGGCAAGTGTTCATGCACTAGGGACAGTGTTGCTGCAAACAATTCATAGAAGAATTCAATACCAATAAGATGGAAGCCTTTATTATTCCAGTGCCCAGTGTGCCATCCCATACCATCCAGTCTGCACCCCTCGAGTGGGGGCAGGTTTTAAGGATGACTATCCTCATCTTTTGCTGGCCTTATTTCCTAGAAAAGTCAGCAAGAGGATCAGCTGGATGTTCTTATCGATATTAGATGATATGGAAAAGGAGGAAAAGCAGATGGCAGAATAAGGGCTCCCACCTGTAGAGCAGGAGAGCACTGGGGTTGGAGAAGTGGGTATGCCAGCATATTGTGCCCCTACCTAACCAGCCAAACCCCATACCAGCAACAGCCCCTGTTTAAAGGTGCATTAAAGGCGCAGCGCGACCATTAACAATGAAGACCAACTATGCAGTGCTGTCTTCATTATTAAATGAAAGGAGGCTGTGGGCTAATTGGCTGTGCGGTTCTTAACCACAGCATGGCCGCAATCCACCCACAGCACAGCCACTCTGTTTGGCTGTACCCTAAGGCCTCAAACTTGAACAGGTCCAGAATCTGAAAAGTGCGGTGCAGAACTGAGACACGGAACCCCACAGAAGCACTATGGAATGCTGCAGTGGGTTTCTCCCCGTGCCTCCACACTGCAAAATAATAGAACATGTTCTATTTTTTTGTTGTGTCCATGGATCACGAACCTATTCAAGTTGAATGAGTCTGGATCTGTCTACGGCAGCACGGATGGTGCCTGTGCATTGGAGACCGCAAATTGTGGTCTCCAATGCATGGAATGGCCTTGTGCATGAGGCCTAAGGCAGAGTGGCCTGGGTATACCCGATTTATAGCGATTTGTGACAAATTAATTCGTAACAAATCAAATTTCTCGGGGAACTTTGGAAAAGCTGTCGAATCAAATTTTCTAAAACTTCGCTCATCTCTAATCACCACTACCATCATTTCAAAACTACAGTATAGATATTTGTTGGGAGCAAATCCACTTAAACAACCGCTTACTTATACCATTACTATGGAGAAACAAATCTCTACCTACTCTACCAGCCTGGGTGGACAAGGTTGGCCAGCTCTTCCAATTTGAAGAATTGTGTCACTGGGAATCCAACACCTGCTCAGAATTTCTGAAGTTTTGGGGTCTGTGGAAGGTGCACAGGGGCTTTAGGTCATAATTTCCTCACCTCGGAAAGCTATCCAGATCTCAGGTGGCAGACGGGACGGAAGCGACTTAATCTGCTGGCTCCTACTACTTATTATTTACTACTTACCCAGCTCGCAAAATTGCTGGACTTGATATTTCTTTTGCATTTACCATGTATAAACCTTTATCCCTAAATAGAGAGAAATGCAACACCTTCCATCTTATCCCCCTCTTTTCTTTTCTCATCCTTCTCTTACCCCTCTCTCCTATTTTCTAACCTGCTTTGCTTCTCTGTGACCCTCTTATTTTGTCTATTGCTTCTCAGGGTGTGAGATACTCCTGTAGCTGCTCTGAGAGGAAGCGTTCTCAATGTATATGTGTTGATATTCTTATGTTGTATATTACCTCATTGCATGTTACTGATGTTTCAATGCTTATGGATGAAATAAAAAATAGAATTAAAAAAATCCACTTAAACAGGTGAACATGACTAAACATGATGTACGGCCAAAAACACTAAATAAAAACTATTATTTTACAGTCTGCAAGCATTTGCTTGTTTTTTGCTGGCTGATCGATGCCACATATACACAGGCAAATTATTGGGAATTATCTTTTATTCCCGAAAACTGTCCTACTCATTGCCTATGTAAATAGGCCTTAAGCCATGGACTGCTGGAAATGTGAGCAATTTAAAATGAGTTGGAGGGACAATGTGTAGAATGGTAAATCCTAGAATTTCTATATTAGCTAGGTATTAGCTGGGTGAGCATGCCACACCAAAGTGTAGTTCAATTGCACTTTTTTGTCTAAACATATCTATGACTACCCCTTTTCACTCCATTTGACCTGTTATATTGGTCAAAATATAAGTTTTGCTAAGATCAAAAGTTTCCAAATTTCTGTTTCCTGCAGAAGGGCAGGACAAGCATGCACTGTTATTCACTGTAGAGATGAATGGGAGTGTTAGGAACAGCCAAATGCGCTCACACATCATATAAAGGGAAAAAAAGCATTAACATGGAACAACCTCTTTAATTGGGTCATATCCATAACATAGCGATCCAGTTATCTCCTAGATCCTCTATAAACCTGTACCCTCAGAATGGTTGAGCATGCTGGTTTACTCCTGGGGAGAAAAAAAAAGAATCAAATATGTTAATATAAAATATCTGTTTCAATAGTTTTATTGAGTTTTTCATTTCAAACAGTTAAAGAAAGTGCATTACAGTTTGATTTGTTAGTGTCAAGCAGAATACCATTATAATCAGGTAATCAAAGGAGAATATAAATTCCAATATGTACATTCTTGTTTCCCCCAATATCTGGCATGAGGTGTAGTCTGGATGCCCCATAGATGTAAACTTGTTTACTGCCATATATCTTTGACAGAACTCTCTGCCTGAGGAGGTGGTGATGGTCAGGGCCGGACTGGGACTGAAATTCAGCCCTGGCATTTTGAAATCAAAGAGGCCCACATGCCTCGACATTTTAAAGTCACAGCCAACACTTTTAGAGGCCCTAAAAATTATTAAAATATAATAATTTAATAAACGTAAACCACACCAAACAAGGTGAATAAACCGCCCCCTGCAGAGAGAGATGGAAAAGCTATATCTCCTGATAGGGTACGGGTCTAGAACTCAGCCCCGGACTGATCAAAACTTTTGATATGTCTCTGTGACATGTCAAAAGTCTTTCAGTTCATCAGTGGCCCTATTACACAGATGTGTAAAGGTCCTTTTACACGGGCCGATTATCGGCCGAAAAAGCGCTCCTAGGAACGGTAGTGCCAATAATCGGCCCGTGTAAAAGTGGCCCTAATCAGCCGACGAACGAGTAAAACGCTCGTTCATCGGCTGATTGGATCTTTTGTACAAACCAAAAGATCCAATCTGTTGGGCGCACATCACCCTGTGTAAACTAACCTTTTCCTTCCTAACATTACGTGTATCACTACAGAACATACAGGGTAAGGCTACATTCACACGACCCATTCACTTAAATGAACACTGTGTGCTGTCCGCATCTGTATTTCCATTCCTATTTTTGTCCATTTGCGGACAAGGATAAGCATCGTTACAATGGATCTGCAAAAAAAACAGATGCCATACGGAACATCATCCTTTTTTTGCGGATCCGCAATTTGCAGACTGCAAAACAGAATGTTTGTGTGAATGTAGCCTAATACAGCGCCCCATACCTCTTACATCCAGTGACGTCTCCTCTGATGTAGATCTTTTCTTTCCTCATCTTCTCCTTTCAGACCAGACGCCATTTTTCAGCCATTTCTCATCTCTGCAGTTTGACAGAAAAAAATCTTAGTTTACTACTTTTCCATCATCCTCCCATCTTCTGGACAAATCACCCTACCACCCCCAGTACTGTGCCACTAGTACCACACAGATAGTACCCTTCAATAATTAGTGGCACACAGTGTCCTAAAATAACTGCGCCCAGCAAATAGTGTCCCTGACAGTAATAGTGTAAACATAACGTCCCCCAGAAATAACTGCGCTGATACGGTGCCAGGTGCTCCCACAGTAATAGTGCTCCCACAGTAATAGTGCCCCCAAAGTCCCAACTAATAATTCTCTGCCAGAGTGCACTTGTTAGTAATAGTGCTCCCAACAGTACTAATGTCCCCACTGTGCCCCAGAAGTAATAATGCTTCCAATGTGCCAGTAAGAAGTGCCCCCAAAATTTCACCCCAATAATGTGCCAGTAAGAAGTGCTCCCCACCCATAGATGCCCCCCAAATTATGTGCCAGTAAGAAATGCCCCCAGTGCCCCCATGTGCCAGTAAGAAATGCCCCCAGTGCCCCCATGTGCCAGTAAGAAGTGCCCCCATGCCATAAATAAATGCCCCCAGTGCCAGTAAGAAATGCCTCCAGTGCCCCATGAGCCAGTAAAAATGCCCCCAGTGCCCCATGTGCCAGTAAAAATGCCCCTATTGTTCCAGTAAAAATGCCCCTATTGTGCCAGTAAAAATGCCCCCATTGTGCCAGTAAAAATGCCCCCATTGTGCCAGTAAAAATGCCCCATTGTGCCAGTAAAAATGCCCCCATGTGCCAGTAAAAATGCCCCCAGGGCCAGTAAAAATGCCCCCAGTGCCCCATGTGCCAGTAAAAATGCCCCCCGTGCCAATAAAAATGCCCCCAGTGCCCCATTGTGCCAGTAAAAATGCCCCCATTGTGCAAGTAAAAAGGCCCCCAGTGCTAGTAAAAATGCCCCCAGGGCCAGTAAAAATGCCCCCAGGGCCCCATTGTGCCAGTAAAAATGCCCCCAGTGCCAGTAAAAATGCCCCCAGTGCCCCATTGTGCCAGTAAAAATGCCCCAGTGCCAGTAAAAATGCCCCAGTGCCCCATGTGCCAGTAAAAATGCCCCCAGTGCCAGTAAAAATGCCCCCAGTGCCCCCATGTGCCAGTAAAAATGCCCCCATTGCCAGTAAAAATGCCCCCAGTGCCAGTAAAAATGCCCCCAGTGCCCAGTAAAAATGCCCCAGTGCCCCATTGCCAGTAAAAATGCCCCCATTGCCAGTAAAAATGCCCCCATGTGCCAGTAAAAATGTCCCCAGTGCCCCATGTGCCAGTAAAAATGCTACCAGTGCCCATAAAAATGCCCCCAGTGCCCCCATTGTGCCAGTAAAAATGCCCCCAGTGCCAGTAAAATGCCCCCATGTGCCAGTAAAAATGCCCCCATGTGCCCCCAATAGAGCTCCGATCGGTGCTACAATAAAAAAGAATTAACACTTATACTTACCTCCATGGTGCTGGCAGCGATGCGATGCAGGCCTCTTCCGGCCTGTGTCCCGCGCTGTACGGCTCAGGCGGCGCGATGACGTCATCGCGCCGCCTGAGCCGGCCTCTGATAGGCTGCAGGCCTAGTGCCTACAGCCTATCAGAGGAACGGGCAGGGGAGACGCCTCTCCCTCCCCTGCCCCGCAGTACAATACAGGCATCTTTATCGCCGTCCTGAGGACGGCGATACAGATGACTATGGAGATGAGCGCTTCCACAATGGAAGCGCTCATCTCCCTCTGCCCCGCCGCCGCCCGCAATTATGCGCAGGGCCGCGCCGCACCTGCCTAATTGGCGTTGCTGCCCAGCAAGGGGGGACTGGACCGGCCCACGGAGGGTAGCGGCCCTTCTGGCATTTGCCAGAAGTGCCAGACGTCCAGTCCGGCCCTGGTGATGGTGAATTCACTAAAAGAGTTCAAGAGGGGCCTGGATGTATTTCTGGAGGGTAATAATATTACAGGTTATAGTTACTAGAGAGGGGTCTTTGATTCAGGGAGTTATTCTGATTGCCTGATTGGAGTCGGGAAGGAATTTTTCCCCCTAAAGTGGAGAATATTGGCTTCTAACTCACAGAGGTTTTTGCCTTCCTCTGGATCAACTTGTAGGAAAACAGGCCGAACTGGATGGACAGATGTCTTTTTTCGGCCTTATAAACTATGTTACTATTACCATGAGAAGGCCAGAGTCATATATTTTGTATGCTGTCAGATTTAATGTACTCCAATTCTACCGACCCATGAGTCAATAAATGGTCAAAGCTCTATCTACCAGCTTTCATCTATAAAAGATAAGCATACAGTTATGTTTCACATGCCGATATATTCTGCAACCTGGATCAAAAAGACATAATAAAAAATATAACATTTGCTAATACAATGAAACCAGGCTTCTAAAGGCTGTCCTCGTGGGCACCACCTACTTCCCATGCCCGTTTGAACAAAAAGATGGAGACAGTACCAACAAAGAAGCGGTGACAAAGTGTTCTTTTTAATCCACATTATGGCAATCCAAATACATGTGACTTTCGGGTAATCCTTAGCCTTCCTGAACTTCTTTTTGCCTTACTGAAGGGTGCTGTATGCATTTCTTTTTTCTCCCATGCCCATTAGTGATGACAGTAAGCTGCAATGAAGATGATGGAGAGGTGTATAAATGTAACTTAGAACATACAGCTTGCAATGCTCATTCCATGAGGAGAATTATCAGATTTTACATTAAAGGCTTTGGTGGCAATTTTTTTTATTATTGCACTGTACTCATTTTGACCTAAAAATCATTTTTTCAATTGGTCTTTATTAAAAAATGATGAGCCATTTTCCCTGCACATCTTTGAGTTTATCTACTAGCAGGATCTGTATTTTCTCTCTGCTCGTCAGGCCGGGAGCTGACCGCTCCTTATCTCTGCTCTCTGACATTATAAACACTCATTAAAGCTCAATTCTTATCTTATGTGGTTTAAATAAGTGTTTATGACCTTTTAGTAATTTAGATATAAGGTTTACTAGAAGATGGGCATAAAGTGAAAGTACCAATCACACAGCTAGAAAAACATTTAACCCTTTGTGACAGAACGGCTCAATATTTTTAATAAAGACCAATTGAAAAAATGATTTTTAGTCCAAAATGAGTAAAACGCAATCAGCAAAAAAAAAATTGTTCCTGAAAGTGTATATAGCCTTTAAAGGCTTTTTCCAAGACTTTTATACTGATGGCCTCCTGGATAGATCATCAGTATTAGATTGGTGGGGGTCCAACATCCAGTACCCCCACAGATCATCTGTTTGAGAAGGCACCAGCCCTCGCAGTAGTGCTCTGACCTTCTCGCAGCTTAGCCTAGGCCATGTGATGTCACATTTATCGGTCACATGGCCTAGGTGTAGCTCAGGCCCACTCCAGTGAATGTACAATCTACAGCACTGTGCATGGTAAGCTGCGAGAAGGCCGTGGCGCTACTGCAAGCACCAGGATCCACCATTCACAATAGGTGATTGTCGGAGATTATTTATTCTTTCCTTGTACAATGACCTCTGCACAGGTCACAGTGTATCCCTAGAAAACTCTCCCATCTTTCTGGCCATGGGCCATGGGGCTCCCGTAAGGCAATTTTGTAATGCTTCCTAAATGCTGTTAATAACAGCTCAGGCAAGATGGCCGCCCCTATAATCATGTTGAGGAAATAGAATAAATAAACCTGCAATCAGAAAATAATAACAAATGAGAAAAAAGGATATGTGTTGCTATCTGGTTCTAAAGGGGTTGTCCGGGTTCAGAACTGAACCTGGACATATCCCCTTCTTCACCCAGGCAGCCCCTTTGAGATGAGCATCAGAGCATTCTCCCATACCCTGCGCTGAATCGCACAGGGCAAGGGCTTTTTCATTAGATCCGGAGACGTACAGGGTCTCTGCTAGGCAGAGGCTTCCGCCTAGCAGTGTTCCCGATGATGTCACAAACAGGCTAGGGCAGAGCTAAAGCCCGCCCATTAGTGCCTGTGACATCACTGGGAACACTGCTAGGCGGAAGCCTCCACCTAGCAGTGTAAGTTTGTAAACAAAAAAGCCCTTGCCCAGCGCTATACAGTACAGGGCAAGGGGGAGCATCGGAACATGAGTGCCAAACTCGGCTATTTTCGGTAGCCTCTTAGACGTGAATGGCGGGTGGCTGTGCAGCACGCCCTCCATAACTTTCGGGGCTCCGTTCTCACTGTAGGTGCATGTCCCAGAGGTGGAACCCGTACCTATAAGACAATGGGGGCATATCCTAGCGATATGCCCCCATTGTCTGAGATGGGAAAACACCTTTAAGCAATAATTGTTGGCAGGGGACATATACTTCATTTGTGTCAAGTGAAATTTATGTCCCAGGAGGACATGATCAAAAAAAAAAAAAACAGACATGGAGCAACAAAGGAAGTTTTATGAAATTTTAAAAAAAGCACTCACAAAAAAGTTTTATTCTCTGACTTGTTGGAAAGGTACATGAGGTAAGGGAGGTTATAACAACAATTACAGTCACTGGTAAGAAAATTACCTTCACTATAGTTTACATCATGTACCTTTGTAACAAGTCAGATAATTTAAAATTTTAGTGGGTGTGCTACTTTAAGAGAAAAACTGTCATTGTTCCCTATAGCAACCAATCACATCACTGCTTTAATTTCTCAGTGCTCTTGAAACATGAAAATTGTGCAGTGATTGGTTGCTATGAGCCACTAACTCAGTGTTTTCATTTGGAATGTTTGATAAATCTGCCCCATTGTATAGTGACAATACCTGACCAAAGTGATTTCCATTTCCATCGGGGTTTATCTGTTTCCTGGGTTAATTTTCACCATTTTTTCTCAATACTTTTTTATTTTATTTGCTGTGATCAATTATTAAACATCGATGCATTTCTCTCTTATCCTCTGTTCTAAGTAAAAATGAAACAAAAGAAATGAAAATCTAACGTTTCCAGTAACTTTAATGCAGAGGTATCAATTATTGTGAACTATGCATAAATTAAGGCTGACCTGGCTGCCCGCCACACTGTGCCATGGTCTTGAATGATTCAGGAGGTGAGGACAGGATCAAGTAATGAGAACGTCGGTCTAACAATCGGCTTGTGTAGATCATATTATAAATACTAAAATGAAGGCACTGAATTTGGATACTACGAAATGGGAGGAAGTTTCTGTACATAATTTACACACTACACTATCTGAACGTACGGTGCACATACATTGCTCACATACTATGCTTTCTATTTCTGCTGCTGGAAATGGCTATGGAATGATTGGAGGAAATTTCATTAGTACAATTGTCATCATCATTCATACATTTCTTCTGCATAAGGATGGGGATACATGGCGATCTTGGCTGTGACACCCTTTATGCCACCCAAAATTGCTTTGTAGCACTGTGGTCACAGGGATACCGCACATGCCGCGGCGCATACAGCAGGGGTCCGACTATCAGTGACTGCCAGACCCCTCGCCCTGTATGGCTTTGGGATTTAAGACACAGTTTCCAGTGCCATACAGTTACGGCGCTGGTATCCTACAGGTTAAAGATAATGTGTCATCAGAAAATGACCTATTGTTTACACCACGTGGTATTTTTAAACAAAAAACATCAAATTCCTAATGGGGTTGCAGTGTGATGTGGAAGCTGTCGCAACTCCAACATTGCAAAAACACTGAGTAGGGTTGGCTTTGTGATTCTGGGGTTGAATGTCGCAGCCAAGGTTGTCATGTAGCCCCAACCTAAGAGGTAATTAAAACAAACAGGCTAGCACTAGCAGTTAGCCAAATTATATGTAAGGAGTGTGCAATTACAGGAAAAAAAAGCTGCTTCCTTGTAACAAATCCAAATTTCAGTATACATTGTTATAGGTGCTTTAAATGATTAACATGACAGCAACATGATTTTCAGCAGCTCACGCTGTAAGGCGGGACACACTGCTGAGGTTCCACACCCGCTGTTGATGAAGCAAGACAATTTTGACATAGGTGCTTGTATGATGATCATTCCTGCTGCACGGATGTAAGTCCTCCGCAGAGAAGCTGTACGGCACCACGCAGAGCCCCACATGGCTTTATACTATGGAGCTGCTGGGAACTCCATATGTCACCATATAATGCTATGTCAGGTGATATTTATACCAGGCGTTTGCATCTAATAGAAAAAGACTCTAGATATACAGAATTTGCTGAAGCATGCCGCCTTTTCAAGGGGAAATATCTGCATGCCTCCATATGTAACTGGAGAACTGCAGAAGTACACAAGGTTCTTATGTACTTCAATATGTGCCTGAAAACAGCTCTGTACAAAACAGACCCCTAATACGGCCATGTGCATGTGTCCTTATTAACTGGGGAATGAACAGAGCACATACATGACCTCCTTCTCAGCTGCAGATCCGTCAATTCCAGGCCTCCTCTTTTTCTGCTTCTCAGACTGCCCGGTGCATACTGTGAATTTGGTAGTTCAAGACACTTCCTGCTGCCCTTAGATTGGCCGGAGCTGCTCAGGCAGGGGCGGATTAACCATAGACCTTACAGGGACATTTCCCAGTGGGCCGATGTTCAGGGGGCCACCTGAGCCCTCCTCACGGCCGGCCAGTGGATGTTTTTGGGGATGTATTTTGTGCTGTTGGCCAAAGTATTTTGTGAAGGACTGTGGTATTTGGCTCTGTTGTGGTGGTATAATGTATCACAATATGGTATTGCTGGCCCTGTCTTCCATCAGTTTGGACCTGACTACAAAACAAGACCACTTTTAGTATTTTTTCCAGGACTACTTTAAGTTCCCAGTCCACCCCTGTGCTCAAGTGAACAGTGCTGGTCAATCCAAGAGAAGGAATGGATAAGTAGTGTCTTGGGCTACCGGTGCAAAGTATGCATCATATAGTCTGAAAATTGGTGTAGCTATCTGCAATGGCAGAAGAGGAGCCCCGGAATGAGCAGATCTGCAAGCTAAAAAGATGAAAAGGAAAACACCAGATATGTTTGTTTCCCAGTTAATGTGAGCTTTTTTTCTTGAAACAGAAGATCACTTTAATCTAGTTGCAGCAATCTCTTATTTCACAACATCATTGTCTTACATTTTGCATATTATGATGTTATACTGCACTCCAGAGATAAATTAAAGATACATTGAGCATTATTTTTCATTTTGGCATGGACTTTGACTATCCTTGAAACCAAAGCATCAGCAAGTTCTGGCTGATGGGGCCTTATAATAAAAGGTTTGAGAAGTCCTACAGGCTGTGATGCTTGCATAATTATCTATTGCGGCATAAAAACAGTCATGTTGTGATTTGTAATTGCCAAAAGTCTCCTAATTATGGGTTAATGATTTCTTAGTATTTTCATGAGGCTTCCTTCTTCAGTTAGGAGGAGTCCTTAAAGTGCTGAATACTCAAAGTAGTGAAACGTTATGTCCAATAGCTAACTTTAGGGAATCCAGTAGTATGTTTGAAGTTATTGTTGTTCCAACTCGAACATATATGCCTAATCCCATGTAGGTGTACAGATGCAGCAAACCTTAAAGGGGGGTCTCATCACAGACAATGGGGGCATATCTCTAGGATATGCCCCCATTATCTTATAGGTGCGGTCCCTCCGCTTGGACCCACACCTATATTGAGAACAGAGCCCCGAAAGTGTCAGACCCATAGAAGTGAATGGGAGCAGTGGCCGGTCATGCACAATGCGCTCCCATTCACTTCTATGGGGAGAGCGCTTGGTGGTGGCCGGACTGGAGTCCTCCAGGCATCACTTTGCAGGGCTCTGTTCCCGATATAGGTGCGGGTTCCAGGTGCGGGTTCTCAATGTAGGTGCGTGTCCCAGAGGTGGGACCCACACCTATAAGACAATGGGGGCATATCCTAGCGATATGCCCCCATTGTCTAAGATGAGACAACCCCTGTAACTTGACACTTAACGTTAAATACACAGTTTCAATAAACTATAACTTGACACTTAAGAGAACAAAATTAGTTGAAAATGTCAATGTAAAGTTTGCTGCAACCGTGTTAAGTGTCACATTAAGGTTAATAGTGGCATGTTCCATCAGAAGGTATCATAAAAAGCCCCAACCGACTGATCCCTGACTGCCTATGACTTGGATGCTTGAAGACTTAGTACATATAGCTGGATTTTATCTGATATACAGTATCTACAAAGTTCAATAGAAAATAAAACATAATTAGATATATTTAGACAAAAACTAATTAGTCCGAGGACATTTTGTAATTAGGCACATCAAGCATCTGTTTCTTTCTCTTCGATCGTTTTCAGCTCATAGTTATTAACATTATAATGGTAGTAAAAGAAATTTAAAGCATAAACACTTAAATGCCCATCGAGGGAGCCCCGTCAATGGGGTTGCCGGGGTCTAATTCTCATTTCTATATCTTTCTCATTACTGGTTTGCAATGGCCTGACTGTTTTATATGGGAGTTTACATATTCCCTTATACGCTATTAAACAGTAAAAGGGATTTAGTGCACGTTTGGTTTAGGCCTCTTTCACACATATATTTTGCGGGCTCTGATCCGCATTTTTTGCTGATAAAATGCGGACCCATTCATTTCTATGGGTTCGCAAAAAAATACTGACAGAACAGTGTGCTGTCCGCATCCGTGTGTCCGTTCCGTAGACCGCAAAAAAAAATAGAACATGTCTTATTCTTGTCCGTTTTGCGGACAAGGATAGGCGTTGTTACAATGGATCCGCAAAAAAAAAGATGCCATACATGTTTTTTTTTGCAGACAGCAAAACACAACAGTCATGTGAAACCCTCAGGATAAATTGGTGAAGGGGAACGTGAGGGCTACCTTTAAAATATTTACCATATACCTATTTGCATCATATTGGTAGTGTCTTAGAAGTAGATGCATTAGTTTAGTTTTTAGTTGAATTGTCATTGTTTTTTGTGAAAAAATACTGTAAGCAACCATGTGAAAAAAGATGGCCATACACATTAGTCTTTGTCGGCCGAAGTCGCTGAGAACTCTAATATGCGTGTGTATCCCCTGACTCTCCCCCGAAAGATGATGTCAGGAGAGACAATTATCGGGTGAAATAAATATTTACGCCAAATCCTTTTGTTCTCCCAGAAGATAAACCACCACTAAAAGTGTCTGACAGTGGCATTCTCCACTCACCAAGTCGGCCGTGCCAAGAGGATGGATGAGAGAGGCAGGAGGTAGTCGGGACAGATAGCTATTAAATGTGTATAAATTTATACATGTAGGCTGACAATAATTTACAAATTAGGACTAATGCTAGATGTTCTACTGGGCCATGATTAATATTACCAGTAGACTGAAACATTATGGCTATTATCAGTACGTCCGGTCTTACGCTGGCTATACGCATACAATAGTTGAAAGCTGAAAACTTCTGCATGTTGATTCCAATGGAGAGAGGGGAATAAGCTGCTGCCAGGCATGTCATCGGTTTACCTACTGCAGGCATCTAACATGCCTAATCCTTCCCTCTACTTCACATGCCATCGAGGATGACAAAGTCAAGACAAAGTTGGCAGGCTTGCACTAAAATATTATATTGTTATAATTGTATCAACTTTTCAGAAGTGTCTTCAGCACAGCATAGAAGTGATCTGTACAGTACTGTGAAAGGGCTGCATTTATCAGTGCACTAGAGATCATAAAGAACATTCTGTGTGTGATAGCACAAGATATGGCTTCCACAGAAAAGAATATATGATTAAAGAAAGAGTGCATCTCAGTAAATCTACCAACCAAATGTACATCAATTCATTGCCCTGTGAAATGTTGGCAATAGAAGGAATATGGACTGGTAATTTGAACTAAAGAGTCAATAACTACTATCTCAATCTGCTCAATATTATTGCGTGTTCTCATAGAGGCTCCTGTGCACAGGTCAATGATTGGGGCAATTATCGGGAAGGAGCATTGCGGTGGGTGCTGCCGATCACCCAATGAACGAGCAAATGCTCGTTCACCATGTGGAAGCATCACTGCTATAGTCACCTAAATCATTGTTTCTGGGCAGCAGCTCATGCTGTGTAAACAGTCATCTGCCGCTCAGAAGCAAAGATTCTTGTAATGGAACCACTGTGTCAACCAACAGATTTGACTTTGGGACACACCTAAGGGCATTAGCCTGGCATGCTCCTGGTTTTCACCCTTTAACCCCTGTACAGGGCTCTGTACTTTGCTGCAAGGGAAACACCAGGCCGCTACCTCTGGAGTTGTCTCTGTCTGACAGCTGACTTATTGGGGTCAAGAGACACCGATGTAATGCACCAAGGGGTCAAGCAAAATTATATTCAGAGACAAGCTGAGGTCTGAATAAGCAGGGAAAAGTGTCTAATGTACTTACGTACTCTGAGGTAGCCGGCCATTTGCTGGAGCAGATTAGAGTATGCACACTGGCCCTTTCAAAGACAGGGGGAGTGCACACACATGCCTTATGGTCAGAGGAGGAGAGGCCTTGCCAGCAAGCAGGCCGCAGCCTATGTGAAAAGACAACACTTGCCTATCTCTCCGATACTCAAAGGAGGAGAGAGAGAAGCAATACTGGGCATGTGTGTCCACCTTGACATATTTACTGAGATGGACCCAGAATGGCTGTTCAATAGAAACAGCAGGTGGCAATATTCTTACATTATTCCTGGAATATCAGTGGGCCCAAGCGTTTTTTAATAAATGTAAATACAAAAAATGTTTATAATAATGTGCTGAGTTTAAAACTAAAAAATATGTTTGGATAAACCCATTAAGGTACTGATCAAATAAATATTAAGCCAACTGAGATGTAAAGTGTATGACCAATCTTGTTTCAAATGTTCCATATTAGTAAATACACCTAATAAATGAACAAGCCCTTTCAAGAAGATTAAGGAACCCATTTCATAGTAGGGAAAAATTATCACTTCAGTGGCTAAGGGCGTTGTCCAAGCATGTATAGGCGTGTGAAGGCCTGGCTTATTGAACTTGATGATGACAACCAAATAGGCCTGTTAGAAATACTCTCTGCTAGGAAACCAGCAATGAACTTAACAAGAATGCATTATATTTAGAAAGTCCACAGCCGAAATTTCTTATAACCGTCATCAAAGGTGAATATGCATACAATGTAATTCATACTCATCTTGTCCTTCACTGAAAGTTCATAGAAAGAAGTATCCATAGATAACTTTGCCACATTAATAAAAAAAAAAAATCAGTGCACTGTATATAATGTGATGTAAGTTACAATACATTATACTTCATTATTCATCAATAAACCTATAGAGACCCTTCAGCAACCGAACAGTGCAAACTAGTTCATAGCCACAGACATTTTAGAGAAGAAGCGCCCTGTGAAAGAAATGATGAATAAGTCACAAGATTTGCTGCTGTGGAAAATTCACATATTCTTTCAATGCTGCAGAAGACGATCGGGATTTGTACATTCTGGTAACTGTCTCCATTCTGAGAGCCCTCTTGAAATAAATTTCCATAGTAAAATCTACTTGACAAAAAAACCATAGTATTGACAGTCTGCTTAAAGAGTGCCATGCTGCCAGAAAGAGGAATAAAACCCTCTCTACTAGAAACATTAAGCCTTGCTCGTATTCATGACTTCAGGGTCTTGGCATTTTCATGAAGGACTGGCCAAAATGACAAGAACCTTTCCAAGCTACAATTCATTTGAAATGGAAATGCAACGTTGCCAAGATGTTGTTGGGTAATTTTTTTTCTCGAACTGAAGAAGCTTTGTCAATAGCAGACAGCGCACAGTCCTGGACTCTGTTGGTGTTTTGGTAAAAGCGCATATTTCATGTACATCAACAGCAGAAGGTTACGTAATACTAGCAATAATATGATTCTTAAGATTTAGGAGGGAAATCATATAACTAATTCATGGTAGAAGAGAGGATTATGAGCTGACAAATCCTTGGCTATAACTGGAGGCTATGTACTATCGATGTGCGTGTTTCAAGTGAAGAGGATTCTAACACTTGTCTGTGTAGAGGAGTAATAAATAGTTAATGTATTCATGGCTGCACACCACCATCATCAATCAGGAGAGGATGACCACAAATTCAAGTGATGTATTTAGTACTGATATCAACACATTACAACTTGTGTAGGGCAAAAGTAGGCAGAAGGTAGATACTTTATTATATACAACTAAAGCATTCCCTAATTTGATGAAGCCAAAGAGACGTGAATAAGTGAAATTCCACCAACACATTGATCTAAAATGTGGTCTTCATTATAAAATCCATTAATCCATGAAAGAGATGTACTATAAAGTCTGCTTTGTCAGCAATAGGGCAGGAAAGTCAAAGCAATCCTTGATGTGGTTGTAGAGCTTCAGAGAGCTGGACTCCAAAACACCTCTCACTGCAGCCAAATCCAAAACAAAGAGGCGTCCCTCCAGAAAAACCCAAGTGAATGTGTAGTTTATTCACCCAATGTACCAGTAACATTTCAGTCCCTCATTGGAATGATTTTCAAGCCTTGAAAGAGGTTGAAATGAGTGACTTCAACACTATTGGTACTCTGGGTGAATAATCTTCACATTCACTGGGATTTTTCTGGAGTGATGCTTCTGTTTTTGGATTTGGCTATAGTACAGTGATCCTTCAAAATACAATGGACTCAGGATACAATATTTTCAACATACAATGGTATGTTGTATGTATGCATTAGTTGCTAGTTAGCAGCCATCCCTGGATGTTATATGTAAGGACTTGTTTTATCTGTCTTAGTTATCTGCTTATTTTTAATAAATCTTAATTTTCTCTTACCTTGGATGACATTTTGGGGCTTTGGAACCGATTACTCAACTTACAATGGTTTTAACATGCAATGGTCATCCTGGAACCAATTAATATTGTAACTTGAGGGACCACTGTATAAGGTCTGCAATTGTTAATAGTAGTTCAATTAGAAAAATACATTGAAGGGTGTAATTTGTATCTATATAAAATACTGTGTTAGGAGCAACTGTGCAAAAATTCCCCACTCTTGAGTCCACCCTTGATATACTTGGTCCCACCAGACAAAATGATCCTCGACAGAACATGGCACATCTTCATTTAATCACAATGAAAACTGTTATTATCATCAGACATGCAGGACATATCATCAATAAGGGCTAATAGTTCATTTTTGAATTAACAAATAAATAGGCAAATTATTGACTCGGAATGATGGACATCTGAGGTCTATTATTATGTCAAGAGAATCCTCTGGTACTTTGATGGACCAGTCAGACCCTTCTGATATTAGGTATTTTTACTGTCCCTTAACGGGTTTTTATCAGATTTAATGTGGGACTTATCACAACAATAATATTTGAAGTCACTTTTCCTTGAGTCTGCATTGATGTACAACATTGATTGTTATAGCTGGTGCATATAAAAACATAAAACTTTTGTCTAGAAATACTATTCCAGTTTTTCTACATCACTCCCTATACTGGTGTGAGTTTGTGACTTTTTGTGACTTTTAAAAAAAGTGTCAGTGATAAATCTGGTGAGAAACTAATTAACATAGCTAACTACATTCACTTTCACGCCTACTTTTCAAAACCAAATTGAGTGGTGTAAAAACGCTAAAAGTTTGTGCAAATAGGCCCAGTCAAAATGCTTTTTTTTAGAACGTTTTGAAGCCAGAATTCTGAAGTGCTGGGCTTGACCAATTCCCTTATATGTAGGAAGCAGATTTATAGCATTTATAAGTTCTGCAGATAGGATGCCACTTTTTGCCTATGGTCTGTTAGTTTTTATATTTATAGTATATTTTAACCAAACCAGTGATGTAAAGAATTTAAAAATTGTAGTTGCCTTTGTTCTTTAAATGGGGGAATGGGGCAGCAGGTATCATTTACATTCTAGTTACCCAGTGCTTCTTTGGGAACATTTATTCTGGTGTACAGCACAAGACCTGAGTATGTTTTCACATTGTGTATTCACATTGTGCCATGAAAAGTAAATGTTCATCCAGTCACATTGATTGCTTGCTACCCTCTATTAGTATAAGATGCTGTTCTAAGCAACATCTGATATGTCTTAAGATCTAAAAAGAACAACATAGCTGTAGCAAATGCATAGCTTATATCATGCATTTTTTATTGGACTTTACAAACCAAGAGATATCAGCACAAAATGACACCACTAATAACGTCTGTGTGGCCATAATATAATACATCTATTGACCTTATTCATAGCTGCAGCAATTCCCAGAGGAGCCACAACATAGGATGTGCTTCATGTACAATATCTATCTGTGCATGTGTTTAGGTTATAAAATGTTGCTGGTCTATATGTATTTTGGAGCCATGTGGGACACACTGCAAGAATGCAGTTACAAATTGGGGATACATGCTTAGAAAATTTCAGCTAAACATTTACATTCCATTATGGTCTTACCACTGTCATAGTAAAAGGCTCAAACAATAAATGACAGCCACCTTTGTCTATCATTAGAAAGGTTAGGGGCAGGGGCGCAACTACCATAGTGGCAGACCATGCTATGGGGCCCAGGGCAAAAGGGGGCCCAGTCTTCGTTGGGATTATCTCCTCTTTTACTGGAGGTGAAAACTTGGTCAGGACTCTACCCTCAAAAGGAACAACTTTTAGCAAACAAGGCAGTGGAAAAATGGTCCAAAGATCACTGAAAGGGGTTTAGGTGGAAACCCTCCTATCCTGTGTGGGGGACCTGCTTTGATCCTTGCTATGGGGCCCTTACTTCTCTATGTACGACACTGGTTAGGGGTTATCCTAAAATTTGTCCATCACTACTGTCATCTTCAGGCGTCCTATCTACCAGGAACCAGCATTAATGTCATGCCCCTAAGCACAAAATATCTCAAAGGAGATGGCAACAAATATCATTTATTGTTTCTATAAAACATTGATGGCCGTTATCTGCATCCAATACCTGACTTTGTATGCTAAATATCACATCCCGGGAACGCTATTTTATATTTTAACGCATCTGCATGAGTCTTGGGAAACAAAGTTCTTCATCATGAAGACCGCCAATTTTAGGCTTAGGGAGTCTTATACGCCCAACAGTGCTCTCTGGGAAAAAAGGGAATATAAATAAACTCTTATTCAGAAGGATAAAAGCTGTCCTCTAGTGGATGGCTACCCTGTAAGTCAATGTCTGATCCTTTAACAGGCTTCAGAACATTACTTATTTAAGTCAAAACCAGAACTTTTTCCATAGGAAAAAGACAGTCATCTGCTGTTTTGGGGGTTTTGACCCTCTTTAAGATGGGTCTTGGGGGATAAGGTTCTGCATGAGAAGTTTGTAGGAACAGACCTAGCAAAGTAAACTTTTTTCTAAGCATACCCAACAGAAATTTCAACCATTTTCATTACTGAAATCTGCATGAAATGAACTGTGTCCCATAGATTTTACTAGGAAATCCATACACTAATTCATTCAGCCTGGATTCGTCTGCCTTAACAGACTGCACTTTCCTATTCATGCAGTTTACAGTTTTTCTTTACAATGAGATCCTATGGATGACATAAGCCACTGTATGTCATTTAACGTGGCATATGTTGGGGATTTCCATCAGAGGTTTAGGAAAGCCCTCATGGGCGGGGTCCTCTCTCATTCTTTTGTAACTTATTTAGTTTATTGGAGTTGTTTTTGTGTGTTTACACTCTTTTTATATCTACAACACACTGTAATAAATGGCGCTTTAATAATAAATAATGATAAGATAGAAGCTATCTTTTGGAGCCCCAAGAAAGTGCTTTTGTAGGTTTTTGAAACACCTTTCCAAATTAGTTTATAAAAGAGGCCCCGAGGCTATGATAAACCTGTTGTATGATGGATGCAAACAGTGATCGATCCATACTTAGTGGGGCCTGCTGGGGTTTAGGGGCATATCACATTCAGAAGGCAATGGAAAGCAGTGATTGACAAGGACAAGTACTGTATATTTTCAATATTACAATATAAAAGCACCTATGATAAACAGTATTTTTCAATGTTTTGTACAGATGTGTAATAAAGCACTGGACTGTATAAAAATAATTTACGGTGCACTGTACAGAGAACTATGTAGATGTCAAAGAGTGCACCTGCAATTCAGGACTCTAAGGCTTCATTTTAACGTTAACATTGGCGTCAATCTACAGTTTTCCAACAGTAAATGTTTGTAGTCTGCATGCCACAAGATTGCAAGAAAGCAATGTGGGTATTAAAGTCAACAGTAAGTTAAACATCAAGCTTCCCTGAGCTGCATTTAGGTTAAAATGAATGCAGGTGCCTCAGGAAAAGGAAGAGGCACGCCAATATTTAAGAGACCTTTTGATGACTATATTAGGAGACTGCAGGTTCATCAAAACAGTATAAACTGTGTACATCCTAAGTGAGTAATCTAAAGAATAATACTGAAGCTGGGTATAGAAAGGGTACTGAATACTTCACAAAAAATACTAATATTAATAAAACAACTGACATCTATTTAGTATAAAATCTAACATATAGAAGTACGCATTGAAACTAAAGACGACTTGGAATGGGTTATAGATGTCCTAAACTGAAGGGGTCTGCCCTGATAATAGAGTCAGTTTAAAGTGAGTAAAACATGGATGTCCTATCTTTATATAGGTCATCAATGTTTGATCAGTGATGGTCCAACCCCTGGGACCAGATCAAGAGAACAAAGGAGTTATGAGACTTTCATTCTTTCTCTAGGCAGAGCCACCAGTCCATCTGTGGAGCATCTACCTTGGCCCAACAACAGAAACTTAACCTTCTGCTAGTAAGGAGGAGAGCTAGGTAACAGTTTTTATACTACTGGATGTTCATACTGTAAAAGCATAAAAAATAGGCATATAATTAAATAGTCTTAGACTCTGATTTATCAAGACCGGCGTTTGCTATGCTAGTTTTGATATCTCCTGTGACTCAGGAGCATGGATTTAATTTATGACAAGGTGCACACCTTGTCATAAACTTCAAGGCGGCTGATTGAAATCTATGCCAGCTTGTACTTGGAGTAGATTTCAGTCATAAATTATAGCACAAAACTGGCTTAAAGGGGTTGTCTCACTTCAGTAAGTGGCTGGGACCACGGGAGCGCACATCGCCTAATGTTTTTTCCTATATTGTGCAAGCACGACCACCACTGATGGATTTCAGGGTGGTCTGTAACCATGGAAACAAGCAGTGTATAATGTGATGCAAAAATGAATCCAGCCAGCAAAGGAAGCAATATAGACAATCACAATACATTAGTAAGTAGCTTGTATTAACGTTTTCTACATAATAAATGCCACTTACTGAAGTGAGACAACCCCTTTAAATGTTAATTTAAAGTAAATGTGTCATGCCCTCTTTTGGAAAGTGGCGAAGGTTGCATAAAAACACAAAGTGCAACCAAATTTAGTAGCAATGGTGTTTAAAAAGTCACAGAACTAGTTTTTATGCTAGAAAACTATAGTGTAGGGGAAAGATAAATCTCCCCCATGGTTTTAGTTTGCTTTGTAGTTTGGAGAATACCAGATTTTGACTGTGAAACTGCATTGAGATGTTTCATTTAAAAACTGGGTCACACAACCCTATCCCAAACCCTACAGTGGTCAGTACTTGTTAGTCAGTACAGCAGTAGCTTGTATGGCAACAAGTCTTGTCTATGTCTACAGTTCTGTTGCTTTGTGTAGTTCACATAAGAAGTCATGTAAAACAAAGGCAGGCACCATAGGTTTTGTATGTAGTAACCCAGCAAAGTTTGTCGTGTCACTTTGAACTGGCCATATATAGTGTACAGGGTAAATGGGGAGATAATGAGCGCTCCTGACATTTAGAAAAGCGTGCACAGTGATGACAGAATCCTTTCTGATGAATAAAGAACCCATCAGACATTGACAGTAACAACAGCATGTGAAATAAGAGGATGCACAATATCTCTCTGCTATACTATCTGCCAATGTGTCCTTTCTATTATCTGTCTGTCCCTCAACACACAGCCTTATAACCCACAATAAGCTCACATATCATTATAATGTCAAAGTTTCAAAGGAGCCTATCAACATGAAAATGCAACGTAAGCTACAAGCACCATGTTATAGCGCATGAGGAGCTTAGCAGAGTGATATATAGTTTTGAGAGAAAAGACTAATTATAATTTGTAATTTATTCATTTATATTCCTGCTCATTCTGGGCTGTGACGTCCAGGAGGCGGTCCTATCGGTGATTGACAGCTCTCTCTGTATACACAGTCATAGAGGGTAGGCTGTCAATCACTGATAGGACCGGCTCCTGGACTTCAAAGACCAGAATGAGCAAGAATTTAAACAAATGAAACCTGAATCTTTTCCTACATAACTGTATAGAAATTTATTCAGCTCCTCCTGCTGTATAACATGCTGAATGAAGAATACAATGCTTTTTCATGGTGACGGGTTCCCTTTAAAGGGGTTTCTGGTACTTGGATATTGATGGCCTATCCTCAGTATAGGTCATCAATAGCAGATTAGTGGGGGTATGACACCAATCAACTGTTTGGACAGTTATTACAAAAACGTATCCCCTATTTAAGTCTGATCACTGGGGCCCCTGATGATCACTAGAACATTATGGAGCAGGTGGAGATACACAGAGGGGAACACTGGACACTGTTTTAGTGATCATTGCGGGCCCCAGGGGTGAGATTCAAATTTTTAACAACAGATTTCCTACTCAACGGCAGACATGCGGCATCATGACACATGTTTATATATACATCACATATATGCAACACACATAAATACACCATACACATGGTACACATACATAAATACACCATACACATGGTACACATACATAAATACACCATACACATGGTACACATACATAAATACACCATATACATGGTACACATACATAAATACACCATATACATGGTACACATACATAAATACACCATACACATGGTACACATACATAAATACACATACATACATACATACAAATACATACACTGGTACACACACATAAATACACCATATACACATGGTACACATACATAAATACACCATACACATGGTACACATACATAAATACACCATATACATGGTACACATACATAAATACACCATATACATGGTACACATACATAAATACACCATACACATGGTTACACATACATAAATACACCAATATACATGGTACACACACACATAAATACACCATATACATGGTACACACACATAAATACACCATATACATGGTACACACACATAAATACACCATATACATGGTACACACACATAAATACACCATATACATGGTACACATACATAAACACACATATACATGGTACACACACATAAATACATACATACATACATGGTACACACACATAAATACACCATATACATGGTACACACACATAAATACACCATATATACATGGTACACACACATACACACCATAAATGGTACACACATAAATACACCATATACATGGTACACACACATAAATATACACCATATATACATGGTACACATACATAAATACACCATATATACATGGTACACATACATAAATACACCATATATACAGGTACACATAACATAAATATAATATACATGGTACACCATACATAATACACCATATATACATGGTACACATACACATAAATACACCATATATACATGGTACACACACATAAATACACCTATATACATGGTACACACACATAAATACACCATATACATGGTACACACACATAACATGGTACACATACATAAATAAATACACCATATACATGGTACACACACATAAACATACATATACATGGTACACATACATAAATACACCATATACATGGTACACATACATAAATACACCATATATACATGGTACACACACATAAATACCATATATACATGGTACACCACACATAAATACACATATATACATGGTACACACACATAAATACACCATATATACATGGTACACACATAAATACACCATAAATACACATAAATACATATATACATGGTACACACACATAAATACACCATATATACATGGTACACACACATAAATACACCATATATACATGGTACACACACATAAATACACCATATATACATGGTACACACACATAAATACACCATATATACATGGTACACACACATAAATACACCATATATACATGGTACACACACATAAATACACCATATATACATGGTACACACACATAAGGTACACACACATAAATACACCATATATACATGGTACACACACATAAATACACCATATATACATGGTACACACACATAAATACACCATATATACATGGTACACACACATAAATACACCACATACCACACAACTTTAAAAAGCCTAAGGAGCTAAACTATGGAATGGAATCTCCAGCTGCCAGTCGGATCTGGAGTCCCATGCCTGGCCGGCCCTATCTGTCAGATCCCTGCCGATTTGACAATTATCCTCTAACCTGTGGGTAGGGAATAAGTTGTTATAATGGGACAACCCCTTTAATGTAATGTAATGTAATATATAATATAATAAGCCAACATGAAGACAAGGGGATTCTGTATACAACTTGAGAGCAGAACTGTATATAAGGAGAATGATCATGAATCCATACAGAAATCACCATAAATTGCACTGCATAAGAAATATGTACAATAGGCAATCAGACATTTCTTCTAAATTTTTGTCAGGATGGGAAACCAAATCTAAAATCTAAGGTTCAGCAGAAAGTCCACTTCACAACAGAGATTTACATAACTGTTAATCATTACATTTCTAGTTATGTATTAAATTACAGTCACATTTTACTATACAAACAGAGGTTTGACTATGAGAGCTGGTGCTTTTCATATTCACCTGATAAAAACTATTCCTATTATAATATAATGAACAGGTTTTACGGATATAAACCATGCATGTCACAGTGCTCCCCTAATTATTATGAAAATGTATATCTAGTTTGACAAATCGAACATCGCTGGACACACTGTTAAGCAAAAAAAATATCATTATATTACACAGTATTAGTATCTAACTAATATACTAATATACTGAGATACTTTCATAGTAAAAAAAAAAAAAAAGTAAACACCTATAAAGGTTTATACACTAATAACCTGTTGTAGGAAAGTTTTGTCACAATGCAAAACTATCATCACAAGTAAATTATTGATGACATGTCCAAAGGTTTTCCTTAAAGGGGTTATCCAAGACTATTAAATGCCCCCCATATGCCCGGGCCCCTCATAATGAATATACTTACCTTGCTCCCCGTTCCCTACGCCACTCCTGGTCCATGCACCGCCGCTTCAGCTACCCTAGCTTTGTTGGTCACGCTAGGGAGGCTCCTCCCCGTCCCCGCCTGCCATTGGCTGCTCCTCCCCGACACCGGATATTTTCATACGTGCACAGGGAGAAGCTGCAGCAGAGGTGTGGAGACCAGGGGCGGCACGGGGAGCGGGGTAAGTATATTCATTGTGAAGGGCCGGGCGTATGGGGGGCATTTAATAGTCTTGGATAACCCGTTTAAAACATACTAAGCATAGCGACATTCATTGTATAGTGGCTTTGCTTGGTATTGCAGCTCAGACCTGTTCATATTCCCAGCTGCCTTTGTAATGACAGCAGGCCAGCTATCACTGTTGTTGAGTTATTTTGTTATTTTTAGTACTTGGCGGTAGGCCTTGTGTATAAAAATGCTCATCTTCCTCATCTAGAGTATTGATGGAGTAAATGTAGATTGTGAAGACAGGCTCCAAATTTATCATAGTGACTCAGGCTGGATGATAAATTTGGCACAGGCTAAACACTTTTGTCTCAACTTTAGATCAGTTATTGGGTGGCTTAGTTGAGACAGAATTTAATGCCAAAATTTTGGTGTAAAATGTTACACCATGGGCCACATCCCTTTCATGTGAAGCCACACTCTATTCCTATTAAGCCGTGCCCCATTTTCATGCTAGGCACAGATAACTTCTCTAAACCTAGATGCACCAAATTGTGCCACATATTGGTAAATGTGGGCCATTATGTTTCTCATGGGTTGGCAATTATGCCTAAAATGTTTTAGAAATCTATGCTATTATAAGCTAAAATTGACTGTATATTGTGCACAGACAATACTATTCTGTTTCTAAAAACTAGGAAGAGAGATTAAAAAATAGACTAGTAAAATGCACTTGCAGATATTTATAGAGTAACACCATGCTCATGGGAAAATGCAAATTTAGTGAATTGAGGACAAGCAACAGCTAAGAAGATGAATAATATATAAAAGAAGACACCCATTTATTTTATTATTCCTTTTATACCTTTGGCATTTCTTTTCTTTACGTGGTACATCTATCAGTGCTTCATAATGTAATGTTATCTTTTAAAATGACACAATGCAAAGGCTTTATAGTATCTGGGATAGCTGCATTGAGATCCTAGAAAACTAAAGCTGACCATAGATTTTTTTGAAGGCCCAATCGAACGTATGAGATGAGCCTAGTCAGCCCAGTCTTTCTACCTATCGTCATATCATTTCTTCAAGGTCTGCCAATCTGTTTCTCTGTTGGAGAAGTGAATGGTTCTGTTCTTCTCTATCTATATGAACACTCATATCTATGGGTCACCAATACCATTACATATAGATCAGGGGTGCAAAACCTGCAGCCCTCGATATCATTCTGTGTGGCCCCCAACCATCTGGTGACAGACATGTATGTCTATTTCCTTGGGATTCCTTCTGTCAAAGACAATGTGGCCCCCAACCAGAAAAGGTTGTGCTCCCCTGATCAAATTGAGCTAATTACTGAAATGTCTGCTGTCACAATGAGAACCCTTACCAAACATCCCTGTGTACTTTATGTAAATTCGCTTGTCATATTACCCGCTCCCAGTCTTGCTCTTAATGTCACAATTTTTCTTTCTCTGAATCCAGAACATCTCCAGCTCACTCCATTCCAAAGATTCACGTACACCTACTTATTCTTATCTCAAGAAACACCTCTGTTAAAGGGGTTTTCCAGGATTTAACTACTGATGACCTATCCTGAGGATAGGTCATCAGTATCTGATCGGTGGGGGTCCAACACCCAGGACCCCTGCCGATCAGCTGTTTGAGAAGGTATCGACACTCCTGTGAGCTCCACTACTTTCTCCAGGCTCACCAAGCACAGCGTTGTACATTGTACAGCGGCTGTACTTGAATGGGGCTGAGCCACTTCTAGGCCATGTGACCGATGAACGTGACATCACTGGCCTAGGAAAAGCTGAGAGAAGGCCGCGGCGCTCACAGGAGAGCCGGCGCCTTCTCAAACAGCTGATCGTCGGGGGTCCCGGTTGTCGGACCCCTAGCGTTCAGATACTGATGACTTATCCTGTGGATAGGTCATCAGTAGTAAAATCCCAGAAAACCCCTTTAACTCGTATGTCAAGTACGGCAATCTCACAATATTATCTGGTGACATTTAAATATACCTTTGTTGCAGGGAAAACTTACTATTAAGATGCCAGTGGCGTAACAGACCCTGGTGAAAAAGCTCAGCTTGGGCTCTCTTCAGAACTTCTCACATTTGCCAGCTGCAGGCCATCTGTACCCTTTTAGCAGCATTGATGGGTCTCTTAAGGGGCCCATTGATGCAGCACAAGCAGGCAGTGACTACAGTACAGTTACACATGCTCTTCCTCTTCCCAAATAGCGACCACAGTAACTTAAGTATTTGGCACACATTGGGGTCAATTATTAAGATCAGCGATTTTGACACTGGTCTTAATCCCCACCCACGCCACCTGTGAAAAATAGTGTGAGTGGGAAAAGTCGCAGATTTTGTCGCGACAATACACCAAGTGGCTTAAAAACTATAATAAATTACCCCCATTGTGCTTTTTTACTCTCAGGTGCCAGCAAGCAAATGATCATCCAACTTCAATCTACCTAGCCTTTAGGTTTTGATATGGGCCTCACATTAGTTAATATATATCCCTACACACCAACACTGGTAATAGAGCAGAAATCTCTTCTATATTGGCAGGTACTATGAAAACACTGTAACCCTTGCAGCCACCTGTCTGCATTTTTCTCCACAGCTTCCTTTTCTTGACAATATGATGATGTACTGCTACTTTTGGCATTAAAAGGTTAGTGATCTTTCTGACAGTGGGGAATGTCTGGCAGCCAAGGTGTTATAAATCTTCTTCCCCTGTCTCCTCCATTCCAGCATCTTAGATTTACAAAACTTCTGCTACCAGACTTCAAAGGAGATCAGAGGGAAGATCAAATAAGTACAATCAGCCTTAGTTCCTAGTTCCGGGAGTGAGTCCATGACCTCCCCTGGCTTATGGGTGGAGATTCAAATGTGACTGCTGAAACCCCTATAGTTACACTATTGTAAGCTTTGCAGGCAGTTACCAGGAATTTACAGGCCGTAATCCTTTCCTCTGTTTGGGGAAGAGTTATTACGACTGCCATCGCTCGTCTCCATACAGATTACTTGTTTCTGAGCTGACTTTGCAGGCAATTATTGGGAACTAATGGTTTTCTCCCAATAATTGCCTGCTTGTCAATGGAGGTGGAAGCTGCATTTAGATGTAGTAATTATCTCCCCTCTATGTGTATAAGGATCACAGTAGCAGATTCACTGTTTCTGGGTTGCAGCTCCCTGTTTACACAGGACAATCTACTGCCAAGAAATGATCATTTTGGTGTCCACATAAACAATGCTTTTACCCGATGAATCAGAACTTGCTCATTCTTAGGGTGATTAGTGACACCTTTACAAAGGGCAATTATCAGGAACGAGCATTTCTAGGAACACTTCTTCCCAATAATTACCCTGTGTAAAGAGGCCTTTATATGCACTTTATATGCTTCTCTTTGCACCAGCAGATTGATCTGGTTAACAGAAGGGGCTCTTGAGCAAGGATCCAGATTGTAATGTCCATATATCTTAATAGTGCAAATGAAAAGCCATTGCCAGATGAGGCAACCTTTTAAAGTTTTTAAATTATTTCTTAAAACCCACGTCTGCAGAATTTCCTTTAATCTGACATCTTGGTCTTAACATCTAATTGAAATTAAGAGTCCTCCCATAATCACCAAAGTATTTTCTAATTATGGTATCTTGTCTTATTAGCAGTGCGTCTCCTGCTAGCAGACATTTGTTCTAACTAGGAAACCACTATGTCTCCAGTAATTATACTTATGATTAATGGGTTCAACTAAAAAGTAAAAACAACACTCAGATTATTGTACTTACAAATGCTTAAAAAAACTTTTTATGTATTTTGAGAAATGTGTGTCTGTAAGTTGGGAAGCAGCAGACTTTAGTTCAAGTGATCAGCTAAAACAGTGGCATGAACAGATCATTGAAATTCTTGAGATTGCTGTAGTGAATGCATACAGAAACCTCCCCGTCACAACTGCTATAGTGAGATTTACAGAGGTCACAGCCACAACTAATTTTTCACGTGCTGCAAGTCCAGAAAGTGACTGCATACCCTCTTCCCAATATTCCAGAGGAGCGTTTCCTGGCCTATAAGACTTCTTACGTCATTTAAGGCCTTTTCCACAAGGAGATATAGTATCTCCCAAATCCTGACCTAGGCCTCTCACCCAGTTAAACCAGTACTCTCTGCTCTGCACTGATGTGCAGCAAAGACCCCAAAACAGCTGTCTGCAGATGAGATACTGGCTTAATTAAGTCATGTCTTGGGCCTTTTAAAAGGGTCGAACATTGAATTATAGGATAGCTGCCTTACATCTGGTGGCATCAGAGGCAGAGCCTGTTAATTCATTTGCATATCTCTTCCTAGAAACTGAAACACTAATTACCATTTTGTCTTTGAACTTTGTATGAAAAAAATCTCCACTTTGCTTAAAATGCTTTAAAATACCTAGAAAATACCTAGGCGTATTAATAACGCATTGTAGTACGGTGTACAATAATGGTTTGTCACAACATGAGAGGGTTACATAGCATTTGCATCTATATAGCCAGATCTATAGACTATTTGGGTTGCTATAAGGTGCTATATGGCATTATTACATGGTTAGTATACAGAGGAAATTTGTATAAGTGGTGCACATTTTGCAATTTTTGCCCAAGTCTTAAAGGGGTTTTCCAAGTTATATATATTGAAGACCTATCCTCCGGATAAGTCATCAATATCAGATCAGCGGGGGTCCGACACCCGGCACCCCCGACGATCAACTGTTTGAAGAGGAGGCGTGCACCATATCAGCGCTGCCTCCTCTTCATTGTTTACGTGCTGGCCGACACAGGGGTAGTGGTGAGGTACACCTAACCACCCCATTCATTTCTATGGGAAGAATCGCTTCCATACAAGTCTATGGAAGCGATTCTTTCCATAGAAATGAATGGGGTGGTTAGGTGTAATTGCACCTACTCACCACTACCCCCGTTACAGCCAGCATGTAAACAATGAAGAGGAGGCAGCGCTGATATGGCGCGCGCCTGCTCTTCAAACAGCTGAAGACCCCCGCCGACCTGATATTGATTACCTATCCTGAGGATAGGTCATCAATATATATAACTCGGAAAACCCATTTAAGGACTCCTTGCCCTGCCCTTGGTGTCACAAGACAGAAATAGTGTATATGGACTATAGCAAGTTACGCTGGGCTAGTACGGATTTTCTATCAGTGTCCAAGCTCATCTTCTAGCAATAACTCTACCTAGTGTCATTTTATAGATCTTCAATACAGCAGCAATCCAGCCTTAATATGTGAAATATGTTTACTCAGTACACAACATTTCTTAGACAGTGAAATCTCTGGAATATACCACTTCTGTGAGAAGTCCACCCTTGATCTTTACCAGATGTCATAGGTTTTCAATTCACTTTTATTAAATTGATTACTATTTATATATATATGTATTATATTTTATTTTTGGTGTGTGATATAACTAATATGTTAGATGTATTTTTAGATCATAGCATGATTCATGATGTTTGTTTGGAGGCACTGGAATTAGTATTATATCAGCAATCCTTATACAATGTTTTAATCAGTGTCAATTAATTTACAAGAGGGAACAATTATGATAATAACCCTCCTGCAGCAACCTGTTTCCTACCAATAGAGCGCTCTATGAACAACGTCATTCAGCAGATCACGGCAGCTTCTTGGAGAACCACTGTTGTACTGACGGCATCAGCAGATCATTTTCTAAAGTACATGAGTTTCATTGAAAGATCTAAGTTGGGCTCCATTCTGTTCAATCAAGTGTGGCTAACAGAGCACAGGATGCCTTCACATCTGATTAGGCTTGATGCAAGCAGATCTGACAAGCTGAACAGGGTGTTAAGGTACTTTTATTCTAAACCACGCCTCTTAAGGCTTCTATATATTTTTATAAATAAGTTATTATACAGTCAGTATATGGTTGGTATTCTGCATCTGATTTGTTTAAATGATGAAAATAGTTCATGAGAACCCAAACTGTAAAAAAGTATGGGGAATATGTACAGGCGATACACAACTGCATGAGTATATTTTTCAAAAACCAGAATAATCCCCATTAAAGGCTATGTACACCTTTAGGGGCAATTTTTTTTTATTATTACATTGTACTTATTTTGAGCTAAAAATAATTTATTTAATTGGTCTTTATTAAAAATATGGAATCCTTTTTTGTGTACATAGCTGAGATGCTCTACTAGCTGCATGAGGATTTTCTGTCTTTCCGTCATCTGGGGAGCAGATGGACTCCTTATATCTGCTCTTGACTTTATAAACAATCTTTAATTGGCTTAAATAAGTGTTTATGTCCCCTTAGTAGTTTAAAGATAAGATTTATTAGGTGAAGGGCACAAAGTGAAAGTGAAAGTACCAGTCACACAGTTAGAAAAACCGTTAACCCTTTGTGACAGACTGGCTCAATATTTTTAATAAACGCCAACTGAAAATATGAGGTGTACATAGACTTAAAGGGTGTTTTACAGGAGAAGATGATCAGCTAATGTTTCAGAGCTACACTTTAATTTCTATTAGAAACGTTTGTACGTATAGTGTGTACATTGTTATTGCCCCAATACATTTAAAATAAAAGAACAAAAAAAGTTTGCAAATAGTTTGAATTATAAATATCCTACTAGATGTATGTTAGCAAATGCTCTGTTGAACGTAAATAGGGGATAGATGGAGGGGGCTTTTACAGGAATAGACTCATTTTTTTTAACTTAGTTTTATTTGTCCTTTGTAACAAATGACAGACATAAGTATATGTAGGAGACAGATTGATATGTGTGATATAAGATCAGCACATGTCCTTTTACTGATAATTATAACTCTACCGCTTCTTTTCTCACGCGCTTCATAGGGCTCCAGGGCTCTGGTACTTCAGTCACACTGACGTCCCTCTCTACCTGCGCAGCCACTGGAGTAACACTGTCCTTCCACGCAGGCTGATGCCTGCTTCCTCCCAGCAATGCCATATGCTGCCTGGAGACCGTGCATGTCCACTTTCTCCAACTTAAGTAGCCAGTGCGTGCACCCTAATCTTCCCCGGCCAATTGCTGGCTACCCTGGGGTACTTATGGCACTGTCCCATATGGGAAACTTCCTGAGCTATAGGTTCTAGTATACTAGTGTCCTGCAAAGGTGTCATTAGATTTGTCCGTATCATAATATTCCAAACCTTGACAAACTTTTGGATTTGACCTTCATTGCCTAAGCTGACCACTGCCTATTGTCCATTCTGACCCTGAGCTGCCCACCCTGAACTCAGACTGCTGATCAAATTGCACATACTCTACATGCCTCGGTCTGTCCCTGACTGCAGTTTTGCCTTATCTCTTGGTGCCCCACACTGGTGCCTCTTGATCCCCATGGGTCAGCAGCCACTTGAAGATTGCTCCAAAAGGCAGTGGCCTGGTAGTTCCCCTGTTGCGGAGTTAAGATCATCCCCTCTGAGCCAGAAAAGTGACACCAAAAAGTCGTAAACTTTGGTGCACGTTGCTGTTGTGCAAAATTTTGTGGGGGGTTTATTTACCGTTTGCCACTTTTCAGGCAGTCCATCATGTGTATTAGTATCTATGCCAGGAAAGTGGCCTAGATTATAATAAAGATCTACACCAGCTGGCTTGCTGGTTTAGATCCCTGCTTTGTCACAGTAACCTGCAAAGATGCGACACAAATATTTAGAAGCATGCGCCTCTAAATAACTGCAGGGCATCTAAAGCAAGCAAGGGAGAGATTTAGACCAACATGTAAAATGCCAGTCTTGATAAATGTCCTCCTACGTGTGAGATGTGCTGCAGAAGACTTGGTTGGTCGTCTACCAGTGACAGAATCATTCTGCTGCAATCAAGTGTCCTGCATCAATTAGAGGAAAGCAATATAATTTCAATGCATGCAAATGCCTACATACCCCATCGGATTACATGAGGGAACATAAGGCTGTCTTCATGTCACAAAATAGCCAGTGGTTTCTGGTGACAGAAGTAAGACGCCATTAGCTTCCAGTTACAAAAAGTCAAAAATAGTTGACAAGCTGAATGATTAAATGTGAACTGGGAACTAGACAGCGTGGTGTCATGAGTAATAAGAGCCAAGTTGTTTTGACGTGTACGTAACACTGGGATCCTGAACACAAAGCTACAATCGCTGAACAAAAGCAAAACAAAATGGCCCACAGCCAGTTCTTACAAACACTTCCTCAAGAATGTCAAGTATGAAATCTTCCAAGTAATGATCGTCTACAATTAACCGGGAATGTTAAACAATTCTTTACCACAGGAGGACAAAATATGCCTTCAAACACAAGAAATTCCCACTGAATACAAGGCTAAAGATTCAGTAGCGGGATCCATCTGATATTTTTCACATAGTAAACTCTTTATTATGCAGAGATATCGCATGCCTTGGGTTGTCATGACAGCAGAAATATTTTTATATATTTGCATCCTCCCAAGTAAACCTTCTGTTTCTGAATAGAAGGCATGCAAAAAGATAAACCACAACCTCTTCAAATATGAAAGCGGAACATTAAGTGACCTAAAATGGTTACATTCCTGTTGAATTATTCTTTATTATATGTTGTACTGCTGCAGAGATCAGGCTTCCTGTGTAATGTCTAAATGCAGGGTGGTTATGATTCCTACATGGATTATGACATTTTTTATTCTGCCCTGGGGGATGTTTTATCAGTATATTTTATAGCTCATTATAAATGTGTTAATAAAATATTTTGTGCCCCTCCCTCCACCCAGTGGCTGTCCAATGGTATATTCATATTGATAAGTGATTAATAAATAGCCCCATATCATAGTAACATACTTTATAAGGCCGAAAAAAGACATCTGTCCATCCAGTTCGGCCTGTTTTCCTACAAGTTGATCCAGAGGAAGGCAAAAAAACCCCTGTGAGGTAGAAGCCAATTTTCCCCACTTTAGGGAAAAAAATTCCTTCCCGACTCCAATCAGGCAATCAGAATTACTCCCTGGATCAACGATCACCTCTCTAGTAAATATAATCTGTAATATTATTACCCTCCAGAAATACATCCAGGCCCTTCTTGAACTCTTTTAGTGAACTTACCATCACCACCCCCTCAGGCAGAGAGTTCCATAGTCTCACTGCTCTTACCGTAAAGAATCCTCTTCTATGTTTGTGTACAAACCTTCTTTCCTCCAGGCGCAGAGGATGTCCCCTCATCAGAGTAACAGTCCTGGGGATAAATAGATCATAGGAGATCTCTGTACTGACCCCTGATATATTTATACATAGTTATTAGATCTCCCCTCAGTCGTCTTTTTTCTAAAGTGAATAACCCTAATTTTGATAATCTTTCTTGGTACTGTAGTCCACCCATTCCAGCTATGACTTTAGTTGCCCTCCTCTGAACCCTCTCCAGCTCTGCTATGTCTGCCTTATTCACAGGAGCCCAGAACTGTACACAGTACTCCATGTGTGGTCTGACTAGTGATTTGTAAAGTGGCAGGACTATGTTCTCATCACAGGCATCTATGCCTCTTTTGATGCAACCCATTATCTTATTGGCCTTGGCAACAGCTGTCTGACACTGGTTTCTGCAGCTTAGTTTGCTGTTCACTAAAATTCCTAGGTCCTTTTCCATGTCAGAGTTACCCATTACCATTTAGTATGTACTGGTGACTTGCATTATTCCTTCCCGTATGCATAACTTTACATTTGTCAGTGTCAACCTCATCTGCCACTTCTCTGCCCAAGCCTCCAGTCTATCCAGATCCTGCTGTAGCAGTGTACTGTCCTCCTCTGTGTTAATTACTTTACACAGTTTAGTGTCATCTACAAAAATTGATATTTTACTGTGCAAGCTTTCTACAAGATCATTAATAAATATATTGAAGAGAATAGGGCCCAATACTGACCCCTGTGGTACCCCACTAGTGACAGTGACCCAATCTGAGTGTGTACCATTAATAACCACCCTCTGTTTTCTATCACTGAGCCAGTTACTTACCCACATACAGACATTTTCTCCCAGGCCAAGCATTCTCATTTTATATAATAACCTTTTATGTGGTACAGTGTCAAATGCTTTGGAGAAGTCCAGATATACGACATCCATTGATTCGCCGCGGTCCAGTCTAGAACTTACCTCCTCATAGAAACTGATTATCACTGATCATAGCTGAATTATAGCTATACCACCAGAATGAGGCTACTTTCACATCTGCATTTTTACTGGATCCATCATGATATTACAACTATCTGCATCCATTATGAGCAAATCTGGTTGTATTAACTAGTTGTAAGTAATGTAATAATATAGATAAATTTAGTGGCTCACCAATACAGACAACAGAATACGAGGTGCTTCACACTTGCGATTTAACCCTAAAATCGTGAGTACAAATATTATACGTAATATAAGTGGAGCACACTCTACTTGGTATTAAGGAAAATAATGCAATAAGTAATCATATAAGATGTTATAAAAAAGGTATTTATTAGTCTATAATAGTATTAGTTAAAAACGAAATAAGAATAAAAATAAAAATAATGAATTGTTATAAAAATGATCAAAAAGAATAAAAATAAAAAATAAAGATAAATAAAAAAGATGAAATTGTAAAAAATAGTTCCAAATGGTATAACCCGTTTTAAAATAGTTAATATACGATTGTAGTCCAAAATAGGGTTAGTAGTGGCCACTTGTTATGCTTGTTACACTGTATGGTGCTTACAGGTAAACCATATGCCAATGGACAGTCCAGGATTGCTGGTATTAACTGAATATCCACTGTTATAGGGGTAACTTATATCCGCTGTTCCTTGAAATGTCACAACCTCACTGAGGATATATATGCCTGGAGGTGGCTTGGCCAGCCGCTGTATTGTTGTAAGTAATGGGAGACGAATCCGTTTTCTTTTGTATCCGAGAAAATGGATCCTGCACCATTGACTTACCATTGACATGTGTTATGACGGATCTATCTTGCTCCGCATCCCAGGACACACTCAAAGGCGCTGCTTGCAGCATTTTAATGCCCACGATGTGGGAGCGCAACCAAACGGAACAGAATGCATTCTGGTGAACTCCGTTTTGCTTCAGTTTGGTCCCCATTGACAATGAATGGGGACAAAACTGAATTGTTTTCCTCCACTATTGAGATCCATCAAGGGAAAGCGCAGGTGTGAAAGTAGCCTGACGCAACAGTCGACATCTAAGGTCACATGAAGAATTTTGCTGTCATACACAGGGGTGGGATTTAAATTTTTAACAGGTTCCCTACTCAATGGTGGACACGCGGCATCATGACACGTTTACATATACATCATATATATACAACACACATACACATAAATATACCGTATACATGGTACATACATACACTACACAAACATACCACCCAACTTTTAGGAGCTAAACTATGGAATGGAAGGGCTCGTCTTCAGCTGCCAGCCAGATCTGTAATTTTAAACGATCTGGGAACTGGCTGAATCCCATGCCTGGTCATACAATACCAACTATATAACTAAGTTTTGCAATTGAAAGTAGATGTTGCAACTTTGATGCCATGTTAATCCCTTTTTTTTTTTTTTCTTGAGCCTCTCGTACAGAAATATAAATATGCCAGAGTGGCTACTCGTTGCCCACGTCCATTGCCTGTACTATGTAAAACAACTGCTATCCGTGCAACAGAAGGCAACCAGTCCTACATTGGGTCAGCCCACCATTTCTTTCAATTTTGTCCTACATACAGTATCAAATAACTTCTGTCACATTGTCACCACAACATCACAGTACATACAAGGTTGTCCATTGCGTGAGTTAGAACTTTAGGGGTCCTGAAACACAACATTCATTGGTCTAAATGTGAGAGCGGGGATGCATGGACTTTGTGTGAAGTTACAGGATGTCAATGTCCATGCTGTTTTGATGTTTTCATTCATATCAAAGCCAATGCCACTTTTTGAAACCAGTTTAACAAGACCCGTTAAAACAAAGATTTTCTTGGGGAGTACGAAAATATCATGTTGTAATAAAGGTAGCCATCTGCAACCTTTTCCAAGCATTGCGTCGCTTCAGATGCCAGATGTTACATTGCACACAAAGTGTGTAAGCTGGCATTTTCTGGCAAACACCATGAGCCAACTTCACACTTTTTGCTACAGTTGTCATGTAAAAATTTCATCATCCTGTGTTAGGTTTTATAAAACTGCTACACAATGTGATGACATTTGACGCCTAGCTATTTAGTAATAAAAATATAGCTCTCATCATGGAAGTGTTATTAGTTTCCTCTCGCATACTAAAGAAACTTCACTTCCTATGTAATGTCCCTGGAATGTATGAGCTATAGAAATAAGACTGGTGTGAATGAATAGGCTGTGTACAGCATTATGATAGTGTCACATAAATCAGCATTATGGGGAGATTTATAAAGGCCCTTGGTTTCTACGCCAGTCTTAAATCTGCTTTGGGTTGTCATGAGATGCACCACAATTATTAAGAGGCACACACTTAATTGTGGCACATCTTGGACCACCCATGCACCAGAACTAACATCTACGACAGCCAGGAACTGGCATAATTTATGCTAGGTCTCTGTAATATATCATATATGTGGCCCCACACTAACCACTTCCTGTACTTACCACCCACTTTTTATGAAAAGTGGCAATTATATTTTGAAACCCTCAAAAAGTCTCATAACGCAAGAAGAACTTTCATCAACATTTGTGACTTTTTTGATGCCAGAGAACTGGCAGACGGGGTAGATAAATGTGGACTCATATTTTTAGGACTGTAAGCTATGACTGCTCTTGACCCATCATTAATTTCTTTTTGCTTTTAACACTTGGTGTAATTCTTGTCTACCCTGCATGTTTTTTTATTGGTAAATTATTTTTTTATCAATCTTTTTTAGTAAACATTTTAAAAATTACAAAGGTACCCTTTCCATTAAACACATTGTTGTACAACATACAAAATAGTACATAGAACAGCATTTCAGTGAAAAAACTAGAGAATATACCCCTCTCATCTTAAAACTAGATAAGGGGATAGAGCAGTGATGCCCAACCTGCGGCTCCCCAGCTGTTGCAAAACTACAACTCCCAGCATGCCCGGGTGGGCTACAGCTATCAGCCTACAGGAGGGCATGATGGAAGTTGTAGCTTTACAACAGCTGGTGGGCCTCAGGTTGAGCATCCATGGGCTAGAGGATGGGAAGGAAAGAAGAGGATAAAAAAATGGAAAGAGAAAAGAAGGGCTGTTGAGGACCCATTGTAGAACTGGGTGAATTTAATAACCCTACATATGTCAGTATGGTAGTTAGCTCCTCAATACGGGTTACAGATTATTTTAGGAGTATCTGCCAATGACTCCAATGAGACCAGGACACCATGTTAATAGCTCAATAGGGTAAGCAGCGGCATTACCAGAACATAAGGGCAATGCTCCCAGGGTGCCTTTCAAAATCAAGGTTAAATACCAAGAGGTGTACTGAAACAGTTTGACCACTGTCTCAATTTCTTTATTAGTGAGATATGTGGGGAGAGATGTTCTCCACCTCCTGAAAAACTTGTTAGCTGAGCTCTCCTTATGTCTCCCCGCTTCGGATCGATCAAATCTCAGAAGAATTTTTAGTTGTAAGCAGGGGCATAACTACCATAGCGGCAGACCATGCGACTGCTATGGGGCCCAGGGCAAGAGGGGGCCCAGTTTTAGTTGGGATCATCTCCTCTTCTACTGGAGGTGAAAACTTGGTCAGGGGTCAGGACTCTACCCTCTAAAGAAACACCTTTTAGCAAATGAGGCAGTGGAAAAATGACCCAAGGGTCATTGAAAAGGGTTAAGGCAGAAGCCCTTCTGTCCTGGGGGGGGGTGGTTTGATCCTTGCTATGGGGCCCTAACTTCTCTATGTACACCACCACTGGTTGTAAGATAACATTTGACACTCCCTTGACATGGAGGGACACAGCCAATCCTGTAGTAGTACCCATTTAGTTTCCAGAAGAAAAAAAGGAAAGCTATGAGATCTCTTGAAACGAGAGAAGCTATGGCTCCATTAGGGTAGTGAAGGACCAGTGAGTGTGTGTGTATGTAATCTAGCAAGTCCTTCCCAAACATAAAGACCTTAGGACATGTTCATATCTTGTGCCAAAGATCATTGGTTGGCGCCTTACATCTAGAACAATGAGTATTATGACCTGGAAAGAGAGTAGAGGCAGGTAAATTAAATCTGTAAATAGCCTTATGTATCAGTTTAAAGAAGGTCTCCCTTTAACACTTACCAATAACGCAGGTGTGAACCTTCAACCCTCCTTCCAGAATTTTCTTCCTTATTTTGGTGTTCAGAGTTATGAGTCCCCACTTTGAAAAAAACCTGGAAACAGTTATGTTCAAAAAGCGGAGGACAAGCTCTGTACAACCCCGAAAAGGCAAACCAGGCATGGAGTGGAAACCACTATTTTATCAAAACTGGTGGTGGATGCTTCAACACTCAAATTCCTTACCTTGTTCTTACAAAAGGAAAGGACTTGTAAGTATTTGTAAAACGTGAGAGTCTGCTAGCTGGTAAATATCTTTTGGCTCCTGGGAGTATACCAAAGGCCTTTCTTATTTCTTTCCATGCCATCACTATACCTGTCAAGAGGATTGAACACGTGTTATTGGCAGGAAGATTGGCTGGTGTAGAATGTAAGCTATCTACCAAGCTTCAGGGTCATTAGATTCATTTTGATGTCCCTGTTGAGAAATGATCAGTCCAATGAAACCAATCTCTTACTGTATATGTTTTTAATGAGGTAGGTTAGATTATATGCCTGATATTTGGAAATTTCACTCCTCCATCTGGCTTCCAGAGAATTCATTTTTGTAAAGAAATGCTGCGGCTTTTCCCAGACCAAATAAAAGTGAGGAAGGCAGAATTGAAATTGGAGACATCTCTGTGTTTTATCAGAAGAGGGATGGTCTATAAGGGGTATAGGTCATGATTTTGTGTCCCAGAAAATCTAGAGGGAGATGTTGCCACCTTCTCAGCTCCACCAACCTCTGAAGATTGCAGAGAAAAACATCATTTAGCTAAACTTGCTAATGAATATGCTGATTTGTTGCCAAAATGAAAAATGTCTGAAAGACGTTTTCTGTCCAATCACCACTCAGTCACTTCTGGTCTTTATCCAAGTTTCTTTGTTGCGTGGTGAGGCATCTTGCAAAAACTAGGTACAAGCACTCCTCAGTTTCACACTTACTTCCTGATAAGGTCAAGACACTATCTTATGTAAATTGCTAATGTATGCCATCAGTCTACCTCGCAAAACAGCTTTAGTGGTCTCCCATTAAAGAAATACATCTATCTCGTGAAGGGCATTATCCCATTGAAATTCTGTCCACCACCCTCAAATTATCTCCACGAAAATATCATCTTTGGAGATGGAGGTAGTTCCATCAACATAGAAAATTTTCAGGACTCCAGGATAAAGCAGCTGGAATCGAGCCTTCTTGTGAAACAGAGAAGAGCAGATAGGGCTAAATGCCTTTTTAGCGCCTCGCGATTTTTGAGGAGTAGAACTTCAAAGTAGGACGTCATGTCCACGGATAGTGGAAAACATTGTCTTCTGATGGCTCATAACATGACCACCTTATTGTTGAAGCCCAATGAGGGTATAATGACTTGACTTACAGTATATGTCTTTTCTGATCCTGAGTCATAACACGATCTTGTGCAGTCGTAAGGGGTCGGGCCGACAATATGAGCGCTTTCTACTCAGCAAAAGAAGCCCAGCCCCAACGTCTCTGGCAACTCTTTTTTGACAAAGCCAAGTAGCTCAGAGGAGCAAATAGATTTAGGCAGCCCAACTAGCTGAAAATATTATGGCATGACCTGTTTTCAAGGTCCTTTATCTTATTATGAAGTTGCTCTTTGACTTGTTGATGGGACAACAGTTGTCCCCTGAAGTCCAACTGAGCAATCTGTATAGTCTGCAACTTCAGCTCCCCTTCTTTGTTGGTAGAGTGGATTATCTCCACCTCCATGCTGTTTATAGTGAGGACTGTATGGTTAGCTTCAAGGTAAACTCAAGGGAATAGGAGGGAGCCATCCGACTGAAGTGAATAGGATGGCGGAGCTGTAATTACAGCTGCAATGTTGATGGTGAGCAGGTAAACAGTAAAGAGTACAAGTGCTGCATTCTCATCATACAGCTGATCGGCGAGGGTGCCAGGAGTCAGATCCCCGCCAATCTGATACTGATAACCTATCCTGAGGATAGGTCAACAATATAGGATGAGCAGATGACCCCTTTAATCTTTTTACCACTTTTATGACATCGTTCGCAGTGTTTCTTGTAACATGACGCATGCTGTACTGCTTTTGCGCACTGAACTCCCACTTGTGCCCTGTATCTATGATTTATGAAAGTAGTTGCCTGTAGCAACAAATCGGAGCACAGTTACACAGTATGGATGGCATGTTGTGGTCTGATAGGTATAGTCAGGGGCGCACCTAGCCTTCCTGCCGCCTGAGGCAAAAACTGAAACAGCACCCCCCCCCCCAACCTCCTCCAATGCCAATTTATTGACCTAACCCCTTTGCCACAATGAAAGTGCTCATTGCCCATGGCTCTTCCTCTGCCCCCCTCTTTCACCTACCTGGCCCCGCCTGAGGCAATCACCTCACCTGGCCTCATTGGTGGCACCCTGGTATAGTGTAAGGCTGACATGTTGTGGTGTGGTAGGTGTAGTGTAAGGCTGGCATGTTGTAGTGTGGTAGGTATAGTGTAAGGCTGGCATGTTGTGTGATAGGAATAGTATAAAGCTGGCATAGTGTGGTAGGTACAGTGTAAGGCTGACATGTGGTGTGGTAGGTACAGTGTAAGGCTGGCATGTTGTGGTGTGATAGGTATAGTGTAAGGCTGGCATGTTGTGGTGTGATAGGTATAGTATAAGGCTGGCATGGTGTGGTAGGTACAGTGTAAGGCTGGCATGTTGTGGTGTGGTAGGTATAGTATAAGGCTGGCATGTTGTGATGCGGTAGGTATAGTGTAAGGCTGGCATGTTGTGGTGTGGTAAGTATAGTGTAAAGCTGACATGTTGTGGTGTGATAGTACAGTGTAAGGCTGACATGTTGTGGTGTGATAGGTATAGTATAAGGCTGGCATGTTGTGGTGTGTAGGTATAGTGTAAGGCTGACATGGTGTGGTAGGTATAGTGTAAGGCTGGCATGTCGTTGGTGTGGTAGGTACAGTGTAAGGCTGGCATGTTGTGGTGTGGTAGGTACAGTGTAAGGCTGGCATGTTGTGGTGTGGTAGGTACAGTGTAAGGCTGGCATGTTGTGGTGTGGTAGGTACAGTGTAAGGCTGGCATGTTGTGGTGTGGTAGGTACAGTGTAAGGCTGGCATGTTGTGGTGTGATAGGTACAGTGTAAGGCTGACATGTTGTGGTGTGGTAGGTATAGTGTAAGGCTGGCATGTCGTGTGTGGTAGGTACAGTGTAAGGCTGGCATGTTGTGTGGTAGTGGTGATGGGTGGTAGGTACAGTGTAAGGCTGGCATGTTGTGGTGTGATAGGTACAGTGTAAGGCTGACATGTTGTGGTGTGGTAGGTATAGTGTAAGGCTGGCATGTCGTGGTGTGGTAGGTACAGTGTAAGGCTGGCATGTTGTGGTGTGGTAGGTACAGTGTAAGGCTGGCATGTTGTGGTGTGGTAGGTACAGTGTAAGGCTGGCATGTTGTAGTGTGGTAGGTACAGTGTAAGGCTGGCATGTTGTGGTGTGATAGGTATAGTGTAAGGCTGGCATGTTGTAGTGCAGTAGGTAGACCCTGGAAAGAAGAAGGGAGGTCTCTCTCGTGCACTCTGCATTCACTGCCGAAGGAGGCTGCAAATAGCTCTGTGCTCCGCCAGCAGCAACAGCAGCTCAGCCTCCGCTCCGGGCTCTGCTCTCCACTCCTGCCCTCCACCTGGCCCTGAAGCCGCTCCACACTTGCTGCCAGTGTAAACAGCGCTGCACAGCCTGGGACCGTACCTGAGCGGCACTGAGCACAGCAACGGCGGCTCCTGAGGGGAACAACAGTGCCTGAGAGCGACACTAGCACCTGAGAGCCCGAACAGTGCCTAAGCTGAGAGCCACCCGGCACCTGAGAGCGACACTGACACCTGGGAGCCAGTCTAGTACCTAGTAACAGTACCGGAGCTCCAAAAGAGAGTGCGTCACCAGTACCTGAAAGCAACACTGGGACCTGACAACACAGGAGCTGGGAACACTGGAAAAGTATAGCAATACCAGTACCTAAACTACAGAGATGTGAGCAGCACCAGTACCTGACACAACTCCTCTCAGCTGCACAGTCAGAACAACATTGGATCTGAGAGTATACTGACACCTGAGCAGGTAATACCAGTAGCTGGCAGCAGTGCCAGTTCCTGACCTGGGCACACCAGTCTGGTGGTTCTGTACCTCACATTGTCTTATTTCTGAGCAGTAAGTGCTCCCAGCTGAATGTTTGTTGTGACTGGTTTATACGGTGACATTGTGACATTTATCAATGTGATCTGACGCTTCCTTACACCTGTCATAGGTATTTCACACATAAGAGACGGCTTTCTACTGCGCATTCAGTGTTTAGGTGCATTGTGACAGCAGAAGTGACAGCGGTGATGCTCTGCCTCATTGTGGCACAAATGTTATTAATGTTGATGCCACCTGTAGAATTGGGGTCCACTTGTTTACATGCATAACCATAACCCTGCACCTCATTCATTACAATCCTGCATTAGAGCTGTGTATAATGTCCTGTGTATGTTATATTCCTAGCAGCAGAGGTTTGTGAACTTGAAGTCACCCACTGAAATATAAATATTAATCTCTCACAGCAGGTTCTATATAAAAAAAAAAAAAAACCATGCATCCCAAAAACAAATGGGGTCTTTTAGCATGTTATAATATTTTCATATAAAAAGTATAATACAAATCACAAATGTAAATATACATTCATTTTCTCCTACCAGTGTGTTATTTTACAGCTTTAAAGGGGTTATCCAACTCCTATAATGACTCCCCAATGCCCAGGCCCTCATATAGGTTATACTTGCTCTGCTCCCCGGCACCCGCCTCTCTCCTGATCCCCACACAGCCACCGCTGCATCATCCGCAATGCTAGGGAGGCTCGTACTTTTTGCGGTCTGCTATTGGCTGTTTCCCCTGTCGCCGGATGTTTTGATCCACACGACGGTGAGATGCAACGTGCGGGGATCAAAAGTGAAGCAGGTGCTGGGGAGCGGGATAAGTATAACCATATATCATATAGTATAATAGAATTTATAGTGGCCCTGGGAAAAAATACCAAAAGTGGCCCTATTTTGTAGTTGGTTCCAAACTGATCAAAGGCAGGGCCAGCAATACCATATTTTGGTACATTATACCGCCCCAACAGCGCCAAATACCACAGTGCATCACAAAATACTGCCCTAAAAACTTCCATTGGCCGGCCTTGAGTAGGGCTCAGGCGGCCCCTGGGCATCGGCCCACCGGGTAATTTCCCTGTAAGGTCTATGGCCAATCCGCCACTGCCGTGTGGGGATGAGTTTTGCTTCACACAGTGGATTTTCCACCCACAATTCCACAGTGGATAAGCAGAATCCATGATGCTATTGTGAACAGAGCCTGGCGTCATGGTACAGGGTTCATGTGGCATTTCATGTATATATTATGAGCTAATCTGTGCACGCAGGGGTTTTAGTCTGGCCGATTCCTGGCATATTTGCCTGGTTGTGGCCAGATCTCCGCCGATCCCATTACAGTTAATTGGGCCTGATGGCATTCATGTAGTTTCTGGCAATGCTGGACCCAGAGAGACCCGGCAGGCTGTTTCAGCAGGGATCTCAAGAACACCAGTGTGAAACTATCCTAACGGGTGTATTAAGGGTGTATCACACCTGCTGATTTTTCGGCAGAGGAACGCTAACGAGCATTTTTAGTAACTCTCTTTAGTGATCATCTGGCAGTCTGATACTTCCGCCAGTTGCCCTGCCGATCTGCTGCTGGCAAACAATGATTCAGTATAGGGAAGAGTGATGACATAGCGATCGTTACTTCCCATGCTGTGGAGGAGATCGCTGCATGTAATAGCAGGGGTCCCTTCCACTAGCGAGCAGACAGTTGACGGAAAGGAACTCTTCCTTCCTAGCAATCGCCGGCTCGCTAGTGGAGGAGACCACTGCTATTACATGCGGCAATCTCCTCCTCAGTATAGGGCAATCACTATGCCATCGCTAAGGGGCGGATTGGCCATAGACCTTACAGGGAAATTTCCCGGTGGGCCGATGCCCATGGGGCCTCCTGAGCCCTCCTCATGGCCGGCCATTGGAAGTTTTTGGGGCAGTATTTTGTGCTGATGGCAGTATTTTGTGATGGACTGTGGTATTTGACTCTGTTGGGGGGTATAATGTACCACAATATGGTATTGCTGGCCCTGCCTTCCATCAATTTGGACCCAACTACAAAAATGGGGCCACTTTTAGTATTTTTTCCAGGGCCACTTTAAGTTCCCAATCCACCCCTGCCATCGCTCGCCCCTATGCTATATAGTGGTTTGCTGGCAGCAGATCATAATTAGACACCACAATCTGCCACTTGCAAATGATGATTTTTTAACCTGTCAAAAGATTTGGATAGCCCGAGGAAGGTTTGCTCGTTCATCAGGTCATTGGCGGCAGTATTACATTGCCAGATCGCTACCAAGCTTTCATACGAATGCTCATTAGCGATCATCTGCTGAAAAATCGGCAGGTGTAATACGGCCCTTAAGTCAGTTTTCTGTGAAATGCATGCCACACTATTCTGTCCATCATTAGCCATATATATGTATTTGATCCAGAAAACTCAGGTGCCACCATTTCCATTGAAACCGCACCACTGACACTGCTCCTTGTCATGGCGGTAGGCATGGCAGACCTAGTGATCAATGAGGATCCCATCAATCGGACCACCTCAAATCTAACATCACCTAGCCAGTGGATACCTGATAAATGTCTTGGGTTGGAATACCCCTTTAATGTAAGCGCTTGGATAGAAGTTTCATGTTTGGATGGCCTTTCCTCAAGGGGGTATTAGCATATTCTTAGAATGAAAATGCTGCAGCCCCTTATTGATTTTTTTTTTTTTCTGCACCGAGTCGCCGCTAACCACCAGCAATGGCATGAAGTTCAACACAGGTCCGTTCACTTCAAGTTTGTGGGAGTATAGCTGTGCAGGAGAAATTCTGAAATATGCTCTGTCCCTTCACTCCGTACCAGCAGGGGTCCTAGAGGTCAGCCCCACTGATTGCAAAGTTGTTGGCATATCGTATCCATATAATATGATAGAAATATCCTTTTAATTAAAGGGGTTATCCCATCTTGTTCTACCGCCAGGCGCAGCCCGCCCGCGGCGCTCATAGAAACGAATGGGAGCGCACCGCGCATGCGCGGCCACCGCTCCCATTCATTTCTATGCTGCCACCGAAAATAGCCGAGCGCTGGCTCGGCTATTTCCGTCGGCTCAGTAGAAATGAATGGGAGCCGGGCCGCGCATGCGCGGCGCGCTCCCATTTGTTTCTATTAGCGCAGCGGGGGAAGGCGGGGGGCAGCGCCTGGTGGTGGTCAGACCCCGGGAAACCTGCGGTCCTCCAGGCTCAGAGCTCCCCTGCTTCGTTCTCAATATAGGTGCGGGTCCCAGCGGTGGGACCCGCACCTATAAGACAATGGGGGCATATCCTAGCGATATGCCCCCATTGTCAAAGATGGGATAACCCCTTTAAGCTAAATTGTAGCTTTTACATATACGAGCATGGTTTCCACACTGTAGACATAGGCTGACCATACACATAACCTTGTACATGTTTAATGGAGAGATGGAAGCAATTGACAACCAGACACTGACGGTAGCATCCCATATCTAGTATCGCTAACCACTTAAGACATCCCAAAATATTATAGGTTGAAATCCCTTCTGAAGACAGGAGATGCCAAGCCTCATTTAGGAGACCTTTCTTTCTTTCTAGGAGTTTTTTTTACTGATGACCTATCCTCTGGAGGTGGGGGTCTGACACCGAGACCCCCGCTGATCAGCTGTTTGAGAAGGCATTGGCGCTCTTGTGAGCGCCACATCCTTCTCACAGCTTATCAAGCACAGCGCCGCGCATTGTACAGAGCTATACCTAGGCCATGTGGCCAATGAACATGACATCATACGGCCTAGGAAAAGCTGTGAGAAGGTCACTGGGTGTCTCCCACCGTTCAGATACTGATGACCTATCCAGAGGATAGGTCATCAGTATTTAAACGCTATGTAAACCTTTGGGGTCAATTTTTTTTATTATTATTACATTGTACTTATTTTGAGCTAAAAATAATTTTTTCAATTGGTCTTTATTAACAATATGGAATCTCTTTTTCTGTACAGAGCTGAGATGCTCTATTAGCTGCCTGTGGATTTTCTGTCTTTCCGTCATCTGGGAAGCAGACGGATTCCTTATCTCTGCTCTCTGACCTTAAAAACACTCATTAGAGCTCAATCCTTATCTTACTGATAAGAATGCAGACGAGAGTGAGGCGCAGACGAGCGTGAGACACGGACGTCTCCCGCATCGCGGGCCCTGGCTTGAACTCCTGGCACTAAACGGAGTTACATAGCATTATACTGATTTATGATGCTATGTAACCCTTACAGTTCTGGAATGTGTTGGATAACACTAACAGCATTATGTTAGTGTTATCCAACACATTCCAGAACTGTAAGGGTTACATAGCATCATAAATCAGTATAATGCTATGTAACTCCGTTTAGTGCCAGGAGTTCAAGCCAGGGCCCGCGATGCGGGAGACGTCCGTGTCTCACGCTCGTCTGCAAGGGCTCTTAGATGACCTGCACAAAGTAAAAGTGAACGTACCAGTCACACAGCTAGAAAAACAGTTAACCCTTTGTGATAGAACAGCTCCATATTTTTAATAAAAGCCAATTGAAAATATGGTTTTTAGCCAAAAATTACATCATAAAAAGATTTGCCTCCAAAGGTGCACATAGCCTCTAAAGGGGTTGTCTCACATCAGTAAGTAAGTACTACAGCACTTTAGCAAATGGCATTTATCATGTAGACAAAGTTAATACAAGGCACTTACTAATGTATTGTGATTGTCCATGTTGCTTCCTTTGCTGGCTGGATTCATTTTTCCATCACATTATACACTGCTGGTTTCATGGTTACATACCACCCTGTAATCCATCAGTGGTGGTCGTGCTTGCACACTATAGGAGAAAGCGCCAGCCTCTCTGGTGGCCGGGACTGTGGGAGCTCACATAGGCTACTGCTTTTTCTTATATTGTACAAGCACGACCACCACTGATGGATTGCAGGGTGGTCTGTAACCATGGAAACGAGCCGTGTATAATGTGACGAAAAAATGAATCCAGCCAGCAAAGGAGGCAATATGGACAATCACAATACATTAGTAAGTGCCTTGTATTAACTTTCTCTACATAATAAATGCCACTTATTGAAGTGAGACAACCCCTTTGAGTCTCAGAAAACCCCTTTAAACAATAGTCTGTCTTGGATTTTCTTTGTTGTACAGAAAATGTAATGGTGTCCACCTTGGGTTTCCTCTGTAGTACAGTGTGTGTAATGTGTCCACCTTGGGTTTCCTCTGTAGTACAGTATGTGTAATGTGTCCAACCTTGGGGTTTCCTCTGGTAGTACAGGTATTGTGTAACGTGTCCACCTTGGGTTTCCCTGTATGTACAGTGTGTTGTAACGTTGTCCCACCTTGGGTTTTCCTCTGTAGTACAGTATGTGTAATTGTGTCCACCTTGGTGTTCCTCTGCTAGTACAGGTATGTTGTAACGTGGCCCACCTTGGGTTTTCCTCTGTAGCACAGTATGTGTAATGTGTCCACTTGGGTTTCCTCCTGTAGTACAGTGTGTGTAACGGTCCACCTTGGGTTTCCTCTTGTAGTACAGTATGTGTAACGTGTCCACCTTGGGTTTCCTCTGTAGTACAGTATGTGTAATGTGGTCCAACCTTGGTTCCTCTGTAGTACAGTATGTGTAATGTCCACCTGGTTCCTCTGTAGTAAACAGGCATGTGTATGTGTCCACCTTGGCGTTTCCTCTCGTAGTACAGTATGTGTAACGTGTCCACCTTGGGTTTCCTCTGTAGTACAGTATGTGTAATGTGTCCACCTTGGGTTTCCTCTGTAGTACAGTATGTGTAACATGTCCACCTTGGGTTTCCTCTGTAGTACAGTATGTGTAACGTGTCCACCTTGGGTTTCCTCTGTAGTACAGTATGTGTAATGTGTCCACCTTGGGTTTCCTCTGTAGTAGTACAGTGTGTGTAATGTGTCCACCTTGGGTTTCCTCTGTAGTACAGTGTGTGTGTAATGTGTCCACCCTTGGGTTTCCTCTGTAGTACAGTATGTGTAATGTGTCCACCTTGGGTTTCCTCTGTAGTACAGTATGTGTAATGTGTCCACCTTGGGTTTCCTCTGTAGTACAGTATGTGTAACGTGTCCACCTTGGGTTTCCTCTGTAGTACAGTATGTGTAATGTGTCCACCTTGGGTTTCCTCTGTAGTACAGTATGTGTAACATGTCCACCTTGGGTTTTCCTCTGTAGACAGTATGTGTAACGTGTCCACCTTGGGTTTCCTCTGTAGTAATATGTGTAACAGTGTCCACTTGGGTTTCCTCTGTAGACAGTATGTGTACTGTCCACCTTGGGTTTCCTCTGTAGTACGCTATGTGTAATGTCCACCTGGGTTCCTCTGTATACAGTATGTGTAATGTGTCCACCTTGGGTTTCCTCTGTAGTACAGTATGTGTAATGTGTCCACCTTGGTTTTCCTCTGTAGTACAGTGTGTGTAATGTGTACACCTTGGGTTTCCTCTTAGTACAGTATGTGTAATGTGTCCACCTTGGGTTCCTCTGTGTACGTATGTGTAATGTGTCCACCTTGGGTTTCCTCTGTATACAGTATGATGTAACGTGTCCACTTGGGTTTCCTCTGTAGTACAGTATGTGTAACGTGTCCACCTTGGGTTTCCTCTGTAGTACAGTATGTGTAATGTGTCCACCTTGGGTTTCCTCTGTAGTACAGTGTGTGTAATGTGTCCACCTTGGGTTTCCTCTGTAGTACAGTATGTGTAACATGTCCACCTTGGGTTTCCTCTGTAGTACAGCATGTGTAATGTGTCCACCTTGGGTTTCCTCTGTAGGACAGTATGTATAATAACGATCAGCTAGTGATGGCCTTTCCTGAATGCAGGCCATTACTTAGCAAAGAATGAACAACCCCTTTAATGTGCTTTTCAGAAACTGTAAATCTCTGTCTTGCGAAGATCCCATAAGTTCTCAGGGGATGCAGCATCAGACCGGGTGGTCCAGTTGCTGAGGCGAGCATATGATACTCAACGCCATTCCTTTGTTTCTATAAAAGATGCATGGCCTACTTCTTGAATTTATTTTCTTCTTTGACTTCAAAGAACATACTGTGTAACACAAAACCATATGTAAAATATGCCTTATAGCTTGTCAGTAGTACTGTACTCAGCACTGTACGTTCAGATAAAATAGCAGTGTAGAAAAAACCACCACGTAGACCTGAAAGGATCTCAGTGAAACGTGATTTTATGAGAGGCTAACCATGTAATTTTATTAGTCTGTGTGCTGTAGTTGCTGAATAGTTTTTAGATTTTCACATGATCGGCCAGGCTTTATTTGGTGCCTTCTGAGACGCTCGGCTCAGGATGCTTCTCGTTTTCCCAGCTGACCATTGCTTAATAAGTACAGTGCAGTGAAGGTCATGGAAGGTAGACACAGGCCATTCATAGCTGCCCATATTCAGCTACAAGAAAGGCGTCTCATGGGGAAACCGGAATGCCTTTTATTTGCTTCAATTTACCTCTGGGCTCGGAGCAGCAAACAGTAACATTTTGTGCAGGTTTTGGCGACACAGTAATGCCTTTGTAAACTTTCCAAAGGTGGTGTCAAATAGATTGGGAAAATAACGTAAAAAAACATCGGCAGCTCCGCACTCCCACAGAACAGTACAAGCCTTCATTAGCCTGGTGACGCATGTACAGTATTCACAAGTGGGTTACCGATGTATTGGCATTTTTGTGTTTTTGTTGGATTTGGCAGTGTGTATGGTAATCTAATACAGGAAGTCGCTTACACCTGCCCTTTATAACTTTATTATACTGAACAAGATAACATACGTATGTATAGTCTGGAATAGCTAGTCAGTTCACGATCTCTACAAAGCTTCTTTCGGGTTACTTACCATCATGTAGTACTAGTCGTGCTGTCCAAGAGATGGAAACCTTGATGGATCCCCAATAGACCACAGCTACTCTGCAGGTGAAGGGGATTTAAAATACAGCATTTACTTGTATTACTGGCAGAATATGAGTGAATTCTGTGAGGATATAGGTACAGAATCCGCACATAATCCCGAATGTGTGAACATGGCCTAATATACAGTAGCAAGTTTAGTATATAACATTAAGATGGTTCAGTAGCATTGTTTAGTAATACCGGATCATTATGTAGAATAGGGGCCACACAGCGAAATCCGCAGCAAAGTTTGCATATGTTAAAGGGGTTGTGTCACTACAGAAAACGGCATTTATCATGTAGACCAAGTTAATACAAGGCACTTACTAATGTATTGTGATTGTCCATATTGCTTCCTTTGCTGGCTTCCAGGGGTTATGACCACCCTGTAATCCAACAGCGGTGGACATGCTTGCACGCTATAGGAAAAAGCACTGCCCTCTCTGGTGGCCAGGACTGTGGGAATGCACATATAGTGTGCAAGCACGACCGCCACTGCTGGAATACAGGGTGGTCATAACCCCTGGATACGAGCAGTGTATAATGTGATGGAAAAATGAATAAGGCCAGCAAGGCAATATGGACAATTACAGTACATTAGTAAGTGCCTTGTATTAACTTTCTCTACATAATAAATCCCACTTGCTAAAGCGAGACAACCACTTTAAATGCACATTTATCAAGAAGTTTGAATCCTATTTGCCACAGAATCCACCCTATGTATTGCATATGGTGAAATCCTTGGTGAAAATCCTAATTGACATTCAGCAGATTTACCGTCTACACCACAGGCCGGTTCCACTGTTGGTTCCTCATGGGTTGTTTTCACAGCATGTGGATGAGAGTGTTTAGGAAAGCTTTAGGGCTCATGCGCACAAACAGATTTTTCCTCAATGTGCTATCCGTATTTTTTGCAGATGACACACTGACCCATTCTTTCCTACGGGGCCATGTTCACATTCACAAGTTTTGTGGATCTGTGTGGCCTTTTCACAACATGTCCTATTCTGGTCCATTTTGCAGACAAGAATAGGCATTTCTATTTATTGGAGTGAGAAAACTGTGGAATGCACACGGAAAGTAACCGTTTTCTGTGGATTATGGACCAAAATATGGATGCGGTCATGTGCAGGGGGCCTTATATTGATCAAAGTGAATGGTCTAAGGCTGCTTTCACACAGCCCTGTGTGGTCTATAAAATGCGGTCCGTGTGACGGCCATATTTCCCAGATGATTGCAGCTCATGTGAGCCTAACTCGCAACATCATAGATCACTAAACTGTAGTCGGTCAGGGATATGCGTCCATTTCTTAGATACACACGGTCATAGCCAAAGCAGCCTTGGGTAGTTTTTTGTGCCTGTTTTGGACATAAACTATACCAAGGTGGTCTAAAAAGGGGTGTACAGCTGGTATAAAGCCTTGTGGTGCCCACATGGATCTGTGGTGCATCGTGTCCCATCTCCCCTTCACCACTTTTTAAAACAACATCACAGATCTAGACACATTTAACAATCCAAATTGTAAATTTGGCACAAACTAAAAATGGAACGGGCAGAATATTCTGGTGCAAAATGAATCTGTCTTAACATATCTGCTCCAGTGTTTTTGTGGTTTTGCTCAACCACTTTAGTTTAGCATCTGCCAAATACCACAGAGATGCAATATAATCATATCAGGTCCACTAATCACACTTTGTCAGTATAGTACATTCATGACTACAACAGTAAATGAATTAATGTCTCAATACAATACCAATTGTTCCAGCTTTTTCCTCCTCAAGTACAAGGGAACATTTTGTTACCAAGGATCAACCTCAATAGAACATATTTGTTTGCATGAGGTAATAACCATGATTTGAGATCAGAGGTTAGGCTAAAAAGAAGCACCGCTATATTAAGTTGATTTAGCAAGTTAACAGCTTCACTCTGTATGATTTGTATAATTTGGAGAAAATCCACAGCTCTTATAAAGAAAATTATATATGGAGCATGTTAGCTGGGAAATGCATTTTTGTTTTATTTCTTTAAAACTATAAAAATAAAAGCCTACATCATAGTGTTCTTGCAGGGTAGACTTTCTCTGAGTATGTAGCCGACGGTGCCAAACAGAACAGACTGACATTTTTTCCTGAAAAAAAAAGTGGAAAGGAGTGGCAAGCTGATCAAACTAACTCCAAAGATGAATTATTTTGGCTTGTCTCATTAAAGTGAATGTACCTACCGCAGTCTGAATACAGTTTTTGTGCAGACCTCAGATGGAAAGCCCATATGGGGCCAGTGGAAACCCAATCTTAAAAACTGCACGCACAACAAGGAATCTCATGAACATGGCATGGAAGGCTGTTCTGCTTTACTCAATGGGAAGCCATATAGATTAATTGTTTTCCCTTGTAATCATCATGCTCATCTACTGTAAAGGTAGAGACCACCAGGGGCGGATTGGCCATAGACCTCACAGGGAAATTTCCCAGTGGGCCGATGCCCAGGGGGCCGCCTGGGGAGCTCCTCACGGCCGGCCAGTGAGGATGTATTTTGTGCTGCTGGCAGTACTTTGTGATGGACTGTGGTATTTGGCTCTGTTAGGATGGTATAATGTGCCACAATATGGTATTGCTGGCTCTGCCTTCCATCAACTTGGACCCAACTCCAAAACGGGGGCACTTTTAGTATTTTTTCCAGGGTCACTTTAAGTTCCCAGTCCACCACTGGAGACCACAGTCAACTGGTGCTGCTTTGACTTGGGGAGGATGGAATCTAAGTGATCTCCAGGCTTTCACCCTATAAGCCCTAATACAGGTATCTGGAATTCTCCATCCCCATTATAGTTGCTGACCGGCTGAGCAATAGTAGGTGATGTAGAAGCATAGATGAAACCAGAGCCAAGGTTTGTAACCAGAACTCAATTAGGACAAAATGCCAAACCAGATAATTAGCTGGAAATGTAGTCTGTAGTAGGCCAAGGGACAAACCAGGAATGGTAACTAGTACAAATCAACAGGCTAGTGGTAGGTCCGGCAATCCAAGGTTTAGGGTTGGCAAGACAAAATATCTAGAGCTGTGATGGCTAACCTCCGGCACTCCAGCTGTGGTAAAACTACAACTCACAAGATGTACATTTGCTTGGCTGTTCGCAGAACTCCATAGAGATGAATGGAGCATGCTGGGAGTCGTAGTTTCACCACAGCTGGGGTGCCAGAGATTAGCCATTAGTGACTTAGAGGAACATCTAGAAGTATGATCATAGACAAGAAAAGGTCAGTAAAAACAATACACAGGTCTCTAAACACTTCCAAGTAATAAACTGGTAACTTGCACTGTGGTGCTGGCAGGCTACATTCAAAGAGCAACCAACTGGCCTGTCTACGATTGGCCGACCAGCCAATCACCCTTATTACCTGATTGGCTAGGTTGAATTTGAATTCCCAGACAGTGATCAACTGTGCACCTATGTTGCTCATCAGTATTATCATCCCCTTCAATAACTTTGTAGCATTGGTGGCAGGGAGCCCTTCTTTTTGTTTGCCACAGCATAGGAATATGGTCACCACACCCAGGCAGAGATTAAATGGAAAAGTAGTCATGCTCTCTGTGGCCTTTTCAAAATCAGTTTACTGCATTTCCGGAAACATCCAAGTAAATACAGTACTTAGCAGCACGTTAGGTGTTAAATTTCTTTCTTCCGTCTTATGTGTTTACATATTATATAATGTTCAACATAAAAGACTGCTTAATAATGTCTACTTTCAAAATAGATTAATAATTATTATGTTGGCAAAAAATTTGGTATGTGATACAAATCTGGATGCTTTAGCTGGTAGAATACGGTAATTCTTTTATATAAAGCTGTTAATCGGCAATATTTCCCAGGCATAAGTGTAGTTAGGGAAAATAGAAGCTTGTTCAAATTTTCAGTATATTAACTGGGAGCTAGCCCTATGTTCATTCACCAACATAGTGGATGGAGGTGAGCTGATTGAATTTGTATCATATGCGTAATTCATTGTAACTTTACCATATGAGAGCAAGCACAGTAATATGAATATTTAGCTAATTTTACATTATAAGTGAATACATTTGGAAAGTTTTCAGACCCTTTCACTTTTTTTCACATTTTGTTATGTTGCAGTTTTGTGCGAAAACAAAAAAAAAAATCATATTTTCTCCCTTCAATCCATACCTAATGCCCCATAATGAGAAAGTAAAAACAGAATTTTAGATTTTTTTCAAATTTATTAAAAAGAAAAATCTAAAATTTCCCATGGACATAAATATTCAGACCCTTTGCTATAACACGTGAAATTTAGCTCTGGGGGCCTCCCATTTCTCTTGATCAGCTTTTGTGATGTTTCTACACCTTGATTGGAGTCGACCTGTGGTAAATTTAGTTGATTGGATTTGGAAAGACACCACTTTCTATATAAGGCCTCACAGCTGACGATGCATATCAGAGCAAAAACCAAGTCACAAAGAGGAGAGAACTGCATGTAGAGCTGTGGAGACAGGATTGGAAATTTCTGCTGCAAAAGCATAGTCACAGTGGCCTCCATAATTCTTAAATGAAAGACATTTGGAATAACCAGGACTCTTCTTAGTGCTGGTCACCTCACTAAGCTATGTAACCTATGTAATTCTGCAGTAAAACAGAGCTATACAGAGATGACCAATGTGAGGTGACCAAGACCACGATGGTCACTCTGGCAGAGCTCCTTAAAGAAGAACTCCCGCAAAAAATTTTATTCCATGTCCTGCTAGAAATGTACGTGATGTAATCTGTAGTGAATGTCATTCTTTCTTACCAGTAGCTGAATTTTTGAGTTATATCATAATGAAGTTTCTTATCTGTGTCATGTGACTAGGAATTAGACCCACCAACTCACACAGCACCTTATGTGTGGACATGAAGTCTAATTCTCTATGTATTCCTATAGGAGCCTCACTTTCAGTCTCATATGAATGAATAGAGCAGTAACTGGCTTCCTGTCCTGGGTCAGTTGGAGGTCAGGGAGTTGGTCACATGACCCAGCTACAATAAGAAGAGAGGGGATAACTCACAAGTACAGTCTCTGATAAGAAAATGACATTCACTACAGATTATATCATGCACCTTTCTAACAGGTGAGAATAAAAATGTTTGCGGGAGTTCTTCTTTAAGATCCTGTTTGCAGATAAGGAAACTTCCAGAAGGTCAACCATCACTGCAGCATTCCACAAATCTGGGCTTTATGCCAGAGTGGCCAGAAGGACACCTCTTTTCAGGCACATGAAAGCCTGCCTGAAGTTAAAAAAAAAACAAAAAAACATAAAAAAACCTAAAGGACACTCAGACTTTGAGAAAGAAGATTCTTTGGTCGGAATTTAAGATTTAATGTTTTGGCCTCAGTTCTAAATGTCATGTCATGTCTAAAGGAAACCAGGTATTGTTAATCACCTGCCCAATACCATCTGTACAGTAAAACATGGTGGAGACATCATCATACTGTAGGGGTGTTTTTCAGTGGCTGGGACAGGGAGACTGGTCAGAGTTGAGGAAAAGCTGAATTGAGCAAAGAACAGAGATATTCTTCAGATATTCAGTCTGGACATCAGACTGGGTTGAAGGTTCACCTTCCAGCGAGAAAATGTCTCTAAGCACAAGGCCAAGCCAAGAGGATACAGTAGTGTCTTAGGAACGTTATGAATGTCCTTGAGTCGACCAGCCAGAGCCCTGACTTGAACCCAATCAAACATCTCTGGAGAGACTTGTCCACCAACTGTCCCCATCCAGCCTTTCAGAGTCTGAGAATCTGCAAAGAATGGTCAAAAATTCCCATCTACAGATGTGCAAACCTTTTGGCATCACTAAGAACACTGGAGGCTGTAATCACTGCCAAAGGTGCTTTAACTAAGTACTGAGCAAAGGGTCTGAATGCTTATAGCAGTGCAGGATTTCAGTTTTACCTTTTCAATAAATTAGCAAAGATTTAAAACATTTTTTAAATGGGAAAAAATCAAAAAGGTATAGACTGTCCAAATGGATTGCAAGAGTTTCATGACATATAGCTTCCAAATAGAGACCAGCAAGGTCAGTTATGTGAATGTGATCGTTACCAGCAAAAAGTTGATAAGCTGGAAGTTATCACCTGCTCTCATTCACATGAGCTCAAAACACGGTGATACCAAAATATTCAATTGATTAACAGAATAAAGTTTAAAGAATTAGACCAGTTGGAATCTAAGAATTGAATTGTTTGCCACAACCCCATGGGAAACTTGTGATGGTCTGAAATGCTCCTCCTGTCTCATCAGTCTCAGCCTGTTGCTGTATCCCCTCCCTTGTGTCTTTCACTGCATGTGTTAAAATTGCCTGCTGTGTAGAAGCTCACCAGGAGGCTTAACTTTGATTTGATCGTAAGTCAGCTTAGATCATTCAGGAGAGTAGAGAGAGGGACTGGAGATCTAGTCATTCAATGAGCTCTCGGAACAATCTGAACAGCATCTTGCAGCCTATGTACTGTGATGCATTGAAGCTATAGAAGCCAAAAGATGCAATCCAGTCTTTCAAGGGGTTTTCTAGTCTATAGATGTTGATGACGTATTTGTAGGCTAGGTCATCATTATAAGATCGCAGGAGGTACGACACCTATCACCCCCCCATCGATCAGCTTTTTTCTTCAGCCACCAGGACTGGAAGTAAAGCATTGGATGGACCTTGAAACAGAAGGCGTACTGCATCTGAACTCCCAGTTAGGTGAATGGGAGTTGAGCTACAGTACATTGTCACAGCCACTACATAGTGTAAATAGCCTTTTAATGTCCACTGTTTAGTTTCCAGTGCCATTAACAACCAGAAACAGCCGAAAAGTGGTTGGGTGTTAGGTGTTTACACACGGAAAACCACCTTTAATTAACCCTTTCAGTACCGAGTCACTTTTCACCTTAAATCCCAGGCCGATTTTTGCAAATCTGACGTGTCACTTTATGTGGTAATAACTTTAGAACTCTTTTACTTATCCAGGCCATTCTGAGATTGTTTTCTCGTGACACATTGTACTTCATGACAGTCAATATATTTCACCTTTATTTATGAAAAAATCCCAAATTTACCCAAAATGTTTTAAAATTTTAAAAAAATTTAAATTTCTCTGCTTTTAAAATAAAAAGAACCTCATAAAATATTTATTAATTAACATTCCTCATATGTCTAGTTTATGTTGGCATCATTTTGTAAATGTCATTTTATTTTTTTAGGACGTTAGAGGGCTTAGAAGTTTTAGAAGCAATCTTTCAAATTTTCAACAAAATTTCCCAAACCATTTTTGTGAGCACCAATTCAGTTATAAAGTGATTTTGTGAGGCTTACCTAATGGAAACCACTAATAAATAACCCCATTGTAGAAACTACACCCCTCAAATTATAAAAAAAAACTGATGTTACAAACTTTGTTAACCCTTGAGATGTTCTACAAGAATTGGAGGTGAAAATGGAGGTGAAATTTCAAAATTTCACTTTTTTGGTAGATTATTCACGTTAATAATTTTTTTCTTGCAACACAGCAAGGGTTAACAGCAAACTAAACCTCAATATACATTACTCTGATTCTGCAGTTTACAGAAATACCCCATATGTGCTGGTAAACGTCTCTATGGGTTTGTGGCAGTGGTCAGAAGGAAAGGAGCGCCATACGGATTTTGGAGGCAGATTTTGCTAGAATGGTTTTTAGGCACCATTCTGTAATTAAGAGACCCTGACGTACCCCTACAGTGGAAACCCTCAAAAAGTGACCCCATTTTGGAAACTACACCCTTCAAAGAATATATTAAGGGGGGTAGTGACCACTTTGACCCCCTAAGCGTTTTTCGGAATTTGGAAACACTTGGCTGTGAAAATGAAAAGTTTCATTTCTTCCAATAAAATGTTGCTTTAGCCCCAAATTTTTCATTTTCACAAGAGCAGGTTATAGAGCAGGTTGTTACGGACATGGTGATACCCAATATGTCTAACATTTTTATTTTTGTTAAGTTTTACACATTAGATTCATTTTTGAACAGAATAAAATCTTTTTTTGTGTTGCCATTTTCTGAGAGCCATATTTTTTTTATTTTGTGGGCAATTGTCTTAGGTAGGGTCTCATTTTTTGATGGACCAGATGACGGTTTGATTGGTACCATTTTGGCATTAATAAGTCTTTTTGATCGCTTGGTATTACACTTTTTGTGAGGCAAGGTGACCAGAAAATGGCTTTTTTACACTGTTTTTTATTTTTACGGCGTTCACCGGGCGGGGTGGGTCATGTGATATTTTTATAGAGCCGGTCGATACGGACGCGGCGATACCTAATATGCCTACTTTTCTTTTTTTTCCCTATTTTTTTACAATTTTTGAACTTCTTTTTTTCACTTTATTTTTTGTCCCACTTACAGCTTCCTGCCTGTGAGATCCAGGGGTCTGGATCTCACAGGCTTCCTTTGTGGTATCGCCGCGTCCTAAGCAAGGCATCGGGTTGCCTTCCCTGCCATCGGGTCCCTGTCACAGCAGTGCGGGAACCCGATGGGGATCGCAACCCCTTAGGATACCCGCACGTACCGCGGTCAGCGCTGACCGCAGCAGTGCGAGGGTTAATGCAGTGGCATCGGTGTTTTCACCGATGCCAGTGCATACAGCAGGGGTCCAGCTATCGGCCACTGCCAGACCCCTGTAGCCGATCGGGCGAGCGCAACTCCTGCGTCCACCCGATCAGATCGCCGTAGCAGTATGGCGCTGGGATTTGTGTCCCGGCTTCCAGCGCCGTACATGTAAGGCGCTGGTATCCTAAGGGTTAAAGGAGTGGGTGTATCACAAAAATCTACCTGCCATGTGGCTCACCCTCTTAAAGGTAGAAACATTACACAGTACCCAACACATAAAATACACACCCGGTTGGCACCTCCAAAACACCCCGACACGTGTTTTGTGTCAGCTTCCTCAGGGGAGCTCCCTCTCCTCTCCTCTGATTGGGGGTCTTATTAACATTGGGGGTCTAGCTAAGGTTTTTTTTCTTATTTTCCACCTCTAAAACCTAGAGGTGTCTTATGGGCAGGTGCGTGAAGAATACAGTAATCACCACTTGCATGGTCAAATTGTGGTCAATAAGGTTAAATGATACCGTATAAAGTTAATGAACGGAACTGATCATTATGTTATGAGTGGGGCGGCATATGTATGTAAGCAGCTTATATTTCGAAAAAGACCTAAGCTCCCATCTTTATCAGAAATACCTCTTGTTTCTCCAGTCACTGGGTGCAGAATTGCAGTTGACTAAGGCTTTCTGGTATGCTAATCCCAACTAATAGCAATTAAACACCATCTGGTTAATGACTTGTTATTCCCGTCACACAAATGCTGATATTGTAAGGTAACAATTACGAATGGTTTCATTATTCTGCTAAACCTCTTTGTCGTGCTTCCCGATACAAGTTGCTCTTTTCTTTAGAACATAATCTTTTGATAATGAGCAAGATAGGAAATGACCATTTATAGGTTATTAATTTGAAGTTTGGATTTATTTCATGTGACACTGTCACAGACAAAGGACTGCTTGTTCGACCATGGAAAGATTTGAACAGGGTCAGGTCAGGTTCTGTAGAAAGTCCTAGTTTTGAAGCCCAACAGATACCAGTTATCTCACTCCTGAGACAAATCACAACAACTAGCTGTGGACTATATACAGGAAGACCATGCTGCTGCTATACTTCTACATGTCAGGAGCTAAAAAAGGGAGGCCTGTGAGGACAATGACTGCAAGCTAAACTCTCAGTGGATGCTAGGAGGTGCAACCAGTGGCATACGTAGAGAAGTAAGGGCCCCATAGAAAAGATCAAACCAGGCCCCCCACACAGGACAGAAGGGTTTCTGCCTAAACCCCTTTCAAATTGCTAAAAGTTCTTCCTTTAGAGGGTAGAGTCCTGACCAAGTCTTCACCTCCAGTAGTAGAGGAGATAATCCCAACTAAGACTGGGCCCCCTCTTGCCCTGGGCCCCATAGTGGTCGCATGGTCTGCCACTATGATAGTTACACCTTTGAGTCCAACATCTGCCCATATGTGTCAAAACTTCCTTCGATGTTGTATTCATGATCGATATGGATTAAAATGTAATGATAATCCTAATGGACCATACTGGGGATATCTTTAAAGTCTTTAAGCCTACCTAATGTCCTATCAACATTACACAGGAGATTCCCTGCTCAGGAACCTCTACTATCAGCTGAGAGCTACTCACTGGATTATCGGTAGACGTCCTATATACTTGTGTTACTTGGATAGCCCTTCAGTAAAATTCAACACTACATTTTCCCTGCAGCAGCCAGTTTTATTACTAAAAGAGGTTAAAAAAAACAATAAAAAACTCAATGGGGATGTTAAAATGGCAGCGAGTATGATTTTTATATTACTTATATGTATTGTAATGAGATAACATTGCATTTCACATATGTTTATTAGTATACGTGATCTTGTGCTAAGTGGTTTGCCGTGTGAAATAAAGCAGTATCTCTTGCCCAATCCTCATCATAAGTGAAATCATTGTGGTAAGCAGCTGGGCTTTTCCTGCATTTGCTTCCCATGAATCATAATCATTAAGAGGAATAACTGTGCAGTCAACAGTGTAAATGCCTTCCCTGTCACATTTCTTGTCAATATTCCAAATTAATTCTCCTTCATTTCACCAAAGCAATTTTGGCTGAGTATTTAGAGCAGTACAGTCTAGTCAACAGGAAAAGTGCAATTCCAAAGTGCTCATTATCTGCATGAAAACGCCATGTGCTGCTATACCCAGCGCCGGACACTGATATTAAGAAGGGTGCTATAGGTTATTGAGTGCAGGAAGTGCTAGTTTTTCTTAGCATTGTAGGCTGCATCAATTGCCCATATTTTCCTATTGTGAAAAACATATACCATATCTTTCTTAAAAGGTGCATCTTTGTGGAACAGAGCAGTCTGCTTCATTATTCTTTATAGAAAAAATGGCATATGAATGTGTACAAACCTAAGACTACATTTACAAGACAGTAACAAACGGCCGCGTGACAACTTTTTTTTTTTAACAGCTTTCACACAACCTTTTTAAGAAGAATGGCCGTAAAAAAAATTGGGCATGTCCTATTTTTTCCGTTTTCACAGACCGACAGCCCCCATACAGTTGGAGGGGGGTTTCCCATCACATACAATGGTAGGCATATCGCTAGGATATGCCTCAATTGTCTGATAGGTGCGGGTCCCACCTCTGGGACCCTCACCTACAACGAGAATGGAGCAGGGAAATGAATGGAGGGCGCTGGCAGCAAGAAAGATTTTTAGGCAGAGATATGTCTTATGGTGCAACTTATAAAATTTAACGTGACCCCTATAACTCATTTTCTCAGTTTGTCTTTAAGTAGTTTGTCTGTACAATACAGTTTACAAATCATTTGTGAATATTCCTTTTTTCCTTGACAAAAAGCATTTGTAAATTGCACACAGGTATTCAGAATAAAGAAGTAGCGTGATGTGAAATATGCTCCAAGTAAAGAACGTACTTTCTCTCACACAAAAGCACAATGATGTCTGATTCCGTCTTTGTGTGAGTAAACCCGTGGAGGTGGGATGTGATCCCCTCTCAACAGTTCAGTGCACAGAGAAGGATAACAGGGCTTCTTCTCCCCCTGTGCACAGCTCCGGTCTGCCTCGCTTCCTGCTCCACGCACAGCTCGTGCCTCCCATTCTCAGACAAGGCTGACATCTCTTTTCTAGCTGCTTCACCATCCTCTGTGGTCAGATGCTGCAGCTGCACAGGTCTAACCTGCACGTCTCCCATGCCTCTATATTGGCTTGTCATTGATTAAGGTAAAAAGTCTGTACAATAAATGTTCTTGTCTTCACATACTAATTTTTCCTGTCATTTATATAAAAAAAATCATAACTAAATGAGAAAATATCTTCCATTAGTCTCAATGGCATTCAATGTCAACTAGATATTAGAGTTGCCCATCATGACAACGACATTTACGGTAACCGGGAAAACTTTGGGTGCAGTATTTTCCTGTCTGAAATGACTTTTGACAATATCTGTTCCTTAAAGGGGTTATCCCACGAATAATGTAAAAAAATGAAAATCAGACATCATATAGGACATGACAACCTCTTTCTAACAAAGCTAGAACCAGCCCTGTACCTCACATGGATCCAGAGATCTCCCCATTCATTGCTCTGCTAGATTTATATCAAGCTGAAGGGGAGTGTCTTATCTGCTGCAGCTAAGGGGGCGTGTCTCAGCTCTCCCTATCACAGCTCAGGAGGCAGTTAAAGGATGAAACTGAGCATGTGCGGCCTTCTCAGTGAGCAGGTCAAAGAAATAAGAAATTAAGGGGCACAATACAGATACATTTTACTGAATAACTCAGTAGCTATACTGAATTTCTAATTACCTGCAATTACAAAAGTATTCAGATCCAGGTGCTGGTTTGAAAACTGTAGAATATTTTTCGTGGGACAACCCCTTTAAATATTGAAATCACTGGGAGGGAAAGGATATCAAGAATGACAGAATGGTGTCCCAGTGGCTGCAGTGGCTGAAAACCCATTGCTAAAGGGAGGATGGCAGAGAAACAGATGCGGCTAATGACAACCATTGCCACCAGTCACATCATCCACAATGTGATGGATTTACAATTAGGCTCTCATTACTCCTTGCTCTGTTGTTTTTATGCTAGGGGTACTTGTTCCTGGTGTGAATCCAGTAGGAGGCCTTTAATCCAAAGAAAACTTTGATTTTGTTTTCAGTGATGATAATCCGTGCATCGGGACCATTGTGTCTGCTGTTCGAAGAGCGTACCTAGGATTTAACGGCTAATATTCAGTCTGGCCCATCATCTCCATTATAGCCATTGTGTGAAGTCACAGGATTAAAGTCTGCCATTTCCCTTGTTCACACATCTGATATGATGGAGGCCTTCTCATGCAGAAATAAAGACTGGCTTACTTCCCCTGTAAAGAAGTCGTGAATTGTTTCTGGAGCACCTCACTGTGCCCTGTATCAGCACCCTGCCAACTATCACCATCCAAGACGTTTCTCTGCAGTGCAGTAAGATGAAGTCGTGTCTGTTAAATCAGATGCTGCTATGGTATCTTATATGCAGATAGCGAATCGAGTCATTGTCATATAATAAATTATTAAGCTGACAAAAATATTATTTTTTATATTGTTGGTAAATGATTACGGTTATGGACACTTAAAAGGGTTTTCCAGGATTTTTTAACTGATGACCTGTGCTCAGGATAAGTCATCAGTATCTGATCGGTGGGGGTCTGACACCCAGAACCCCCACCGATCCGCTGTTTGAGAAGGCACCTGCGCTCCTGTGAGTGCCACGGCCTTCTGACAGCTTACCAAGCATAGTACTATACATTGTACAGCGGCTGTGCTTGGTACCGCGCTCAGCCACATTCACTTGAATGGGGATGAGCTGCTCTTAGGCCACGTGACACATGAACATGTCACTGGCCTAGAAAAGCAGCGAGAAGGCCTCGGCACTACTGCGAGCACCACTGCGTTCTCAAACAGCCGATTGATGGGGTTCTAGGTGTCGCACCTCCACAGATCAGGATAGGTCATCAGTATAAAAATATCGGAAGCTCCTTTAAAGGTGTACTTAATGCATGTATTTTTGTCTAAAAATCACTTTTGTAATGGAGTTTTCTTTAACATTTCCCATCGTTTGCGTGGGCTGCTTAATTCAATCTGAAATCGGTCAGGGGAGCTCTCTAATGGCTCGATTTCCCACTATACAAAACTAAACAGCCTACAATACGTGAGAGTACATGCAACCAGCAGAAGACTATGGGTTGAAAATGTTTAATAAGGCTCAGTTACAAAAGTGATTTCTAGCCAAAAATGCATGCATTCAGTAAAAATTGCCCTCAACGGTGTCCATAGCCTCTAAATTGCTATATTTGTATAGTTCTGTCTAACATGGTATATGGGAAGTGGTGAACCTTCCATGGAGGTAGACCACGCAACTACTGTAGAGCCCTGGGGGAGAGATCCCTTTGCTAAACTCCTCCTTCTGTTCCCACCAGTAAAATACAATTTCATGCAGCCACCACTAGGGGGAGCTCAGTGTAAAGAAATTTTGCAGCTTCCATTGCAGCTAATGGTAACCATATAAATTCCTGTGCAAATCCCTGAGTTCCTCCTATTGGTAGCTGAAGGCAGTAAGTTTTCTAATATACTATATGAGGGGAAGCAGGAGTTTTATTAAAGGGTTATTCCAGTTATAACAAGCTATCTTGTGGATAGGGGATAACTATCAGATCAGTGGGGGTCCTACCACTGGGACCCACACCAATCTGATAATTGTGCTTTATCCTGTGGATAGGGGATGACATGTTATAACCAGAATACTCCTTTAATTTGTTTATGCCAATTGTGTGGTGTAAATTCAGTGAGAAATATGGTGTTCAGAAAGAGCGCCATATTTATGATGCACCTATTCCACTTTTTCTGACATAGAATAGAAAAGCATGAGGTGGGGAGGGGTGCTTTTTTTTCTATTACACGTTGAGCTGCAGGCAGCATGTTATAGACCAGGAGGAGCTGAGCAGATTGAAATATAGTTTTATTGAAACAGAATCAGTATAACTTGGGGGAACCTTTTTGCTGCCGAGGGCCATTTGGATATTTGTAACATCACTTGGGGGCCGTACAAACTTCTCAATGTAAAAATTTGACGGCTGTATTTGGTCAAACATATAAGTGACTTAGGGGTAAGTAACAGAAATTGCACTTCAATTAAAAAAATCTAGAATGCTGTATTTTTGCAGCACAAAATGGCGCCTGCGGTGTGTGTGTGTATATATGTATATATATATATATATATATATATATATATATATATATATATATATATATATTACATATAGTACAGGCACTATTTTGACCACATATCACAGTCTAATATTTAAATTGAGAATGTTATATATTTAGTTCTTTATAATGGCAGCCAAGCTAAACCCGGAGGGGTCCAGGGAGGGGGGGGATTCACCTAGTTTTCACTCTCCTTGCCACTGTCCCTATGTTTGTCCCTTTCTCAGCCTCAGATCAGACCTCAATAGGCCCCAGCCTCAGATCAGACCCCCAATAGGCCCCCAGCCTCATATCAGACCCCCAATAGGCCCCCCGCCTCATATCAGACCCCCAATAGGCCCCCAGCCTCATATCAGACCCCCAATAGGCCCCCAGCCTCATATCAGACCACCAATAGGCCCCCCAGCCTCAAATTTAGACCCCTTTCAGTCCCCCTCAGCCTCAGATCAGACCCCCCAATAGGTCCCCCAGCCTCATATCAGACCTCCAATAGGCCCCAGCCTCATATCAGACCCCCAATAGGCCCTCCAGCCTCAAATTAGACCCCTATCAAGCCCCCCAGCCTCATATCAGATCCCAATAGGCCCAGCAGCGTCAAATTAGACTCCTATCAGCCCCCCTGCCTCATATCAGACCACCAATATGCCCCCCATCCTCAAATTAGACCCCTATCAGCCCCCCAGCCGCAAATGTGCCCCTATCAGTCCCTCCCCACCTTAGATGAGCCCCAATCAGACCTCAGATCAGACTTTCAAAATAAATAATAAACTTACCTCTCCAGCTCTTCTGGCAGGTTCACTTACCCTCCCTGGTCTTCTCCCCGGCGCGTTGTACTGTGACCTGACTGCGCACAGCGTCAGGTCATAGTGCGCATCTACGTGCACTATGTCCTGACACTGTATGTGTCAGGACACAGCGTGGCGGGGAGAAGACCAGGGAAGGTGAGTACAGCCGCTGCAGCGCTGTTCTTACCTTCCCGTGCCTGCCGCATGCTAATGACATTGTCATGTCATTAGCATTTTCTGGCAGGGAGCCACATGAAATGGTCCCGCGGGCCAGAGGTTCCCCACGCCTGGTATACACAGTCATAGAAGGAAGGATGTCAATCACTGATAGGACCACCTCCTGGACTTCACAGCCCAGAATAAGCAGGAATTTAAATGAATGAAATACAAGTTTTACTGAATCTTTTTGCATAAAACTATATATCAATCTGCTCAGCTTTTCCTGCTCTATAATCTGCCTGCAGCTCAGACACCATGTTTAACATGACAGGTTCCCTTTAAAGAGCTTGTTTAGTTCCATTTGCCCACCAGCTAGTGTACCTGTAGAGAAATCCACACTTGCCATTCCAGCATCCTGGCACTCTTCATTGGACTTCCCATCTCTCAACTTCCACATTGACAGGGTCACTTTCCCAGCTGAGGCTCAGTGGTGACATGTCCCCAAATGACATTTGATCAGCAGTGATGTGCTACTTGGGACATATCCCTGCTGAGGCCAATGTTTGGCTGTGGGCAAATGTGGCCTCATCCATGTGGAAGTTGGCGGACAAGTAGAAAGTCCAGGACAGAGAGCTGGGGATCGGGAAAGGAGTGCTGTGTACCACGTGAGTATGGATTTTTCCATAGGTGCCGCTGGCTGTGTGGCACATCTAAAAAAAAAAAAAAAAAAAAGGACAACCCCTTTAAATATTCAGTAGCACTGGTTTACAGAGCAAGACCGGATTAAACATAGGATTAAACACGTCTCATTAAAATGCTCTGACTCAGGACAGATTGCTTGGAAATTGTGACACTATAGGTGAGCTGTGCTCCTATGGACTTGTCTATGACAAGGTCTGCCTGTGAGAATCCTAACTTGAAGATCCCATACACATGAAAAAATGCTGGGATTTGTAGTTAACGTTCCAGAAAGCAATCACAGTATGTTTTAGAGTTAGAATAATCTGAGATGTGCGTATCATGTACACTTCAGACGAGCTTTGATGAAGGCTTGTGGCAACAGCCCTAAAACACATTGTTATGGCGGACAAACAAAACCGTTCTCGCTATTAATCCGTGTTTCCCAGGGCTTAATACTTCAATGGGAATTGTAGATTGAGTCCCGGCAGACATGAGAGGAGCACAGAACAGCTTCCCGCTAAACTTATTTCAGTAGCTGTGATTCAACATTCTTTCACTTGAAGCTTGAACTCACCGATATATATCACTTCACAGGCAAATAGGTTTTCCCTCATGGAATGTCTTTTATCCAGGAGGATCCTTTATCTCCTCGGTAGGCCGCTTGATTCCCACCACTCTCATGTTAATGAACTGAATTGACATGGAGGCCCATTGGAAGTACACGTAATTTAATCTTATGTGTACAATGCCTCCCTTTGCATGCAGGTCACACTTGACTCCAGAATGATTTATGTCCATGCATTCTGTAATGTGCCACAACGTAAGTGCTCTGTACAGTGTATTACTGTTGTAATAACTTGGTTTGGATTGGTATTAGCTTGGATTATACTGTAGCGTGTATTGGTAGTGGGAAATTCACATGCAGGTAGTCCTGTTTGAAAGGTGTCAATATTTGCTGTGCAGCGTGAAAAATTATATTTATACCTGTGATAGGGAACATGTATTTTCTGCCTGTTCTCACTTCTAAAATTGCCATCTAAACATAAAAAATACCACTCGTTCCTGATAATTTCCTGCGCGTTAGAGGAGTTGAAAGCTACATTTACATGCAGCAATCACCTCCACTTTATGGGGACCGGCGATACCCATACAAATACATGTTTTCAACCATGCTTTAAGACCAATGATCAAGCATTTACTCATTCATTAGTGATCAGCGGCTCCTTTTTTCAGGACAATTATTGGGAACGAACATCCCTACATCCCTAGAAACGCTCGTTCCCAATAATCGCTCCAATTGTCAGCCAATAAAGAAGTTTTAACTCCATCTCTGGTGACAAAAGTTTTAGTAGCGTGTTGTTAGTTTGTTGACATTGAATGATTGATTAATTTGATATATATGGAGTAGGTCCACAAATATAGAATACAGGATGAGGGATTTCGCAAACTGTAGAACAGCTGCGTGAGCTGAGGCGTAGATTTGGGGACCATGTGGGGGATATACACCACAAGCAAGATACCCCTGTAGCCCGCCATGATTGAGAATTCCATGGTGGTAACCCAAAAAGTTTCAGGGTCCAGGTTATTGCGGTTGTTCATCCCTCCCCCAGAATAGGTAATTTGGATAGAAGAATTATTCAAAAGGAAGCTCAGTGGATTTACAGACTATGGACTGTGTATCCTCTGGGGACTGTGTATCCTCTGGGCTTTAAGGGGGTTATCCAAGACCACAATGCCAAGGAGGCTTTTTCTCTTTGCGGCCTAATATTGCCCCCCCCCTCCCCAATGCCAGATGTTTTGATCTGCACAACGGGGAGATGCAGTGGCAGCCAGGCATATGGTGGGGTATTATAGGTCTTGGATAACCCCTTTAATGAGAACCTATCCTTTCCGTGCATTACTTAATCACTCGTACAGTGATCAGTGCTTTAATGTATTGCTGAGTTTTATTGGACCAAATGATTCCCTTATTGTATCGTATGTTATATTTATTTATATTTTAAAGGTGCATAAAGTAGATTAGCCCCTTCCCAATTCTCTTCTATCCTCCGCTGTCACAGAGCTGGACACTATACAGTGTGTGGGGCTGGAGGCTGACCGCTCTTCAAGTGAATGGGAGCTGAGCATCAATTTGCTGCTGCTAGAAACTTTCTGCCTCTGCTTTGTGCACTGTTAGCTTCCAGCACTGCAGCATCTTGAAAAAGTGGATCAGTTGGGGTGCTGGGTGTCCAACCCCCACCGATCTGACATTGACACCTATCCAGAGAATCCATCCATGGTTGTAGTATGGGCTAATATGACAGTAGATGCACAGTAATGCAGATATCACGATGAATTCTTTTTAGTAGTAGCAATATCAGTGATTCTAGGTTATAATGCCTCATAGCATTATGACTTATTAACCCTTGTAATTTTCCCATTATATAGTAATACTCAATGAAGTCACTGCTGTCCAGCCATGACACACAACATAGTAACGTAGTCATGGCATAATAATATGCCTTGTTGTCAAAACCTCAAACATCTGAATACTAAGAGTACTTATGTAATGAATAGTTGTATCCACCATGCAGTTTTTCCATATGGTTGACATTTGCTAATGTTGTGTAATACAGTAGTTAGACTGTGTAGACCACCAGTCAGCAACCTTTGGCACTCCAGCTGCTGTGAAACTACAACTCCCAGCATGCAAACTCTAGGTAACTTCTAGGTATTTTTGGAAAGTGTCTGTAAAGAGGCAAACTGTTCTTTTTGGCACACATTAACAGTAAATGTTTGATTTGCGGTAAAAATAAGGTGGAACTTATGATAGAATTCTGGCACAAGGACATTTTTCAAGGCGGCGAATATTTTTAAACCGACTTCAAAATGTTATCCATGAGTTTCTCACCATCTCTTGTTCTTTTAGGAAATAATCGTGACCATCTGACGGACTGAGAAAAAGGATAAACCAAACGTTTTGCCTTTGAACTGCAGCTTCTGAGTCAGTATTATAAAGCTACCAAGTTCACAGGGTGAGTACAGTATGGAAATTATGGGAGGGAAAGTTTTCACAAAACTGCCTTTCCATTTTGTATACTAGTTCTTAAGACGTATTGTACATGTTTCCTATTTATCTAAGGTATATGTAGTATACAGAGTTTAATCAATTCAAATATCTCAACCTGCAATATACTTTGATATGGCCATAAAATAGATTGATATATAAGACCTGAAGATCAGAAATAATATCTTTTATTAAGGGGTGTAGCTAAGGAGGTGCTGGTGAAGCATGTGCCCCTTGTGCTGGGTGTCAATGAGCAGATACATGGCAGAATATTTACCACTGATGAAGAAAAGCCCGACTACAACTCTGACACTGGTAACATGGTGGTAAAAATGCTGATACTAGTTCTGCTCGTGACCAACCTTTTACAACCCAGATTTCTACTACAGCTATTTTCCAGCATAAACATCACTAAAGGATATCAACCATGTGCTTGTTCCATCACTTTAGAGTATTGCACTGATGTCATATCGGAGGAATGCTAGAGAAGATTTTTGTAACTTACTTAAAGGGAATCTATCACAAAAACCTGTTCTATATTTTATTTATGCTAAAAAAATCTATTATATATTTGTAAGAAATAATAAATAAATAAAAGTTACAATGTGTGAAATATTATAAATAAATATTAGATTTTACCATATTTACCATCTTTGGTCACCAGGGGGAGCTCTGCTGGCCAAATGAGGCTTTGAGCAACCTGTAAGTAGGCATGCTGCAAAAAAGTGGGTGGTACCAATGACATCACCAATTCATACCTTCAGCGGTGACATCACTGCTTCAGCAAGATAAGATGAGACAATGGCTTCGTTACAAAAACACAGATCTCTGCTCCTCAGGCTCCTCCCCCACTGGTCACATGGCCGATTACATCACTAAGGTCCTACAGCCCCAAGAACCTCCATCTACTCTGTTTCTGAGTCCTGGGCCGCTCACCCCAGCAGTACACTCAGCAAAAATTGTCTGCACTGCTGGGGTGAGCTGCCATAGAATTTAGAACAGGCGGCCTAATGAAGACAAGGACGCTGCTGCAGGAGTGAGGAGCAGGCACAGTGGGCTTCCCCCAGCAGCAAGGAGGGAGGACCTGGCTGTGTGTTACTGGTGTCATCACAGGGGCGGGCTCACGTCTTCCATTCATTCTCTATAGGGTCGGCAGCGACTGAGGAAACCTATGTACATGCCTGCCGTAAGTGAGGTGCCATTGTGTTGTAAACCCAGACTGTCACACTTTACTTCCAACATGGCAGCCCCCATGTAAGGCAAGAAAACTGAATAAAAAAAAAACATTTACACAATTTGAAAAATACATTATGTTAAAACCTGCTTTTGTTATGTTGTAAAACATATCAAAATTTTTTTCTTCACGATAGTGTCCCTTTAAGGATCAGTGGCATTGTATTTTTGTATATCCGCAGGTCTCTCAAACTCAAGAGACCCTGCCTGCTGACATTCCCCCCTTTCTAATCATACCCACAATGCTTTGTCTCATGTACTTTCCCTACCTAAAGTGACTGGACACTAGAGATGGCAGCTGGTCCAGTTTTCATGTATTTAGGGAGGCTGCACCCAATGTCTTTTTGCAAAAAGTCCAGAAAACACCACTGAGGAACAGAACTGTATTATAAATAGTAGACCAATGTAAAGAAGTAATGAAGACTTCTGAAGAAAACTGGAAAGATTCTGACATCATCAGTGCGTACACTTGTGTAATATTTCATTAGACATTTAAATCATAACCTCATTCATGCAAAAATTAAGACCAGCACTCACTTTGAGTTTGCAATTCTTCTTGGTTTTTGCCACATTATAATATTACATGTGACGCGTTTCGCCTCTAACTCGAGTCTTCTTCAAACAAAGCAAAATTAATGTCTCTCTTCCAACTAAGATTGAGGCCTGACAAGAAAAGACAACCTATTATTTAATTTGTTTTGTTTCTTGCACCTATTAACTCAGAGAAGATGCTATATGGAGGAGCTTGGCAGATATAACTGCTTGTTAATCAGGAGCTGTAGTGATAATTGTTTCAGCATACTGATACAGCCTGGGACCATTAAACTATGACACTATTCAATCGTTATTTTTTATCCATTTTATAAGAAGTAAAGAATAGAAAAGCTGCACATTTATGGCAAATTAGTGATAAATACCTTATCCGTATAGAATTGGATGAAGTATTGACAGTGCTTGTGTGCTTGAGTATGCTCAGTATTAATCCAGTAGAAATTGATTGGCACATCATTGGGGCGTTTGTATAGTTATCTCTCAACCACACGTGCAGGATCCCTTTCAAGAAAGGAGATTTGGGTTATTAGTCAGTGCTTTAAATCCCCTCTTTCGTGAAGTGCTCTAATTTTCTGGATGCATGACTGAACAATGTCCAAGAGGCAAATCGGCTCAATTACTGCAAATTGTGACTTCTGAATCATGTATATGTTACTGCTAAATTGTAATTGTTTCTTTTTCATTATTATTTTTATTATTAATTATTAATTGCTTTCATGAATTATAATATGAGTACTTTTATTTCCTTCTGTGTAACACCCTGCAGTAGAAATTTAGAAAAGTCATTATCTCATAATGTGTTAGCTGCTATTGGATGTCCAAAGGGAAGAATCAGCACTGCAAAATGCTCATAGAGTAGGATATAGGCATTATGGGGCACATTTATTAATAAAGGCCCATAGCTGGCGGAGGATCCATCGAAATTATGAAGAGGCACATGCCTCTCCATAACGCCGGTGCATCAAGTGCCAATTCTAAATGTAAGACAGGCCCCTTCCCCACCCATGCCTTGCCTACAATTTTAGGCCTGGAATGAGCAGGGCGAAGTTGCAGATAGCAGTGCAACTAAGCGTTGCCCCGCAATCTGCTCCTGGAATACGCTTAATTTAGGCATATTTCAGCATATACCTCCATAAAGGTATATCAAAAAATAAAATTTATTGGATACAAAAATGACATGATTATTATTATAGCAGCAATCAATACATTAGTATAGCAGCGGTAAGTACATCCAAGTGAGAAAAATAGAGGGCGCAGCAGAGCCCGCCATCAGTTATCCATCCATATAACTGTATCAAAGATTTATATGCACCAAGCACCAATCATTATAGTATTCCAAGATACTAAAACCAAATAAAGTAGAAATAGGTGATATGGGGGCAAAAAATCATCACATATCAATCACAATACCTATGGATCTGAGACCGGCTCTGCAGCGCCCTCCTCCCAACACCATTTCGCCACCAGGCTTCTTCTGGGGATCCATTCTACCATAGCTGCAGACCATACGGCTGCTATGGGGCCCAGGGCCAGAGGGGGCCCAGTCTTAGTTGGGATTATCTCCTCTTCTACTGGAGGTGAAAACTTGGTCAGGACTCTACCCTCTAAAGGAACAACGTTTAGCAAATGAGGCAGTGGAAAATTGCCCAAGGGGCATTGAAAAGGGTTTAGGCGGAAACCCTTCTGTCCTGTGTGGGGGTATGGAGAGATCCTTGCTATGGGGCCCTTACTTCTCTATGTACGCCACTGCATGGGCCGATAATTCTTCAGATCATCACTTACAAGCGTTCGTAGGAATGCTGCATGTTCTACTCATGATCGCCTGCATGATCTACTCATGTAATATAAGCCTAAAACATGTGTAAGGTAGGCCTTAATAGAGGAATTATTGGGTACAGATTGAGGGACCTTTTTATCAAATTAGGAATTTTGTCTCTGTTATAAAGGTCTGACCGAAGACTGATAATGCAGTGGATAAACGTTGTATTACTACATTAGAAAACCGAAGGCAGCAGTCTAATTCTCGCCAACCAAATCCATTTCACCAGCAGCACTTTACAAGTTAAGGAAGGCTATGATAACAGATTTTGTTTTTGCTACTAAATATTTTATTCCTGTTATGCTGGTTGATCCCAAATTATTCTCTGCACTTAAATAATGCAGAAGCTTCTACCAGTGCCAAAAAACAATTTACAGCCAAGTGTCTCTTTCTCTGTCTAGAGGTACATTGTCAGTCCTGTTTAAGTAAAAGGCAAGTTGTTGAGAGCGGCAGTCCGACATCCAAGTCCATAGAGACACTAAGTGCAATTAAAACAATTTTTGTAGAAAATTTTCCAACAATTAACAAAACTCATTTTCAATATGTATTGAAGATGGTCTTCCCTGGAACGTCATCTTCATAAATCCTGCCTCTTAGCTGTCCAGGTCTTGGAACAGTCCCACAAAAAGATAAAAATGGATTATTTGGGGGGGGGGGGGGTTATAGGGGTATAGTATGTAGTGGACCTGTCAACAGGATCAACCTTATCAAACCAGGCATACTGCCTGATAAGGTTGATCCTGCTGATTAAAACAATACTTGGTTGGCAAATATCCGTTCTCCATTACAATGAGAACATATTTATGGTCTATATACGTAAATTAGTGCATTGAGGGCCAGACCTCCAGGCACCTTTACTGGCTCATTTGCATACCAAATAAACTGGATTTCCAGAAGATAGAAAACATTATTGATGAAACAAAGGCAAATCTGGAAATAAGGTACTAAGTGCTATTAGGCCATGGCTTTACTGCAATAGCGATTATCCTGGTGACAGATTCCCTTTAAGGACTGCCCTCTTGTGGGCACTCCAAATGCCAGATTAACCCTTTAGCGCCCGGAGGTTTTTTCGGTTATGCATTTTCGTTTTGCGCTCTCTGCCTTCAAACAGCCATAACTCTTTTATTTTTCTGTTCACATAGCTGTGTGAGGGCTTGTTTTTTGTGGGACAAGTTGTACTTTCCAACGCCACCATTTAATATTGCATATGGTGTAGTGGGAAGCGGGAAAAAAATTCCAAACCGGGTGAAATTGCAAAGAAAACGCTATTCCGCTACAGTTCTACGGGTTTCTTATTTACAGCGTTCGATGTGCATTAAAACTGATCCATTACTTTCATTCTACTGGTCAGTACGAATCCGGCAATACCTAATATGTATAGTTTTTCCTGCGTTTTCATAGTGATAAAATAATTAGAAAGTTGCCCTTTTTTTTTTTCCCTTGTCAAATCTTGACCCCTATAACTTTTTGGTATTTATGTGTACAGAGCTGTATGGGGGCTCATTTTTTGCGGGACGATCTGAAGTTTTTATTGATACCATTCTGGGGTGTGTATGACTTTTTGATCACTTTTTATTTATTTTTTTTTAGAAAAAAAAAAGCGACAAAAAACGGCAAATCGCCATTTGGACGCTTTTTTTCCGCCACATAATTCGCCGTATTGAATTTTTTTTATATATTTTAAAAGTACTGGCGTTTTCGGTCACGGTGATACCCATGATGTCTATATTTATTGTTATTTAGGTATTTATTTTTTAATTATACGGAAAGGGGGGTGATTTGAACTTTTATATCTTTTTTATTTTTTATATATTTTTTAACATTTATTTTTAATTTTTTTTTTACTATTTGAAAGCTCAAATATGGGCTTATATATTGTGGCTTTTTTTTTTTCTTTATGAGCAATTATGGATTTTATAGACTCAGAAATCCAAGAATTGCTCATTTCTTATCCTGGCCTGCCATCTAGTGGCCAGAATAAGAATTGCACTTTGAAAACTGTAATCCTCACCAGCGAGGATTACAGTTTTCATATGGTGTACAGACACCCCGATTGGCCACACGGGGTGTCTGTACACCACCCGGAAGCGAATGCGAGTGGGCGCCATGTGACCGCATCGCCCCAGCGCCGTACATGTACGGCGCTGGGCGCGAAGGGGTTAAAACTTCTCTTTCACAGTGATGCTTGTAATAAAACCATACATAAAGTTCTGTTTAAACAGCCTTTCAGGTCACCTACTCCTTTTAGAAACTACCTTAATGACCAATGACTTACTGTGTACGTCATGATTTTGAAAATTCCAAATTTTTCATCATTTTTGGTAAATTTGGGATTTTTCATAAATAAAGGTGAACTATATTGACTCAAATTTATGACTGTCATGAAGTACAATGTGTCACGAGAAAACAATCTCTGAATGGCTTGGATAAGTAATAGTGCTCCAAAATTATTACCACATAAAGTGACACATGTCAGATTTTCAAAAATAAGCCTGGTCACGAAGGTGCAAAATGTCTTTAAGGGGTTAAAAAAGATAGCTATAGCAGTGATTGCTAACCTCCAGCACTCCAGCTGTGGTGAAACTACCACTCCCAGCATGCTTCATTAATTTCTATGGAGTTCTGAGGACAGCCAAGCATCTTGTGAGTTGTAGTTTTACCCCAGCTGGAGTGCCGGAGGTTAGCCATCACAGCTATATGTATATCGACGTAGACAAGCAAGTAGTAATAGTGTTTGTATTGCATCTGTGGAAGTATTTGCATTCTTACTCATTTAATATGGAAGTTGCCAGACAATGAAGTCTTTGATTAGACAGAATGGGAACATCCTATATTTTCCATGAGTTGTGTTCCCGCATGCAGGTAACTGCTATACAAGGACATGAGGAAAGTATGCTGGGGGCAGACAGGAAGCCATAGTGCAAGTTACAACAGTTTACATTGTTCATGCTACAAACTATGCATAACACCGTTGGCCTGCAGGAAACAAAGTGGTCACAAAAAATAAAACTGAAAAAAAAAACCTTATCTGTCCAGAACTTGGGTTCATCACAATAACATGCGACGTTAATCGGGTAGGGATTTCAGCTATCATGGCTGTTCGTTGTGGTCATTTCTCCCAGTCAGATAACCTTGGGATGTGATATTTACTAATGGAGAGAGCTGATTGTCTTGGCATGCACTTTTAAACATGCTTTTAACTTGGGAAAGGAATTTCGGTTCATAAGTAACAACATAAACAAGGGTCATATGGCAGACGGATAAAACATAATTAACAGCTAATCACATCTGCTCCAGTCATGCTTATAGCCTAGTTCTAGTAGTAAATGTGGTGGGTCCTTGTAAAATACTATATATTCCGTTTTTTCTTATATTTGCACACTCATAGGCAGTATTGGTACCTTTACAATATTTTATCTTCAGAGGAGTATTTATTATGACATGTAGGTGTATCAAGAAATTGGCACTTTATAAGGGTTTATGCCATGATTAATGTAAAATATGAAAATTAGACGCCATACAGTCAATGACATTCTCTTTCTAGAACCAGCCTTCTACCTCACATGGATCCAGAGCTCCCCACATTCATTCTGCTAATTGCTCTGCCAGATTTATTTCAAGCTGATTGCTCAGGAGGCATGTCCTTTCTCAGAAGAAATGTTCTTTCTGCTGCAGCTCTCTCCCTGTAATTGTCATAGCTTTGGGAAAAAAAATCTGGCTGGTGGAGGATGGAACTGAGCACGTGCGTCCACCTCAGCAATGTTACATAGGTGGACAGAGGGTGTATCGGAGCTGACAGATTCCCTTTAATGTTACTGAGATCATAAATAAAACTAAAAGTAGAAAATACATAAATTTATTAATAAACACTTAAAATTAACTCAAAAAGGGGCATTGGCCCTATGTATCTCAGGCAATCATACCAAACCCCTACTCACCATAAGAGCATAGGACGGGATGGAGATATCATCACCATGCCAACTTTTGCACCTACTTTTCAAAACTGCAGTGAATGGTGTAAAAATGCAAATAGTCGTATTTGGCGTTCTGGAGTGCGCGGTGTAATCAATTCCCCTCACGTTATTTAATCTGGAACATTCATACTTGTGTTTGGAAAGATTTTGCATGTAGAAAAGTGTTGGATATACATCATAAATGAAGCTGAGTGCTATTTTGAAACCTTTTGCACATTGACTTCATACATTTGGTACTCGGCTGAACATCTTATTTATCTGTGTATTTATGCAAAAAAACAGCTTAAATAGATTGCTAAATCTGCCTGCGTTCTGCCTAGTGCAAGTCCTGAGGGATGGTGCACGGCACACTGATTCCCTTTGATGTTCTTTAATTCCTGCATCAAATCAAACACTTTCTCTTTAGCACTGGACATAACACATTGTGGAATTGCCTCAACGACTATACCAGTTTTCCCTTATGCTCGCCTGGTTTTAGATTGGGTGGTGAACTTTACAGATGTAGCCAGTGTTATCTTGGCTCCAGGCCTTCCAGGCAGGGGCGTAGCTATAGGGGGTGCAGAGGTAGTAGTCGCTACCGGGCCCAGAAGCCTGAGGGGGCCCAAAGACCCTTCTGCTGCATAAGAAGACACACAAAGTACTGAGGGAAGGGGGGCCCAAGCTGAACTCTTGCACCCGGGCCCATGAGCCGTTAGCTACGCCCCTGCTTCCAGGGTGGTCACTTTAACAAGATTTGTTGTATTACTGTAATGTGATTACCCCATGTGGGACCTGTGGAGCAATCTATGTGCACCAGGTCCCCACCCCAGGGTGTCTTCACTGGACTTCTGGTCCGAATCTGTAAAGTTTTTGGTGGCTAGGGTCACATACATTGCTACTGCTGCAGCCAGTGACTGGCCTCAGCAGTGACCCTAGGTAGCACGTCAATGCTGGGTCATTGCTGAGGCCAGTTATTGTGGACGTTGACAGATGGAGACTGGAAGTCCAGTGAAGATAGCCCAGGAGTTGGAACCAAACAGCGGGGAGCAGGTGAGATTCCTGAACAGGTCCTACTGGGGAGATGGGGGGTGGCAGATTTAAGAAAAAACCTTTAATCAATCATTGATGTTTACAAGCCCAAGATTGTTCCTCCTGGCTATGCAGACACTTTCTCTGCACTTCTTGGGTGGTTATTACAGTTGTGGAATGGAAATTAAGTTCTCCCTCTAGTCCCCAGTGACTCAGAAACATCTGCTCGTTCTTATCTAAAAAATATGCCGCAAGGATAGCTAAACACTGAAATTATCTGAGATGATGTATCCCCGCTAAAGTGTTTATATGGATTCAGAAGTGACGCACTAATTATTTCTTCCAGTTTCTGCAGGCTGGACATCATGTTAGCAGCAGCTGACCCCGGCAGGGAAACGTGTGCAATTATGCAATATTCAGCTGTTTACAGAGATCTGAAGTTTAATCTCATTACGGCTGAATAATAGTTATCGGGGATTTTAAAAAACTCCTCGGCTTGATCGTAAATGTTCACAGAGGTGAATGGCTGGGTGCATTATTCCTGGTATTCTCATTTACTACGGGCATTTTGCATTGCTAATTTCCCCATTACAGCTCTAACAAGCAATTATTACAATGAACTGCTGAACCGGGGAAGCAATTCCAATCGCTCTTACTGTATGTAATAATGCTTAGTGTAAAGAACATCACAATCCGAGATGCTATGGAATATTGGAGCAGAGTTATTAGGGCATTTACACCTCTGAAGGCTGAGCTCACATCACCGTTTAGCTTTCCGTTCTTCTGATCCATCAGAAGAAGAGAAAGAGGGAGAAAAAACAGGATCCTGTAAAAAGACAGATCCTGTTGCATCAGTTGTTATCTGTTTGAGCCCTTTACATCTGAGATCCGTTTTTTAGGCGGGAAAAAAGTCCTACATGCAAAACTTTTGTTTCCGTCTAAGGCTAATTTCACAGTAGCGTTTCCTTTTTCCGGTATTGAGTTCCATCATAGGGGCTCAATACCGGAATAAAATGCAAACAAACCGCAACATGCTCTCCGTCCTGGAGATCCGCACCAAGACGGATCTGTCATGACCCCCAATGCAAGTCAACAGGGAGGATCCGTTCGGTGTGACACAGTAGTAAACGGATCATCCTCCATTGACTTTCAATGGAGTTCATAACGGATCCGTCCCAGCGATGTTAAAGATAATACAACCGGATCCGTTCATAACAGATGCACGCGGTTGTATTATCAGTAACGGAAGCGTTATTGCTGGACCCTGCCGGATCCAGCAATAACGCCAGTGTGAAAGCAGACTTAGGCTACTTTCACACTAGCGTTATTATTTTCCGGTATTGAGATTCATCATAGGGTCTCAATACCGGAAAAAAAACGCTTCAGTTTTGTCCCCATTGACAATGAATGGGGACAAAACTGAAGCGTTTTTTCTGGTGTAAAATGTAACTTAACAGAACGGAGTGACCAGAATGCATTCCGATCAATTTAGTTGCGTTCCCAGACCGGAGAGCAAACCGCAACATGTTGTAGTTTGCTTCCCGTCCTGGGATGCGGAGCAAGACAGATCCGTCATGACCCCCAATGCAAGTCAATGAGGACGGAAACTGATCTGTCCCCCATTGACTTTTAGTGGAGTTCATGACAGATCCGTCTTGGCTATGTTACAGATAATACAACCAGGTCAGTTCATAACGGATGCAGATGATTGTATCAGTAAGGCTACTTTCACACTAGCGTTAGCACGGATCCGGCACCTAAAGGGTGCCGACGGATCCGTGCTAACGCTATACATGTGTGGAGCCGGAGCAGCGCTCCGGCCCCACACATGACACACATTAAAACAACACACAGACTACATACAAACAAACATACAGACATACATACAAACATACAGACATACATACATACTCACATACTCCCGGGACGCCGGCAGAACGTCTTCACGCGCCTCCTGCGCGCAGTGATGACGATTCCCCACAGCGCCCTCTGCTGGGCGCAGTGGGGAAACGTCATCGCAGCGTGCAGGAGGCGCGTGAAGACGTTCTGCCGGCGTCCCGGGAGTATGTGAGTATGTATGTATGTCTGTATGTTTGTATGTATGTCTGTATGTTTGTTTGTATGTAGTCTGTGTGTATGTATGCCGGATCCGGAATGACCCCCCATTGGAAATCAATGGAGGACAGATCCGGATTACTGGTGTGTCCACACCAAACGGATCCGTCCCCATTGACTTCCATTGGGGGTCATTCCGGATCCGTCTTGGTGCGGATGCCTGGACCGGAGAGCAAACCGCAGCATGCTGCGGTTTGTTCTCCGGTCTGAAGACGGAACGGAATGCTTTCAGGAGCATTCCGTTGTCTTCAGTTCAGTTTTGTCCCCATTGACAATGAATGGGGACAAAACTGAAGCGTTTTTTTCCGGTATTGAGCCCCTTTGACGGAACTCAATACCGGAATTTAAAAACGCCAGTGTGAAAGTAGCCTAACGGAAGCATTTTTGCTGAACCCTTCCGGATCCAGCAAAAACACTAGTGTGAAAGTAGCCTAAAAAATGGATCTCAGACGGAAAGGGCTCAAACAGATGACAACTGATGCAACAGGATCTGTCTTTTTACAGGTTCCAGTTTTTTCTCTCTCTCGGAAAGCTAAACAGTCATGTGAATGCTACCTTAGTGGTGTTAAAAGAGTCACAAATTATGGCACACACCATATATGAGCCATATTTTGTAACTTTTTGGATTTCACAGCATTTTTCAAAAGTGATTGGAAAAGTGGTGGGGCATAGCTGGCAGGACCAGCTGCTGCCCGGCAGATTTAATATAACTTATGCTACAGTCTGGTGTAAATTATAGTTCAAATCAACATCAGCTACGAACCTGCTAGGGGTAATTTATTTTATTTTTTTAATAGTAAAAAGTTTTTGTATTTCAGAGACAGTCAGCATTATGTGATTTGTAGGTATGTAATGTGTCTGACAATAAAATAATGTGTCTTTGTAAGGAAGACTGCAATGAAGGGGAGGCAAATAAGCTCTTAACAAGCTCTGCCTCTAATGCCACCAGATGTAAGCCAGCTATCCTGTAAGGTGCTCTCCCCAAGGAGAGATAGTACCCCCAAATCCTGATAGTGGCCTCTCACCCATTAAGCCAGTACTCTCTGCTCTGCACTGATGAGGGGCAATCACCCCTTGAGTCAGTCTCTGACTTATCCAGTCCCACATGACTTTATCCCCAAATGGGGCACTTTGCTAACCGTGCCTCTAGTTCTTTATCAAGGCTTCTACCTAGTGCTATGCTCCATTCCCTTCTATACCTTCCAATTAATGGAGCTTTCCCTAGAGGGAAATTTCCCCTTTTGATGTGCACTGAGTTTCTCATTATTATGGCTGCGCAGGGAGAAGAACGAGGCTGTTGCCAGCGTGACAAGTGAATCATTTTCATAAAAAAATGTATTGTACGTAAGACTTCATTCATTTTGTCATCCAGTAGTAAGGTCCTGGGTAATGACACTCTACGGATTTCTGTTCAGTGAAAAGCTAAACTTTAGGGACTTATTTCATACAAAACATCTAAAACAAAATGTTATGATTCTCGGCACATTATGGCTCTCAAATGATACGTTTTGCTGGAATGTTTTCTCCAGCTAGCGATAAAACTTTACCTTTTATGGCTTATGAGTGATTTAATATTGCTGTAGGGCCTTGGAGTCAATGGGAAGTCTGGTAAATTAAAGTATCACTACTAGTGTGATACAAAAGAGCTAAAACTCTGCTCACAATTAACAAAAAAGACTCTTAACCAAAGTGTGTTAATATGTAAAATTTGTTAACATTTATTATTGTGCCGTAAAACCAAAAAGAGGATGCCCAGGGAGGTGACTGCAAAGGGCGCTAGATTTTGTAAGAAGCACGCCACAATGTTCTGCTTTACTTTCTAACAGCAGACAAACATGTGAAAGCCATACACGACATAAAATATGGCCAACTTGATGAGTGGAGTCTCAAGTGCCACACAACCGGTGTCTACCACTCCCGGAGATTAGAATCAGCACTGGATTTATATTTTACATCTCTTTCTTCATTACATAGATTTCTCATTTCTGTCCTTCATTTAAAGGGGTATTCCCATCACAGACAATGGAGGCATATGTCCCCATTGTCTAATAGGTGCGGGTCCAAGAGGTGGCACTTACGCCAAGAACTTAGCAGGGAGTGTGGTAGCTGGAAGACCCCAGGTTTCCCGGGGTTCGGCCACCTCCAAGCGTTCTCCCCATACAAATGAATGGGAGCGCAAAGCGCTTGCGCGGCCACCGCTCCTATTCATTTCTATGGGACCGACGTAAGTAGCCAAGCCAGCGCTTGGCTATTTTCGGTGGCTCCATAGAAATGAATGAAGGTCGGCTGCGCATGCGCAGTGTGCCCACCGCCACCTTCTCCGCTCTTGGTGTTGGTGTGGGTCCCAGATGTGGGACACGCACCTATCCAACAATGGGGGAATGTCCTAGAGATATGCCCCCATTGTGTGTTATGGGAATACCCCTTTACCTTCTACGTCACCTCCTTCACGTCACCCAGTTGCTTTACTTTTAGCTCGTCTATTCTATTCTCTTCTACTTGCATTACTTTTCTCGTTTATTTCCTCAAAATAGTTGTCCAAGGAAATAGTGGAGGTCAGTATTTGGCATAAAAAAGTTGCAGGGCCCCTTTTTGTGACCTTTTAAATGCCGACAATATTTTGTTGCACCGGTATCTTTACGCCATCCTCGCCACTTCGGAGTGGTGAGGGAATGGCAGCGGAGTGGCCGGTACTTCAGCTCTGGCAAATTTACGCTTGAAAACAGCATAAAAGAGGAGTAAAAAATACTCCAGTCAGGCGCATGCCTCGTCATAAATAAGGCAAATTCTCTGGCAACGCAGGGACAAAGTCAGTCTTTGAAAATGACCACAGTGTTTTTTTGTCTCCAGAATTAGCTCCACTCTTGTCTATCAGCTGTGTCTGGAATTGCAGCTAAATCTCATACTTTTGAATGGGATTGAGCTGTAATACCAGCCAGCCTTTGGATAAAACTAGTGCTTTTTCTGGAAAAAATATATCTTTATAATCCCAGGTAAACCATCTAACATTTCCAGTTCTTCCATAAAGATTTTGCCTGTGTTCCTTGCCATGGATGAACACTGTCCTTGTATGAGTAGGTATAACTCGGACTGTTTGGGCCAGTTTGCACAGCTTTTTGGTTCTGATTTTGAAGTGTTTCTGCCTCAAAATCAGCTCCAAAAACATATCAAAACAGCCTCCCATTCATTTCAAAGGGAAGTAGCACATGTTTTTTTTTTCCATGTGAAAAGCAGCATGCCCTATCTTGGGGCGGAATCCAGTTGTCCATGTTTTTTGAGTTTTTAAAAGTTAATAACAGCCTGTCCTACCTGTTGAAAACAAGCATACTGACCTATTTGCTGCTCCCTGGGTCCCTTCTCCAGTATTCCAGTCTCAATCCTGTAAACTTCTGGAAGGACGTGGTCACGTGTCCTCAAGTGGCATATAACCCAGCAGTTGCATGCCACTTGGGGGCACCTCACCGCTGAGGCCTATCATTGGCTGCAGAGGTGCACATGACCCCATCCATCCAGAATTTTACAGGATGCCAGCATGGTTTCTTTTGCTACATTTGATCTTACCCTTCAAGTGTGTAATGCTTGTATCTTCTACCGTATTGTAACAAACTTACCTGCCCGGGCTCCAGCTGCACGATCCTCGGCCTCAACACGGTTGCGTAGGGAGAGATGCGCTGCTGAGCCACGCCCCCTGGTGAAGTGACCATATCCTTAGCAACAGGATACAATGCTGCAATGCTGGGGAGATTAGCAGTGGGTTGATTGCTCAGCTGCTCTATTCCCGTGTACTAGTGTTTCTGACTAGTGGAGTAGCGACTCATGAACCTATCAGGTTCAGATCCAGGGACTCGTCGCTCTATTTAAATCCCTTCCTGGCCATACAACAGTGCTAGTGATAGTCTATGACTCACTAGCTGTGTTCCTGGTTCTTGCTTCTGTTCCTTTTTGAAATGCTTGTGCTTCTGACCCTGGCTTGTCTTCTAACCACTCTTTGTCTCTCATTTGGTACTGCGTAGCCCAACTGGTTTTGGCCCATTTACATACTATTCAGTATAGTGTTTGTCTGTTTGTTAGTCAGTCTCTGAAGTTATACTCTAACAAGCAAAACGGTAACAGTTATGAATTTCAGGCTCCATATCTCACCATCCACTACAGCTTTGAACGGGAGACTACCATCATTTTATAGACAATCATCTTGACTATCTCATACATAAATTGCACTTGCACCTATTTAGCATATGATTAGTTATGCAGATACTTGTCATGTAACTGCATTGTTACTGTTGCCTTTGGCTGTGAAACAACCCCATATCATCAGGCTTCCGCCACCAAACTTGACAGTTCCTTCACTTTCTCGATCAGTTAGCCCCCTTTTTCCTTGTTTGTTCCAGAATCAATTGCACCCATCAAAGCCCAATCTATTGACTTTTGTCTCATTTCTCCAACTCACCCGTTTCCAATCTTCTACTGTCCAAGCCAACACTTCTTATGACAATATTGAAGTTGATGCTTCTTCACCTTTTTTCAGGCCACCCTTTCAGACTTGTGGTGTTTGCATGGACATCTGTGATCTCACTATTACAAAGCATACAAGCCACCTCCTCTGGCGTGTTTGTTGATAGACCTTTTGATGAGCTGACTTGTTGACTCTGATACTTTGCCTGGACGTCCACCTCTTGGCTTTGGAATGGATGGATGGACTTCTTTTCGTATTCTCCCAACTGTCATGGCACTCACATGATGCAGTTTGGCAATTTTCTTGGCTGAGATAGTGCTATGAATGAGCTGGATGATGCGGTTTCTCTTTTCTTGGGAAATCTTCTTCATGGCTGCTCCTGAATTCGAACCAGTGACCTTTCGCTTGAGAATCAATCTAATAACACACTTAGATATTAGGGAATGTAAGACCAGGTTGTAATTTGTAGTCTACAAGAAGAAAAAGATTGGTCCACCACCAGGAGCAAAACAGTAACAATGCAGTTACATGACCAGAATCTACATAACTAATCATATGCTAAATAGCTGCTAGTCCAATTTATGTAAGGCTACTTTCACACTAGCGTTAGCACGGATCCGGCACCTAAAGGGTGCCAACGGATCCGTGCTAACGCTATACATGTGTGGAGCCGGAGCAGCACACATTGACAAGACATTGACACACAAGATACAGACATACATACAAACATACATACATACATACTCACATACTCCAGGGACGCCGGCAGAACGTCTTCACGCGCCTCCTGCGCGCAGTGATGACGATTCCCCACAGCGCCCTCTGCTGGGCGCAGTGGGGAAACGTCATAGCTGCGCGCAGGAGGCGCGTAAAGACATGCTGCCGGCGTCCCTGGAGTATGTGAGTATGTATGTGTGTATGTTTGTTTGTATGTATGTCTGTGTGTATGTAGCCGGATCCGGAATGACTCCCCATTGGAAATCAATGGAGGACAGATCCGGATTACTGGTGTGTCCACACCAAACGGATCCGTCCCCATTGACTTGCATTGGGGGTCATTCCGGATCTGTTTTGGTGCGGATGCCTGGACCGGAGAGCAAACCGCAGCATGCTGCGGTTTGTTCTCCAGTCTGAAGACGGAACAGAATGCTTTCAGGAGCCTCCGTTGTCTTCAGTTCAGTTTTGTCCCCATTGACAATGAATGGGGACAAAACTGAAGCGTTTTTTTCCGGTATTGAGCCCCTATAACGGAACTCAATACCGGAATTTAAAAACGCTAATGTGAAAGTAGCCTAAGAGATAGCCAAGATGATTGTCTATAAAATGATGGTAGTCTCATGTTTGAAGCTGTAGTGGATGGTGAGATATGGAGCCTGAAAGTCAAAAGTTCAAAACCTTGTTACCCTTTGGCTTGTCAGTGTATAGCGTAGGGACCGTCTAGAAAGCTGTCTTATATTTAGAAGTGGCTGTGGATCTGCCGAAGTTATGTAGAGGCCGGCGTCTCTACATAACTGTGACGGATCCACTGCCAGTGCAGGGCTTTATTAAGACCTGCATCTAAAACGTCAGTCTTAATAAATGACCCCCTAAGACATTCAGTAAAGAAGAAATGGATTGCTGAAGATTCTAAAATAAAATTCCTACAAATGTTTCTGTAGTCTGACCTGCAGTCCTTTTGTAATGAACCTTACTTAAAATGCAAACAATGCAAGCCTCTTTCTACACCTACGCCTTCTTCCTGCTCTCAGCTTAAGGAAGCTTGCCTCTCCGATCTGACAGCAGTGTTTTGAGCCTCAGCCAATATGAGAACAATGTGTGTGGCACTTGACTTGCATTCAGCCACATCAGACTGTAGCTGGTATAGAACCAATTCCATATTGACAGGTTTGAGGCTAGAACAGACAGTGAAGCGGTGGTCAGTGACCTTCACACCCGAGATGCCAAAAACGTGAGTGTCGAGCGCAGCAAGTGTTGCATAGATGTATTGTTACTAACCTTTTCATAATGAGGGAATTATTCGTCAGTGTTCACTTCTGTTCAGCATAGACAAAAGATTTGTGACCATCTTTTTGGGTGATTTTCATTTTATATGACCGGTGTTCTTTTCTACTTTGAGCAGGATACGTTGTGGCCATTCAGCACTCTTGCATTGATTTTCTATAAGATGATTTACTTATCTTTTTACTTTGACTCTTGCACCATCAAGTAATACTGTTCTTGGCATGACTGTCCTGCCAGAGTTATGCTTTCATTGCATGTTAACCCTTTCATTGTGCGCTAATCCTGTCTTCATGAAGTTTCCATCTGGATGCTTGTATATCTTCGGTTATTGCCATCAAACTAAGTTTGTCTACTTTCTAGTTGGCAACAGATCGGGAACTGCATTATTTCAGGAGACTAAGGCCACTAACACTGAGAAGAGGGGAGTCATTTACTCACAGATATACACCACTTTTTGGTGTATACCTGACACATATTGTGTTGCACTAGAGTGCAGTAGAAATACCACATTACCTCTGCCCCTTCATTTTTGAGATTGGCATGGTCCCGGGGGGGCAGATCATCAATGATCAGAATGTAATGATATATCCAAATCTACAAATCAAAAGCAAAAGTGTTATGGTCCTACATGCAGTAATACATACATAAAATTGGCACTAAAGCTTTTTAGATATACTGGTTGTTCTACATATTTACATGGCTGCGATACCTGTTCATAATCTTTCCCAAATTAACCCAATAAACTCACTTTAAATTATTAGGATTCTAATATCCATTTTTATAGGTGCAAAAAGATGGTGATGGTCATGCTTAAATTTAGAGATACACAACACATTGTGAAAATACAGTTTTATGGGATATGGATATGTCTAGGGATATAACTATTTGACTGACTTTTATCTGAACTGTAAAGTGCTGTGGAATATGTTGGCGTTATCTAAAGATTATTATTAAGTATTGCTGGCAGTAAAATTATAAACTTCACTGTAGCACAAAACAGTTCAGGAGATTATTGTGTGCGAGGCAGCCTGACCATGGATTTGTGAAGGAAAAGCCATAGATGACAGGATAATGCCAAATTTGCAATCTACTTGAGTATCTATAAATTATAAACTGCAGAGGGTAAAGAGCTTGCTGGAACCCACTAGGCCTGTGATGGCTAACCTCCGGCACTCCAGCTGTGGTAAAACTATGACTACCTAGATGTACACTATTCTTAGAACTCCATAGAAATGAATGGAGCATGCTGGGAGTCGTAGTTTCACCACAACCGGAGTGCCACAGGTTACCCATCACTTCTAGGGTATGTCGGTTTTACAAGACTTGGAATTTCTATACACTTACCAAGTACTCAACAGTTATTTAAATGGGTTGTGGCTCAGTTAAGGCAACATTGATCAAGAATTTATATAAGATTTTATTAACTGGTGTGCTGACAGACTTAGTCACTCCGCCATGTCATGATGCTGTTCCAAGATCCTAAGAAGAGGGTCCAAAGAGAGTCCATAGGCTTTCTGTCAGTCCATACCCAGCATACTCTGCTTTCCTTCAAGAGCTGAGCAGAAATGAATTAGAATGGTGCTCAGCATAACTGCTCCTTTTTTTTAGTGATCGGGGAGGGTTTCATCACCTGGACCCTCACCAATCAAAACTTCTGACACGTCACTATAACATGTCAGGATTTTGTAAAAATCATAGGCGCCCTTCTTTGACACGGGCAATAAATTGCCCACAAGTGCAGATGGACTATATAATTACATGTATATGTTTCAGGTATCTGCCTTTCCTTGTAAACGTGATCATTGGTATAATTGTTACCCCCCCCCATACAGTTTCCATTATTGTCAGCAGCACATTGTCTGTTTGTGCTACTGATGTATGTTTTTTATATCTTTGTAAAAGATGCGATCATTGACACATGAGGGAAATCGCGTTTTTTGATTCCCGGACACCTTTACATTGGGCAATGACTGGACTTGTGTAAAAGGCCCTTTGATAACAACATGATGGTCATACAAGAGACCTAACTTTCGAGTATAAAGTATTGGTATGTTTGTTGTCTTGAGGAGTAGATGTAATTTTATCACTTATGCCGTTGTTGATTTCATTTGCATAAATACATCAAGTGACAAATAAAATAACATCCTTCTGTTACAACACTAGTGATGAGTCTTTTCAGACAGCCCCCGCACATGTGGCATCCTTTGTTTCGATGTGATGGGCAGTCACAATTCTTCTAATCCCTTTAATCATCTCTAGTACCAGCTCATGTAACTGGATTAATCCCACATAAAAGATACTGCCGAAGATTTCCTTGGAAACAAGATCAACAGGTTTTTGTGTAATCAATCACGATTTGTACCTCTAACTAGGAGCGGGAGGGAAGCTAATGATGGTAGTCTTACTCATCCTGTTGTGATTGAGCTGTCAATGTAGCGTTACACCTCCAGAACATGCTCCTCACAAGGCTTGCTACATTTCAGACTCTTTGGTTCCTTAGGGGTAGCTTCAGTTTACCATTGCCTCCAGCTCTGTATATTTAGGTCAAAACAGTGCAAGGATGTCAGCCTGCTTTCAGGGTTATGCTGAACTTGGTACATTGTCCCTGTCCTGTCGTCATCAGGACAGAATAAATGGTGAACTTGTGGGAAGCATTCACAAGATTAGTTTGTGATAAGTTTAGGAAATACATGTGAGATCGATGAATAGATGTGTGTGCTTTTGTGACTCTCACAGTCAGTGTATGTTAGGTCTAAAGTACGACGGGAGGCAGGCAGAGAAGGATGAAGAGGATTGAGACAGGGGGTGGTAATTACAGTAAGGTATTAGTCAGTAGTAAAGCAGGCTATTATAGGAAGAGGCGGTCTTTTCAGCTGGAGAAGGTTTTCCACCCTCCCAATCATTAGGATGTCTCACTGATGGTAAGAGAGAGCTGGGTTATTTCAAACTGTTATGGTGGAAGTGAAGTAGGAGTCCTTAGAAGTATGGGTCATGTACCTGTCAAACCTACATCACACCCACAGGGCGGTGTTGGCAGCTGGGGGCAGGAAAGATGTGGATTATTGGGTGGCTTCAGATGACCTCCCCCTCTTTATTATTAGATTCATAGGAAAATAAATGATTGTACATTAATATACTTGCATAAAGGGAATATCTAAACCCTATAATGACCCCACCCCAATGCCCGGGCCCCTTACGTACATTATACTTACTTAGCGTCCACCACAACGCTAGGGAGGCTCAACCCCGTCGTGGCCTGCTATTAGCTGCTCCAAAAGAACCACCCCAATCCCCCTCCCCCCCATATGAGGGGCCCGGGCATGGGGGGGAGGGGTCATTATAGGGGTTGGATAACCCCCATTAACGAATTTTACTGTGTATAAATTATTCTTTTTTGAAAAGGCTGCTGTGGTCATTCACCCAAATTCACTCCATGTGGTGTCTTATTAGGTATAAATAATGGCCTGGTATTTGACTGTTAAATACTTTAAAGAGCTAAATATTCATTTTACAGTATTCTGAATATATAGTATGTATTATCCCCTTGTTTTTCTAACCTTACAACACTATTGCCTACATTTACTATAAATGTAGCTGCATGACTTTTTTAACACCACTTGCACAGCATTTTTTGTGCAAGTGCCGTTTCTCGTCCGGCCTTGCCACTTTCCCAAAAAGGGGGAGGGGCGGCGGCCATCACATCATATTTCAGTTCAGGCACATGCCTGGTCATAAATCAGGTGCAGAAAATGGCAGCTCCTGGTTATTATAGCTGGAAGTGTGCCCTCGGCTATGATAAATCCGCCCCTAATCTTTATCCAGTACACATACGGTCAGTGCTGTATTAGCAGCATTTTGAAATAGTGTGTCATTTTTCAGCTTGTGACAATCCCATCTGCGCCACATGGGAATATCCATTCATCCCTGCGACCACTATCTGGTGGTATTTACCAAGTGGTCTAACAGTGGCAGGGGCAAGTACCTATTTTGAATATCCCATGTTGGTTCATTGTCCTGATTGGGGAAACATTTAATGTTTATCTATTATACCCCACCTTTCTTATTACCCCCTGAGGAGCCCACGGTGCTGGGCGAAACGCTTTGGGGTTTGGGTGATATACACACATTACAATACCCCTATTAATCAGTAGGGTGTAATAAGGTTCAGATAGGGTAGGTTGGCGGACAGGGCACCCCCACCATTAGGGGGTATCCCTGGGCTAAGGGTCTATCCCAGGATAAACCATGGACAGATCCCCCCCCCCCTTTTTCTGCCCTAATGTTTGTTTACATGAAGCTCCTTTTGATGATATACATACTGAATATTTTAAGTAGAAACTAATAAAGTACAATCGTTTTAGGAGGTACACTACTTTTTGTCTATGACAATACAATGACACTCCTTAATCGCCAAGAGAGACACTGTCAACATATGCCATTGTGTGCTAAATAGTGCTGCATTACTGGTGGGGGTCATTTATTTGATTCCACTTATGACATATTCTGTCTGATATGAACTTCCTCTAGTTCTTCTGACAAAGTGATGGGTTACCGTATATGCCGGCGTATAAGACGACTGGACGTATAAGACGACCCCCAACTTCTGCCCTAAAAATATAGAATTTGGTATATACTCACTGTATAAGACTACCCCTCTCCCAAATGAAAAAAAGTCTGCTTTGATTTCAACATGTTAATTTTAATTCAAATGCATATGACATGCAGGTACTGTATATAGCAGCAAAACTGTCACTTATAAACATAAGGTTGTTTCAAACATGTACGGTAAAGCTAAAACTTTGCAAAACAAACAAGAGAGCAAGTGCCTGGTGATCATAACTGTAAGCTGCGATATTGTAACAGGTCTTGCTGGCATGACAGTTTCCCTTTAAAAGCCTTCAAAATCCTCCTGAGAATATAGAGAATAGTATGCTACTTCAGTATGCTAAGAGCAGGGCTCTCTACGCGCTGACGGGGAAAAAAAAAACACCTCACACAGTGCGGCCCCCGTATATCCGGCGTATAAGACGACCCCCCACTGTAGCCATTATTTTAAGGGGTTAAAAAGTAGTCTTATACGCCAGTATATACTGTAATTATCTTCTTTTTTAATTATTTATATGCCTTTGTGTAGGTGTAGAGGGAAGGTGTAACTACCACTATCAAAGGGATCCATGATGCTGGATTTTAATGAATTCAGATCTTTTATCACGGGTGTTAAAAAGTACAGGCATATTTTTATTGTATGCTTTCTACAGAATAAGGGAATCCTAGAGACCCGAATGATAAAACTTTCAGAAGGGTAGCAGGCACATTTTCGCATACTCAATGTTAATTTAACACTTCCAATTGCACACATCAGCCCATTAAAGTTGTGAAATTACACAGGAATACACTTGCCATTATCATGCTGAAAATAGGACTTATTTTCCCTTTTTGATTTGTTACAATGACTTGTTATCCATGGTGCAATTGAAAACATGCGGCTACATATTTAGTCAGTATTGTATACTTGCATGTCTGCATGTGCATTTGTCTAGGAAGAAAAAATGTATGATTACAAAGCATAATTTACAGTATTGGAGTTTTTATTGTCTGGCTTAACCAGTTATGAAGAATTAGCCGTTGTTTTTCTTAGCAGAACAGCATCAGTCAGTATCTGAAAAAAACAATAAAAAATGATGCATGTCATGTGTTCTGCTTGTATCCTGGTATTTTAAAGGGGTTATCCGAGCCTGAAAATGCCCCTCCATATGCCTGAGCCCCTACACTGATTATACTTAACTGGCTCCCCACACCGCTCCTGGTCACCGCTGCTGCAGCTTCACCCTGTGCGCGGATGAAAATACCTGGTGTTGGAGGAGGTTGGGGGGCGCTCAGCCAATTGCAGGCGGTGTTGGGGACGAGTTACCCTAGAGTCACCCGGGATGTTAGGGAGGCTCGTCCCATTTTACCGCCTGTCATTGGCTGCCCCTACCCCCCGACACCGGAGAAGCAGCGGCGGCCCGCCTGCCAGGACCAGGAGCGGCACGAGGAGTGGGGAATCAGATAAGTAGAAACTGTGTTAGGGGGCATTTCCAGGCTCGGATACTCCCTTTAATTCAGAATGAAAGTTGTTTAAGTAGAGCATTGAATGGAGCTGTAGGCATCAGATCGGGGAATGGGACCCTTGTTCTTGGGATCAGGAGTAGAACAATGTATGGTGCCTCTTATTGGTTTGAGACTATATATATATATATATATATATATATATATATATATATATATATATATATATACACACACACACACACTTATATAGTCTCAACCCAATGAGGGGCGCCATGCAATGCTCTACTCCTGATCAGTAGAGATCTGACTGCAGAGACCCCCACCAATCCCGAGAAAGAGGGTCTCATTCCCCGATCTGATGGAGCAGCAGTTTGGGTATGTGCCCTATATATGTGTATGTGTGTGTATATATATATATATATATATATATATATATATATATATATATATACACACATACACACACAGCATAAATACACACTATATATTTCTATATAGCATTTTTATAGCTATGCCATTGCTGCTGGTATATTTAATTTAATAGATTATCATATATCCAAGGCGATGCACCATTCTGCCACATTTACATTGCTGTGTAGTTGCCTGTTATTACCGGATAGAACAGAGCAGCATGCTAAACAATGCTGACAGTCAAAAAGCAATACAAACCTGACAGAAGATACTGGTAGTGTGTCATGTATGTATTTCTATAATAAAAGATTGCAGTTGAGGCATGGTTGCAAAATTCCTTGTCCTCTGAAATTCTTGCCAGCAATCATTAACCAAATAAACACACCTACCTCTAACACATGCCTGGCGTGCCTTACTGTATCTCTGATGTTTCCTGATTCTTGTACCTATGCTGTGAAAAAATTATATTGTATTTATTGCTTATCTATTATATATGTATAGGCTTGCAGGAAATGTGCGTATAAGAAAATGTAACCAGCACGTGCAGAATGCGTCGGATATAGGTGGTTATACAGCTTAAATCTACATTATCCGAACCCGCTGATTTCAGTCAACTATCTAATGTGCATGGTGCCCCCTAATTTTCCCCCCACCACCACCGATGGCGGAAGGGGCATGGACTAGATTTCGGTAGCTGATCCATTTGCACTCATGGAAATCAGCTGCTGCCAGAGGTGTCTGGTGGCGATTTTCTGCCCTCTCCCCATTATGTTACAAAGTTACCGTGACCTCAGCAGTACGGATATGAGATGGCCGGGATGGGATGGAAGCTGCTGTTCACTTCTTCCTGTACACAAAAAGTCCTTTCCAGTCTAGTGACCATACAGAAGCATGAAAGGATACGCCACATTTGTGCTGTGAAAAAGTGGCAAACAGTGTGCCCAAGTGACATTTGTCCACCAGCCTCGCCACTTTACAAAAAAAGGGGCGAGGAGGGGACGGAGCCAGTGGTGCTATAAATTAGGCGCAGCATCTGCTCTGATAAATCTCCTCCATAATGTCCTGAGGTATGTCCGCTGTGTTCCCACCAGTTACTAGAATAAGGTAGAACATACCATATGTACAATCTGTGAATCTGCACAAGGGCCAAGAAGGTTCCCAAGAAGGGGCCCACTGCAGTCTTAAAAATAGCTTTTGTTTATTAGTCCCTGTATGAAACTGACTAGATTAATGACTTTCATGGCTCCCAAATACTGATGGATTGTCAGAGATACAAAAGGGGCAGCTCTGTGTTGATATATTGATGAGCAGAGGGCCCATATACCATTCTTGCACAGAGGCCTCAGGATGGTCGTCTCTACTTGGCTTTTTACGGACCCCCACTGATCAGACATTGGTGATACACCGTAGTGATATGCCATTAATGTTTTTAAAATGTCTCCTATTGGTTGGTGAGGCAACTGGGGAGGCATTTCTGACATAAGTGGGTTGAGAAGACGAATTTTTAAGATAAATTAAAGGGGTTAACTGATCTTTGAAATGTGTTCCCCCTCCATATGTCTGGGCCCCTCACACACAATATACTTACCTTGCTCCACGGGACCCGCATCCCTCCTGGTCCCGCATGGCCGCCACTGCTTCTCCCTGTGCGTGGATGAAAATATTCAGTGTCGGGAGGGGGATTAGCCAATGGCAGGCAGTGACTGGGACGAGCCTTCCTAGCGTCATGTTTTCATCTGCGCATGGAGAGAAGCAGAGGCGGCCATACAGGGACCAGGAGCAAGGTAAGTAGATTGTGTGTGAGGGGCCGGTGATATGGGGGGCATTTCAGGGATCTGATAACCCCTTTAAGGTAATTTTTATACATTTTGCTGTGGACTTCAACCATAGATGTATCTCCTTGTTCTGGCCTGTGATGCTGAGTAGGAAAAGATTGAGAAGCCATGGTCTAGGTTGAAACAATTTAATTTTTTGTTTGAATTTATGGAAGACATGGAAAATTAAAAATAACTTCATCAATTTAAAAAAAAAAAAAATGTTAAACATTAAAAAGTGATGTAAACAACAAATCATTTTCTGATGACTCATTTATGAAGTCGTCCTCTTCATTTTTTTTGTCAGGCCTACTAATCAATAAGCCCATATCTGAGCCTTGCACCCACCCATGTAATACTTTACACCCTCAGTTCACAGTCTATTTTCAGTTTGTTTTTTGTGGTTTTGACTGACAGGTTTCAAGTGTTTGTTTCTGTTCTCTCCAAAGATGTTTGACCTTGTATTGCCATTGATGGAAAGCGGAGAGAAGAGCAGGAAAGCTTTCTGCATTCCAGCAATATCTACAGAAGTGAGGCCGCCTGAGCAAGATAGTGCTAAAGGTTACTTGCCTTGTAGTGGACAACTGTCATTAGGCCAACAAGCTGGCACGGCTTTCTCACTTGATAAGGTGCTGTCTGCTTGCCACCCAGTGGAGGCTGCATTTTTGTCGACTGAACAAATACTCATCCCATCACTTCTCTTAGAACCAGAGCAGATTTACCAGCACTAAGCCAGTGAAAGTCAGAATTCCATTGGAGTAAAATGCAGTGAGTTGTATTAATTGCGTTGTCCGGGTTCAGAGCCCCTAATAATATGAGCATTTCATGCTTCAATGCTTTCCCTTGCCCTGCACTGAATCGCGCAGGGCAAAGGCTTTTTTAGGAGATCCAATGACGTACCGAGCTCTCCATAGGGACTTCTAGCCGGAGGCTTCCACCCAGAACTGTATTTGGTGACCTAATGGGCGGGCTTTAGAACTGTTTTAGCCTGTAAAGCGGCTAGGACAGCATTAAAGCCCGACCATCAGAGCCGGTGATATCACCGAATACAATGCTGGGCTAATAATTTTACAGCATAAGTTATGATAAATCTTTCTGGCTGAGAAGGCCCTGACCACTTCCACTAAACCCTGCTTTTTTTTTTTTTTTAAAGTGGTGTTAGCTGCAGAAAATATAAATATATAAGTTGCAAAGTATAGCAAAAAAGACTCTGTGCCCAGAAAACTGGACAGAAAACTGATCCACAGGCCATGGTAAATTCCCACCAAAGTGTCTCATGTCTCAGTGATGTTACTTTACCCTATTAAAGGGGTTCTCCAGGAATTAAAAAAATGAAACTACTTAAATATTATTTTATAATAAATATATTCACAAATACCTTTCATTAGTTCTAATGGCTAGTTTTGTCTAGGGAGCAATAAAATGGCTGGCGTCCTATGAGTACACCCAAAACCTTTCCTAATCACACAGCAGGACAAGTTACTTTACAACACTGAGCTAAAGAGCTGCCTCATCCTCCTCTCTGTTCTGCTTGTCAGGAATCATGACTCTGAATACAGATGAATCTCTGTTGGAATGGAGAAGATGAGACATAAGAGGAGGGTGAGGTGTGGCTAATGAGCAGCAGCACTTGTATGCATTCTCCACTACTACAGCAACACATTACCACAGTCTGTCCTGTCCGTCCTCTCTGTACTTCATGTCTCTTCATGAACTAAATTCCCCAGAGATTCAGCTAAAGTTCTTATCATCTGTATTCAGGATCATAATCCCTGACAAGTAGAGAGGAGGAGGTAGCTCTTTACCTCAGTGTTGTAAAGTAACTTGTCCTCATGTGTGATCAGGATAGGTTTTGTGTGAACTGATGGGACAGCGGCCATTTTGTTTCTCCTAATGATTGCTCCCCAGACAAAACGAGCCATTATAAATAAAGAAAGGTATTTGGAAATATATTTATAATAAAGTAATATTTAAGCATTTTCATTTTCTTAGAGTTGTGTCCTAATACAGTCTGACATTTTCCCTAAGTGCTGCCAGTCTGTGTAAGGACATGCTCCTTTGACTAGAAGAATGGTAATATCAATTTATTCATCTTTAACAAGGAGTAGTATTACAGTGCTATATGTGGTACAGTATATCCACTATATTTACATGCTAGATTTATGAGGGAGTATGTTTTTATGTGTTTGCCTACTATAATCGTCGCAGTGCTCCAGCATCTGTACATCTAGTCAGGTGGAATAAAATAGGAGCCTTTTGAGCAGCCGCCAGAGTCTCCTGTGGGACCCATGACCCGCCCCAAATGGCCATCAATATTTCTGGCAAACTTTCGGGGCTTGGACCCTGGATGTTTTGCCCAGGGCCCCATGTTTGAATACTGCGGCAGGATATGGGAGTCCATAGGTCACAAGCCACTAGTCCTGAAGCCTATGAGGCTGTAGAGTGGCGTAGGCAGTCATGAAAAGGATGATGTCATGGCCACTGTCTGCATAAGGACGAAGGCAGTGCAAGGATATCATCACCTCGTCCTGCGGCAGGATCAGGCAACTCAGGCTGAAAGAGTACTGTGGTCTGCATCTCAAACAGCAGGAGTAGGGTGAGTATTTTGATCTTTTTTTCTAATTGTCATTCCTACTAGGGGCACTACTGGGGCAATAGGTACTACTGTGAGCACTACTGGGGTAATACTAAGCACTTAAGGCACTACTGAGGCAATACGAACTACTGGGGACACTACTGGGGTAATAAGAACCACTGGGGTACTCCCTGGGCAATGAGAACAACTGGGGGCACTACCAGGGCAGTAAGAACTACTGGGGTACTATTGGGGTAATAAGAACTGCTAGGGAAATAATTTATGGGGGGACTATTGTGGAAATTAGAACTACTGGAGGCATAACTTGGGGAAATTAGAACTACTGGGGGCACTACTGGGAAAATTAATATGGAATCCAGAGGAGAAGTCATCAGTAGTAAAGTCTCAGAAAACCCCCTTTAATTAGAAGTTTCCAGCGCAGTGCGCCATTGTTCCTGGTTTTTCTGTGATTTCCGCTCTGATCCTACATTAGGGGAGACATCACTGGATGTATAAGGTACAGTATGTGGTGCTGTATTCTCCTGTATGTGTGATAGAGCAGAATGTATGTTCATCTAAATATGTCTTACATAGGTGTGTAACACTAGGTTCGGGGGTATTACTTGAGGGGCCCAGGCTTAAAGAAGAACTCCCGCAAAAATTTTTATTCTCTGACCTGTTAGAAAGGTGCATGATATAATCTGTAGTGAATGTCATCTTCTTATCAGATAATGTAATTGTGAGTAATAACCTCTCTTCTTATTGTAGCTGGGTCATGTGACCAACTCCCTGACCTCCAACTGACCCAGGACAGAAAGCCAGTAACTGCTCCATTCATTCCTATGAAACTGAGTGTGAGGCTCCCATAGGAATACATAGAGAATTAGACTTCCTGTCCTCACATAAGTCTCTGTGTGAGTTGGTGGGTCTAATTCCTGGTCACATGACACAGATAAGAAAGGGATTATATAAATCAAAAATGCAGACACTGGTAAGAAAATGACATTCACTACAGGTTACATTATACACATTTCTAGCAGGACATGGAATAAAAAAATTTTGTGGGAGTTCTTCTTTAAGAAAGAGCCCAGGGCCTTTGGGCCACTTAATCCACCCTGCATCCAATTGTACGGTATTTTGTGCAGATTATTTTAGGTTTCTTTTTTTTTTATTGTCGTCAAGATAATATTCTGTGCTGGAGAGCAGGAACATAAATCTGAGACACACACCTGAGACATTCTAATCCTGAAGCTTCTAAAATGAGATTGTTTTATATCACTGAGGCTGTATTGAAACAGAAAAACCATTATAGACAATTATAATATTTCTTCTTAGTGACAGGTAGTTTATTGAATGATAAAGGCAATAAATCATTTCAGGATTTCAGCTCTCTATATCATATTTATGTGATTTACTAAATTATACACCGGTTTAGGGCAACAAATAGCATTGCATGACTTTCTCAGTCAGACCATTTACTTGGCCAGTGAAGTAAGGAGGATCAGTGAGTCAATTAGAGTCAATTAGAGCTTTACATATTACACTACATTACAGAGATTCTGCAGCTTAAGTGCACTGGAGGCGGTGCTTCACTGTGATGTGCTCTTTGCTTTGAGCTTTTTGTCAGTAGTAGTGGACTCCTGATCGGATGCTACTGCCACCACTCAGAGGAGAGGGGTTGTGATGCAGGTCAGCGCAGAGAGCACTTCACAGTAAAGCTCTGCCTCCAGTGAATTTAAGGAGCAGAATCTGTCAGATTAAAACTTCATATTCACACTAATCTACACTAATCTAAGTAAAAGGTCCGCAAAAGGTATGTTTGTATTGCTCTCCCCAGCCCCTACTTAGTGCTGTTAACAGTTTATCATGATCAAAACTGTTGATAGACTCCCTTTAAGTTGCTCATACACCTTTAAAGGGGCTCTCCGGGAATTAAGAAAAGGAAAATACTTAAATATTACTTTATTATAAATATATTCTCATATACCTTTCATTAGTTATATTGGTTAGTTTTGTCTGGGGAGCAATCATCAGTGGAAACAAAATGGCCACTTTACCATTAGTTTACACAAAACCTTTCCTGATCACACATGAGGACAAGTTACTTTACAACACTGAGGTAAAGAGCTGCCTCATCCTCCTCTCTACTTTTCAGGGATTATGATCCTGAATACAGATGAATTTTAGCTTAATCTCTGGGGAATTTAGTTCATGAGGAGACATGAAGTACAGAGAGGACGGACAGGACAGACTGTGGTAATGGAGACTGCACACAAGTACTGCTGCTTATTAGCCACATCCCCACCCTCCTCTCATGTCTCCTCATCTTCTCCATTCCCACAGAGATTCACCTGTATTCAGGATCATGATTTCTGAAAAGCAGAGAGGAGGATGAGGCAGCTCTTTAGCTCATTGTTGTGAAGTAACTTGTCCTCCTGTGTGATTAGGACAGGTTTTGTGTGGACTAATAGGACGGCGGCCATTTTGTTTCTCCTAATGATTGCTCCCCAGACAAAACGAGTCATTATAACTAATGAAAGGTATTTGTGAATATATTTATAATAAAGTAATATTTACATCTTTTAATTTTCTTAATTCCCGGAGAACCCCTTTAATATCTGCTGGCTGACCAGCTCATTTGGACAACAGCTCTCACAGCTTCCCTGTACACATAGAGGTTTGGCTTGCTTAATGTCTAGGAGGCTTATAGAGATATATTGTTATCTTTTCCCCCCAATATTTTTCTATCACCTAATGAGTGTTCCATACCTATTAATTTAGGGACATTGGGACACATTTATTAAGACTTGCTTCCTAGCTGTCTTACATATAGACCGTTTTCTATGCCTAAAACAGGCATAGAAAATGGTGAATGAGACGGGCCTGCCAACCCATCCCCTTCCCCACCCATGCCACACCCACAGTTTTAGACCTGGCGTGACCAGGGCGAAGATGCGTATAGTCTACGCCTGAAATACGCCTAATTTAGGCGTATTTCAGATTAATAAATGACCCCCATTGTGTTTCTGAACACAGCACTGCTCTCGTATTCAGAATCAGCAGCTTGACTTCTTTCCCCAAATTTGCAGCCACAATAAATAGCTTACCCACACTGAAAGCTAGCTGCCTGTTTCATCCTGACTTCTATCAGATCTAACCTAGTAATGACTTTACGTGAGAATAAAACGCCATAAAAATATTACTAACTAGCTGGGATAACTGGGAAGTCTCATTCTCTCTGAGCAATTTTTAGGATTGAGCTATAAAATAGAAAATTTTTATACATGTAGATGGCAGGAAGCTCAGCATCAAATTCTTGTTGTGCATGCCGGAAAAGTGCTCTTACTTTGATCCTGTGGGTTGATTTTGTGTTTTGAAGGATGTTTATTCTATTCCTTAACACTATCAGAGATTCCTCTCATTATTTTACCCACATCGCCTGAAATGTAGTTTATTACATTTTAATATTGTGATATTGTGTTCAGAGTATCTGGGCCAGGGTTTTGTTTTTGTTTTCCAAAAGAAATCTGCTTTAGAAAACCCATTTTCTTACATCCTATGTGTTAATATATGGGGTCGGCCATTAAAGGAATTTTCCAGATTTCGGCAACATTTTAGTTTTGGCCACACTGTACCTAAAGAAACAAGTCTACTCACCTGTGGCTGAGTTCCAGCGCAGAGGTTCCTGTCAGCTATGTTTCCGGTCCCAAATCGTGGATTTCTCTCTTTAGCTATAGTTAAGGCAAGAAAATTCCTTTAAGGGGTTTCTTCCTCTAAAGGACCTGTCATGTCCATGTATTACAGCTCATTGATTGCAGATGGAGGAACAGGCACTGCATTCTTATGTAGATTGGGGCCCTTCTCTCGTCCTTAAAGGGAGTCATTTACTTGTTTTCACCTATATAACTAACAGCAGTGCCCCACAGAAGATTGCAGACACATCCCAGACATACCTGTGTGCACTGTGTGTCTGTATTACATGTCCAGGAAAAGTACCTTTATTCTGCAGGAAAACAGCTCCCAAGTGCCCAGCTAAAAGTGAAACTAAAAACAGCTTTCTCTCCCGACTCGATTTCTAACAGCTATATCTTCTGATATACTGCTGTGATTTTGGTATCATTTGAAAGCTTGGAATGCCAACTTTCAAAGATGGCCAGAACCATTTTTCTATCTGCTACCAATCCCAAGATATGAGCAACTAAAGCAGCCCTCCCCTCTTCAGTCTGGTTTGCTTTGCGCACTTGGGAGCTGTTTTCCTGCAGAATAAAAGTGCTTTTCCTGGACATGTAATACAGACACACAGTGCACACAGGTATGTCTGGGATATGTCTGCAATCTTATATGGGGCACTGCTCTTAGTTATATTGGTGAAAAACAGGTGAAAGACTCCCTTTACTGTTGAGTGGTAAAGGAATCGGTCATTACACTGTAGGAAAAACCTTTTACATAAGAATCACTAGTGTAAGAAAAGAAGTCCTCGTCCTGTCTGACTAGAAATAGTTTTTAGCATCTTTTAGGGAACACAGAAAAGAGTAAATTAACTGGTGCTGTTCATGCAGCTATAGTACTCGGTTTCCTACGCACGTGATGTCCATAGCAGTTTGTTGTGTGACAAATGCAGTATAGCAGATGGATACCTAGAAATAGAATTACAAATGATTGCTCACAGATTGTTTTCTTCTATTTTATCTTCAGTTGGTTATGGAGCACCCCAAAGTATATGCAGCCTTACACCCACAGTGGTATAAAAACTAACCTCACCTATATCTCACCACTGTTCCAGTCCTTATTGATGTTCACTTAGTTTTACCAGATCAACACACTGGAAATAATAGGAAAGGCCCGCTCAGCCAGTCAGTGCTGAAGTGGGTCACTGCTTTTGCCAGGGATTGGTTGAGCAAGCCTTTCCTGTCATTTCAGAAATGTCTAACTAGGAGCAGGAAGCGGAGGTTTGGGGATTAGTGAGGGTCAGTATCAATCATTTTTTTACATTTTGACTGTGAATCATATATATATATATATATATATATATATATATATATATATACAAAATTACAAAAAATATATATATATAATATATTTTTTTTTTTTTTAAAAAAAACAAAGCTTCTCACAATACCATGTATTGCATATGAGGTCAGATTTGCCAAAAAGTATATTTAAAGGGCATCTGTCAGCAGATTTGTACTTATGAAGCTTGTTGACCTGTTACATGTACGCTTGGCAGCTAAAGTCATCTGTGTTGGTCCCATATTCATATGTGCCCACATTGCTGAGAAAAATGATGTTTTATTATATGCAAATGAGCCTCTAGGAGCAATGAGGGCGTTGCCTTTACTCTTCTCAGCCCTCTCTGCAAATGCTCCTTCCTCTCCACTTTTATTGATAGGGCCAGGCAGTGAAAACATCATTACACTTGGCCCTATCAAACAAAGTGCAGGGGCCGTGGCAGTAGCAGAGAGACCAGAGCCTCTCAGTCTAATAGGAAACATCCCTGTTGCTCCTAGAGGCTCATTGACCTATATTAAAACATAGGGGGTCATTTATTATCCAGAAATATGCTGTTCTTAATAAATGACCCCCAAAATTTTTCTCAGCAATGCGGGCACATATGACCATGAGACCAGCACAGATGTCTTCATCTGCCAAGCGCACATGCAACAGGTCAGCCAGTTTCATGGGTACAAATCTGCTGACAGATGACCTTTAACTAGACATTATGGGGGAGATTTATCAAACTGGTAAAGTAGAATTGGCTTAGTTGCCCATAGCAACCAATCACATTCCACCTTTCATTTTCCAAAGAAGCTGTGAAAAATGAAAGGTGGAATCTGATTGGTTGCTATGGGCAACTAAGCCAGTTCTACCTTACACCAGTTCTGATAAATCTCCCCCTATGCATGTTATATTATACAGCTACATGTAGAAATGACTGCCAATGTAGCTGCCACTTGTTTTATTGTACATATAAAAATGTATGAAAGTCTATATATAAATGGCTTTGTGGTGGTTAGCTATAAACTTGCTCATGTCCCGTGTTCATAGCAAAGCATACCGTACCACTCTGGGTACACTATGTATTTGTGAGAAAATAAACCAGACTGCCCGAAATACATGTTTTGTTAATCATGGTTCGGCATGAAGCTAAATTTATTAGATGCTTTTTTAGCCTGCAGTGCAGGGAATGAGCAAATAGTTCTCAGCTATTTCTCGGTGGGAATCATCAGCCCGCAATAGTCCCAGGAAGATCAGCTACTTCCATAGGTATTTCCACCATTTAGGGGTATGTTGCATAGTTAGCCATAATATAGAAATTACAGGAAAACTTCATGTACATTATAGAAGGGGGCATACTAGGTTTTGTTTTTAATTATTGCAGTCTCCAAGTTTTTTACATTATTTGCAGTTTCTAGGTTTTTTTATATTATTTGCAATGTCAAGGGTTTTTTTTTTACATTATTTGCAGTCTCTAGGTTTTTTTTTACATTATTTGCAATGTCAAGGTTTTTTACATTATTTGCAGTTTCTAGGTTTTTTTTACATTATTTGCAGTCTCTAGGTTTTTTTTTTACATTATTTGCAGTCTCTAGGTTTGTTGCATTATTTGCAATGTCTAGGTTTTTTACACTATTTGCAATGTTTAGGTTTTTTACATTATTTGCAGTGTCTAGGTTTTTTACATTATTTGCAGTGTCTAGGTTTTTTACATTATTTGCAGTGTCTAGGTTTGTTGCATTATTTGCAATATCTAGGTTTTTTACACTATTTGCAACGTTTAGGTTTTTTACATTATTTGCAGTGTCTAGGTTTTTTACACTATTTGCAGTGTCTAGGTTTGTTGCATTATTTGCAATATCTAGGTTTTTTACACTATTTGCAACGTTTAGGTTTTTTACATTATTTGCAGTGTCTAGGTTTTTTACATTATTTGCAGTGTCTAGGTTTTTTACATTATTTGCAGTGTCTAGGTTTTTTACATTATTTGCAGTCTCTAGGTTTTTTGTTACATTATTTGCAATGTCACGGGTTTTTACATGATTTGCAGTGTCTAGGCTTTTTACATTATTTGCAGTCTTTCCTATATGTTCGGTATTTACTTTGTGTTTTTTTTTTAGCTTTGATAGACTATAACATAAGCATGCTACAAAGGTCACCTACCTGAGTTAAAACATAAGTCAGGACTTTGCTTGCTGCTGACATTAACGCTGTAAGATATTTCTGTTAGCATCTCCTGATGCCTTATATCAATGGTCTCCAACCAGTGGTTTGAGATGGCACAATACTTATTTTTGTTAGCCATGTTAGTGCATACTATCACATGTAATATGCCTGTTCTCCATTTCTTAGTTTAATGTGGGTCCTGGCTGTCAATGAGACTTTTCTAAAAACAATGTAAAGCAGACAATCAATGAAATGCTAAAAAAAATGTGATTGCTTAAAGCGCAGTGTATTTTACTTTGAACTTAGAGTTCCTTGCAAGGAAGTATATGCTGTACTGAATTCTTTATCTGTAGATAAAACTATGAAGGAGCAAGAAAATGTGAGTAACATCTAAAATAAGACCTCAGAAAATGCAGAGCCTGAGCAGGTTGTAAGCGTGTTATCATTTACAGTATGTATCACCGTCATCTGCTGTGACTCTTCATATTAGAAGATATTTTAATGAAACGTTGTAACTAAACGTGGGGGATAAGTCATCAAACTCGTCAGGTAGTATTGGAATAGGTTATATAACTAATAGAGAGAAGTACCTAGAGTATCTGCTCTGAATGTGTGGCAGATGTGATCTTTGCTGTACCTCAGTTCTGTAATCCTAGAATATGTCTCTCTGCTATCAGAAAATTGCCTGTGTGGTAAAAGGGAAGAATGGCGCTTTTAAAGGGTCCATATTGTGTGTGTGTTTATGTAGCAATGCTGAAAAGAAGTAGGCCCTGTTGAGAGTTATGCAACCATACACTATGTATAAAACGTAAAAAAAGCAGGAAGTAACACAGGAGTAATGGCTGCATATGCGCAACTTTCCCCCTTCATTGCTATAGGACTACTGAAAATAACAGAGCATGCTTTCTTAGCCTTTTTTGGAACTCCTATGGCAGTGATTGGAGAGAGCCTTGCATGCACCACCTCTCCATTCAATGCAGGTCCCTTCTTGAGACCTTCTGGGAACACCTATAACAAGTGTATGACATAACCTGTGGATATGACAGAATGTCAAAATGAGAATATACCCTTTAACGGGTTTGTCTCATCAAATATATTCTACATTTTTCAAACCAGCACCTGGTTCTGAATACCTTGTAAATTAATGTACCATATTTTTTGCCCTATAAGACTCAACTGCCCAAAAGAGGCATCTGAGTTTTAGAGGAGGAAAGTAAGAAGACAAATATTTAAATTAGACTTCAACTCATCCCACCAATCAGACCCCCAATGTTAATCAGACTTCAGATCAGACCCCAATGTTAATAAGACCCCCAATCAGACCTCAGATCAGACCCCCAATGTTAGTAAGACAGTCAGACCTCAGATCAGAACCCCAGTGTTAATAAGACCCCAGTCAGACCTCAGCTCAGACCCCAATGTTAATAAGACAGTCAGACCTCAGATCAGAACCCCAATGTTAATAAGACAGTCAGACCTCAGCTCAGACCCCAATGTTAATAAGACAGTCAGACCTCAGATCAGAACCCCAATGTTAATAAGACAGTCAGACCTCAGAACAGAACCCCAATCAGACCTCAGATCAGAACCCCAATGTTAATAAGACCCCAGTCAGACCTCATCTCAGACCCCAATGTTAATAAGACAGTCAGACCTCAGATCAGAACCCCAATGTTAATAAGACCCCCAATCAGACCTCAGATCAGACCCCCAATGTTAGTAAGACAGTCAGACCTCAGATCAGAACCCCAATGTTAATAAGACCCCAGTCAGACCTCAGCTCAGACCCCAATGTTAATAAGACAGTCAGACCCCCAATGTTAATAAGACCCCAGTCAGACCTCAGATCAGACTACAAATGTTTATAAAGGGTAATACACACACACAGGAAGAGAACCAGTAGCCAGACTGTGGCCTGCAGCATGGAACAGGAGTCTGGCAGCCAGCCCGGCAGAAGCTAGGTGGGCGCCCATGCCCACTCCAGATAGCAGGACAGTGGAAGGCTACGAGTGTCGCCACAACACATGTTCTCCCGGAGGGCCGTTTCTTGCTGTCTATAAAGTTGGTAGGGACACGTTATACTTTTTAATAATTCCTAATTGGTGCATTTAGATAACAAACCCTCCTTTAGTACAGACTTTATTTAGAATCGCCCAGCTTCTTTGAGTAAGCTATGGACCATAGGGAAAAACCTCACATTTAGGTCCGCATAAGATGTTCGATTGCTTAGAACATGAGGCCAGAAAAGCTGGACATATTTGTCTTTTTGAATCAAACCATTATCTGTCAAGTTAAAGTGTTTCATGTTCAACAAGAATATAATAGGAAGAACAGAACAAACCAGCCATCATCTAAATAATTAAACAAACGCGTGCTCAGTTACCTTAGTGTTTCATAAAATATGTAAAAGTATCACAGCCTGAATTCACCAAGGAAGCAGCAAGGTATCAAAATAACTCAAGAGAAGGAATTTTAATGAATAGATTGCAGAGGCTATAAATATAGCCTGGCAGATAATGCTGGGTTAGTGCCCGGTGTGTTGTATTAATACGTCCACAGCACTTAAACAGATATCCTCAGTCTCGTGCACGCCTCTGGCTACTGGACACCTTGATTTTCCTTACACAGTAAGTATAGTAAACACAAGCTTCTCAGAGAAGTCCATTCCTAATCCATCCATGGTGAATCAATAGACTCTACATGTAGATGAGCAATGTAGGGTCTGATTTGCAGTTTCTTCCCAGTTAAAGGGGTTATCCAAGACTATAAAATGTTCCCCCATATGCAGGTCCCCTCACATTGAATATACTTACCATCGTGGGTGTCTCTAGGGAGGGTCGTCCCCGCCTGCCATTGGCTGCTAACCTTCCCCCCTCCCCCGACACTGGATGTTTTCATCCGCTCACGGGGAGAAGCAGCAGTGCGTGGACCAGGAGCAGGGAACCAGGTAAGTGTGAGGGGGCCAGCATATGGGGGAGCATTTCATAATCTTGGATAACCCCTTTAAGGTACATACACATGACTGTTAAAACTGCAAAACGTCCCTTTTTTAAACAGCCTTTTTTAACAGATGCTTTTTAAGAAAGTTTTTCCTATTTTGTTTTGTGAATGCAGACTTGCTTGAATTGGACTGTGCTTGACATCAAAGGCTCCCAAAAAAGGCCACTGTGCTCGCCCAAATGTTATACCCTTTTAAACAGCTGATTGGCAGGAGTTGTACTCCCACCAAGAAATTTATGTCCAATACAAAGGGTAGGTCATCAATCAAGCCTGAAAAACCCTAATAACAATATAAAAAGGAATACTTTAAAAAAAAAAAAGGTATTAAACATACTTCTCAGAAATAGAAAGAAAAAGGAAAAGTGAAAAACAAGATGAGATCAAGAATAAATATGTAAAACTCCACTCAGTCCATGATAATCAGAGAAAGAGTTAAAGGTGTTGTCCCATCACAAACAGTAGGGATATATCGCTAGGATATGCCCCCATTGTCTGATAGGTGTGGGCCCCACCTCTTGGACCCACACCTACACTGAGAACAGAGCCTGAAAGTCATGGAGGGCCCACTGTGCATACCCAGCCACCCTCCGTTATTTTCTATGCGGCCTCTGAAAATAGCCGACTGCTGGCTAGGCTATATCTGTCGGCCCTTTAGAAATCAACAGGAACGGTGGTCGTGCAAGTGCGGTGTGCTCCCATTCATTATTACGGAGAGCGCTTGGTGGTGGCCGGACCCTGGAAAACCGTCCTCCGGCCACCACCTTCCCCACTCAGTTCTCGGTGTAGGTGCGGGTCCCAGAGGTCCCATCCTAGCGATATGCCCCCAATGTCTCAGATGGGAATATCCCTTTAAACCACATTGTACATTTCACCTGTAGGGACCCTTTTTCCTATGACAAGTCAAGGCAAAGATATTTTTAACATAATTACCAGTAATTCTCCTGATGAATGGGTGCAACTGCAGCAGAAGAACATAGAGGCATTAGGGGTAGCCAGCATCAACAGAAGTCTCAAGTTATCTACCATAGGTAGGTCATTATAAATTAGCTGAGTGCAGTGTCAAAGCCTAGAGGAACAACATAGTCAAAAAGTAGAAATAGGAGTACACCCTCCAACTATTGTAGAAACAAAGTAGTGGGTCCAGCACTTGGGTTTTGAATAAAACAATAAATTTTTTATCTTTAAAAAATAGTCCAAAAATGGCACACACCAGTCAACGCGTTTCAGACTATACACCCTCCAACCATGTACCTCCCACCTGTAGAAATGTCTGTACAACAATCACTATCAGTCCTCAATAGAAGTGTTTAAAATTTGCAGTGAAAAGGGAGTGTTCCAGCCGGCATGTAGGATTGTCTGGGTGGATGAGGCAATGGTTTCAGCTGATCAGGGGCCAGGTTTTGCTTAGTTACCAAACATTACGACTGTTTTATTAGAAGTTGACGCTAACAGTCATCGGTAGCTTGTATTTTATGGTGCAGGATTAACATAATGACATTATAATACCACATTGTAATCAATCATCAAGGCGTGTTCAAACTGCATATGTAGTCAAGGAGGGCGAAACCTAGTCTATGAATCTCCCTATGTCAGGTTGGTGGTCTCCACAAAGAGAAACTTTGGCCCCTGGCCCCTCACCCAGCCAAACCAGTACCCTGCTCTGCACTGACGAGGGCCAGAACCCTGAAACATCCGTCTGCAGATACGTGTCTTTTTCTTATAGAAAAGATTCCGGTTTTAGATCATATCCCAACTCATTGTTCCAAGGCCCATTTAAAGGGCCAGACATTGACATCTTAGGGTAGTCACCAAGTAGATGGTTTTAGAGAGCCACCTTTTGTCTTCTAGGATGAGAACTTATTTATATTCCTTATTTTCAGGGAGCATTTTTGGCCGGTAAGACCCTGTACAGTCTCCACAAATAGAAACCAAAGGAGTTATGCAGTGATAGATAATGATGACCTGTCTGAGTCCTGGCACCCCCTCCAATCTGTTTCAGGGACAGCAGCTGTGTTTGGTATTACAGCTCAACCTCATTCACTTCAGTGGTGCTGCGCAGCAACTAGGCCATGTGACCGATGTGCAGTGACATCACATGACCTAGGTGAGCGCCCTAGCCTCATCAGACAGCTGATCGGCAGCAGTCTGAGGATAGGTCATCAATAATAAATACCGGACAACCCCTTTTAAAGCAGTTGTACCATGGAAAATATTTTTCAAACCAGCGCCTGGATCTGAATACTTTTGTAATTGCATGTAATTAAAAAGTCTGTGTAGCCGCTGAGGTATTCAATAAAATGTATCTGTATAGCGTCACCTGCTGGTTGTTCTTTTCCTTACTTCTTGTCCACCTCACTGAGGTGGTCACACATGCTCAGTTTAAATCTTCAACTTTCACCAGTGGCAGTTGCAGGGAAAGAGCTGCAGCAGAAAGGGCATGCCCCCTGAAAAGGGACACACCGACTGAGCTGTTTGCCTGAAATAAATCTAGCAGAACAATTGGAGCAATGAATGAGGAGATCTCTGAATCCATATGACATACAGGGTTGGTTCTGGCTTTGTTAGAAAGAGGTTGTCATGTACTGTATGATGTCTCATTTTCATTTTTTACATTAGTCATGGCCTAACCTTTAATTCCCCCAAAACAGATAAGCGCGGCTCATAAAGCAGATAGTAACATAGTAACATAGTCTATGAGGCCGAAAAAAGACATCTGTCCATCTAGTTCGGCCTGTTTCCCTGCAAGATGATCCAGAGGAAGGCAAAAAACCTCTGTGAGGTAGAAGCCAATTTTCTCCACTTTAGGGGAAAAAATTCCTTCCCGACTCCAATCAGGCAATCAGAATAACTCCCTGGATCAACGACCCCTCTCTAGCCTGTAATACCCTCCAGAAATACATCCAGGCCCCTCTTGAACTCTTTTAGTGAACTTACCATCACCACCTCCTCAGGCAGATAGTTCCATAGTCTCACTGCTCTTACCGTAAAGAATCCTCTTCTATGTTTATGTACAAACCTTCTTTCCTCCAGATGCAGAGGATGTCCCCTCGTCACAGTCACAGTCCTGGGGATAAATAGATGATGGGAGAGATCTCTGTACTGACCCCTGATATATTTATACATAGTTATTAGATCTCCCCTCAGTCGTCTTTTTTCTAAAGTGAATAAGCCTAATTTTGATAATCTTTCTTGGTACTGTAGTCCACCCATTCCAGTTATGACTTTAGTTGCCCTCCTCTGAACCCTCTCCAGCTCTGCTATGTCTGCCTTGTTCACAGGAGCCCAGAACTGTACACAGTACTCCATGTGTGGTCTGACTAGTGATTTGTAAAGTGGCAGTGATCAAGGATTTATTTTAAAATTGAACAGTCAGTGATATTTTCTATATAAAATTGTTATGTATTATAAGAATAAAATACAGATGAAAAATATCTGTGTATTCCATTTATTGGTTATTTGATTAATTTCATTTTTTTTCCTATTTCCTCCTATACCCATTCAGCAGGAGCTGTATAACTCCATCTTTTAAAGCAAAAAAGGGAATTTCAGTCAGCACATCCCAGTGCGCAGGTGCACGTTGCTATGGCTAAATGCACAAGGAAAGGAAAATACATACAATGCAACAGCACACTGCCAACCAGATAAAGCACAAAATGCCATAGTGATATGAGGTATTCTAGAGCTCATGCTATGCTTGTTTAGTAAATTAGAGATTCTTGGCAAATATATTTTGTACAAAATTATCTGGGCCCGTCCACCAAATCGTCAAGGTGATCTCTGTAGGACGGGAACCTAACACTATTTTCTACCTGTTATGTGCCAACCTTGGCTTCCGTATAATCAGGAGGTGTTGGTTCCACATGCATGCTGGATCCCTTCTGCCTTTTGCCATTTCTGATGCTTCAAAGGCCTCCACTAATACAGGGATGCAGGTACCAACATGCATGCCAAGTGTTAGGTTCCCTAATTTCCCTTATTTCAATGGGTCTGCAAAAAAACACTAGTTACTCCGTGTGCATTCTGTGTCTGTATATCCGTTCTGCAAAAAAATGTCCTATTATTGTCTGCCTTAAGGACAAGGACAGGACTGTTCTATTAGGGGCCAGCTGTTCCGTTCGGCAAAATACGGAATGCACACGGACATTATCCGTATTTTTTGCGGATCCGTTTTTTGAGGACCGCAAAATACATACGGTTGTGTGCATGAGCCCTTATGGATTAACTCATTTGCCCTTCTGAAGGGAATCCAGCACTAAGTATGAGGAAAAAACCTAGGTTTGCCAACTCTCTGTAAATCGCTGGGCAGTCTGTAAAAATAAGAAACTTTTGGCCACCGTCCATATTAAAAAATAGACGCGTCTGTGATTTCTTTCGAGGTCAGGGGGCAGCTTTTTCTGACTGTGATTACATAACACTGTAGAAGAAAGTATGATAAGCGAAGACATTAGAAAGGGCAAACCTGAGCCATCCGTTCTCTATAGTCAACGATTTTCAGCTTTTTTTCGGCTCTTTAATGCATTTCAACATGAAAAGCCATAGACTGTTGCTGATAATCCCAGTTTCTTTTGCGGTGGTGAGGGGATGCTGTAAATAAGCTGCAAGTCCTGCTGGCACATGTAAGGGATCATCATGACTAACCGGGATGAATTGGAGCAGTGTTGAGTTCCACAAGCTTTTTTTCACGGATGCCACTGCTGGTTAAGTTACATTGTCTGAAAGAATAGCACTAGTGCCGTCTCCATTAGCAGCCCGCAAGCACTCCAAGAATGTGGTATCCTCAGTCATAATTTGTAGCTCTTTTGCTTGGCCGAGGTTGAAATCAAAGAAACGTTATGAAAACACAAGAGAAATGATTGGACTCGCTCTAGTTTTAGACGGCTTTAAAAAATGTGAACGGCGTATAAATGAGCCCCATACTGAATGCCTGGCATTTTACTTCATACCTTTAATAACACTGTGTGGCCGGAGCTCTCCATATGTCTATACTTAGATTTTATGTGTCTGCAATAAAAACAATGGTATTAACATGTAAATGTGAGCTGGAGCCAGTGCGTGTTGAGTCTGCGGTGAATATCGGCTTTACCATTCAGTACGTCACTTGTTTAACCATGCACATCAATGCTGTTGCCTATCCTGACATCTCTGATTACAGTACATGTAGTCTTTATAATAGCAATTCTGGAGCATCTTTTCTGATAACAATGTGTTGTGCTGTTCCTCTATTATTCCTCTTAGACATTTATTACATTAGCAACTGGATGTTACTATTTCTCTTCTGAATGGGATGTGTCCCTACACAGTGTGGCATTGGCAGCTCTGAATGTAACTCTTGAAGGGAGTCTGTCACCTGTTTTTCACCTATATAACTAACAGCACTGCCCCACAGAAGATTGCAGACACATCCCAGACATACCTGTGTGCACTGTGTGTCTGTATTACATGTCCAGGAAAAGCCCTTTTATTCTGCAGGAAAACAGCTCCCAAGTGCCCGGCTCTGCTGCTGCAAGTGCCCAAAGCAAACCAGACTGAAGAGGGGAGGGCTGCTTTAGATGCTCATATCTTGGGATTGGTAAAATGGTTCTGACCTTTTTTGAAAGCTGTCATTCCAAGCTTTCAAATGATACCATCACAGCATTATATCCAGTATATCAGAAGATATAGCTGTTAGAAATCGAGTCGGGAGAGAAAGCTGTTTTTAGTTTCACTTTCAGCAGGGCACTTGGGAGCTGTTTTCCTGCAGAATAAAAGTGCTTTTCCTGGACATGTAATACAGACACATAGTGCACACAGGTATGTCTGGGATGTCTGCAATCTTCTGTGAGGCACTGCTGTTAGTTATATAGGTGAAAAATAGGTGAAAGACTCCCTTTAATTTTAAGGAGGAATAACAAAGGAATGGTACAATCCTGAGTTATGAGAAAAGAATCTTCAGAATTGTAATGTAATGGGGATCACACTTATTTACTCAAACAGACAGGACAAGTGACAAGTCCTCTTTAAAGGACATCTTTCAGCAGATTTGTACCTATGACACTGGCTGACCTGTTACATGTGCACTTGGCAGCTGAAGACATCTGTGTTGGTCCCAATGTGTCTGCATTACTGAGAAAAATGATGTTTTATCATATGTAAATGAGACTCTAGGCGCAACGGGGGCGTGGCCATTACACCTAGAGACTCTGCTCTCTCTTCAACTGCTGCACCCTCTCTTCTTTGATTGCCAGGGCCCAGCCAGTGAAAGCATCATTATGTCTGGCCCTGTCACTCAAAGTGCAGGGGGCTTGGCAGTTGCATTGGTATAAATCTGCTAACAGATGTCCTTTATAGGGAGTCTGTCAAGTTGTATATGCCCAATAAACTATGAAGGTGCAAAAATGAATCCAGCCAGCAAAAGAGACAATATGGACAATCATAATACTTTAGTAAGTGGCTTGTATTAACTTTCTCTACATGATAATTTCCATTTGCTGAAGTGAGACAACCCCTTTAATGATCGCTCCTCCCCAAATGCAGTGGTCTCCTCCACCGACGAGCAGGCGACTCCTTCCCGACATTTGTCAACTGAATAGAGCAGTGTAAAAGGGCCATTACTCCTTGTTTTAGCGATCAGCAGGGGTCTCAGCAAACCAACCCTCATCGATCAAAACCTTTAATATGTCACAATCACATATCCCAAGTTTCAAACACTCAAGCTACTTGCTTTTTGCATTTCTGTCGGCTTGTTTCCTTCCGAATGCTCACATTTCCTCACTGTTTTCTCTTAAGGTTTTCTTCTTGTGAAAATCTACAAATAACGTGTTTATTCTATTTAAATCTAGTTAAAGACAGCAGATGGTGGAGTATATGCCTTCCATTATACGCTGTGATGTTTAACAGGTAGAGATGTCTGGCACAAAGCTATCGTATCCCAGCGCCATATAAGTGACAAGAGAGACAGTTAAGCAGAACATTCCCTTAAATCTGTGGCGGTAATTGTCAATTCATTACATAGTGAAAGGAACATCCACTAAAGTGTGTGCTGCAAAGATCATTTGGGGTGAGACGTGAACACCCATATTTTCTCTTTGTATTGATATGTGGCTGACTTGCTAGTTATGTAAGTGATATATGGGGAGCCTAATTTAAAGTGAATATCCACTGTATGGGAGAGATTTATCAAGACGTTCTGCTGCAGTCCGTATGCTTATAGCCCATAGCTGGCGTAGATTTCAGTCATCATTTATGCCAGAAAACTGGTGTAAATGGTGATAAACGATCAATGGTCGATGGCCCTGCCTACACCCCACCCCTGATATGTCTCCTTTTCAGAAAGTGGTGTAAAAACATCTAGATGCAGTTGTGTTTAAAACATTGTAAACCCATAGTTTATGGCTTTTTTACGCAGGAAAAGTAGTGTGGGGGGTATAAGAACATGCATTTTTTTTTTTTACAATATTTTTTATTTTGCTTTTTTTTCACACAAGAAACAAAATACCTACCAGTGGCTGTAGGTGGCCAGAATGTTACCAGAGAACTATGCAAGAGATTAGGAGAAATTATTAGAGAAATCAAGCTCCAAATCCAATAGTAATATATTAAGAGATTGCTCACCACAGAACATACAACGTGCGGTGATGGAGCTTCAGTGATTGTGTTGGTCAGTATTTGCTGTGCTCACAGAATAACGAGAATCTGTCACCACGATCTTGGACTATTATCTGCTGTAATAAGTGAGTACTGCTGTATATAAGGAGCCCTGATCGCTCCTTTTTATTTTCTTACTGCCTCCCATTACCCCGCTGTCAGGATTTAAAGCTGCACTGAAATACACTGTCAGGACTGCCGTGCATGCGCACAGGAGTCCTCTCCATTGTTTTAGCGCAGCAGTCTGGACTGTTTATTTCAGAGCAGCTTCGAGTGCTGACAGCAGGGGAAGAGGGCAATTTGGACTTCCTGTGTGCAGTAGTACTCGAGAATTACTGCAGATAATAGTCCAAGATCATGGTGACTGATTGCTTTTTAGGTTATATTCACACCTGCATTTGTTTTTTCTTTTTTCTGTTCTCCGGGCAGATTCATCATATGATAGACCACAAAGGACCCCATGGACAATTATGGGGTCCGTCAGGTTTCCATTATGGTACCTGTCATTTTTTGTGGCTTTTCTTAATACAAATTGCGACAGATGCTCCTAATGAAGCCTAAATTGTGTGAGTCCAGCAGTGTGAGCAACATTTGACAATAATAAGAACGTTGCAGGAATTTTTTTTTTATTGAAAATAGCCATAAAATTGTTAATTAGGGCTAGCTGGTTAAATCCTAACATACTATGCGTTTTTAACCACTTCCCATCCGGGCCATTTACCCCCTTCCTGACCAGGCCTAATTTTGCAAATCTGACATGTGTCACTTCATGTGGTAATAACTTTGGAACGCTTTTACTTATCCAAGCCATTCATAGATTGTTTTCTTGTGACACATTGTACTTTGTGTTAATGGTAAATTTGAGTCAATATATTTTACCTTTATTTATTAAAAATCCAAAATTTACTGAAAATTCTGAAAAAAATCACAATTTTTTAAATATTAATTTCTCTGCTTTTAAGTTGCATAGGGATATCTAATAAAATTGTTATTAATGAACATTCACCATATGTCCACTTTATGTTGGCATAATTTTGGAAATGTCATTTTATTTTTTGAGGATGTTAGAAGGCTTCGAATTTTAGATGTAATTTTTAAGATTTTCATGAAAATTTCCAATAGTTAATTTTAAAGGACCTTTGCAGTTCTAAAGTGACTTTGAGGGGCTTAAATAATAGAAACCTCCCATAAATGAACATATTTTAGAAACGACAGCCCCCAATGTAATCCAAACTGATTTTTACAAAGTTTGTTAACCCTTTAGATTTCCTACAAGAATTAAAACAGAAGGACGGTGAAATTTAAAAATAAATACGGTATATATTTTTTGCAGATTTTCAATTTTTAATTCATTTTTCCTATAAGATAGCAAGGGTAAACCGCAAATCAAACCTGAATATTTATTTTACTGATTCTGAAGTTTGCAGAAACACCCCATATGTGGTTGTAAACTGCTCTGTGACCGGCAGTAATGAGAGGGAGATAGTACAAGCATTTGTGATGGCTTTGACAGCTTGTCAGAGTGATCAAAAGCCTGGAGACCAGGAAAAAAGGTCTCAGGTTAAAGCTCCATGTTCTTGGCTGTCAGGAGGCAGCTGAGTCATGGAGCTTCTATGTACAGGTGCTGCACACGGGGCAAAGCTCAAGGACGTTTTAAAACGTCCATTCAGAGATAGAGATCCACTACCAGGACGTTTATAGTCAATGGGCAGACTGAAAGTGGTTAAATTATTGCATTGTACTCATCATGAGCTAAAAATCATTTTTTCAATTTGTCTTTAATAAAAATATGGAATCCTTTTTTTCTGTACAGAGCTGTAGTAGCAGCCTTTGGATTTTCTGTATTTTCCGTCAGTTGGGGTGTTGACGGGCTCATTATCTCTGCTCTCTGACCTTATAAACACTCATTAAAGATCAATCCTTATCTTACTGATAAGAGTTTATGACCTCTTAGTAATTTAGTAACTTAGAAATAAGGGTTATTAGATTACCGGCACAAAGTGAAAGTAGGATTCACACAGCTAGAAAAACAGTTAACTCGCTGTGACAGAACAGCTCAATATTTTTAATAAAGACCAATTGAAAAAATTATTTTTAGCCCAAAATGAGTAAAATATAATCATAAAAAATAGCCCACAAAGGAGTACATAGCCTTTAATTTCTGGGGTCACTTTCAATCTCCAAGTGTGTCAAAATGTTTCAACTGCAAAAAGTGTCAGAGAATATGTAAAGGTGAACCTTCCAAACAGCCACCTGTCATCTTTCAATGCATTTTATATGTTGAATGGGTTGCACTTCCACCTGAGTTCTTTGGTCTGAGAAGGGCCAAACCCTTAACCTTCTGCCACTGAAGTGGACATCATCACGCTATGATGACATAATGCTGTCTATCTGCTGACACCACTAGCGGGAGACTGCTGCATACTGTTTTACTATTGAGTTCAATGAATAAGATTGGCTGCAAGTCTGGCTCCATGTGGATTGTTAATCATTTTACAGCTATAATCTATATTCATTTTTCTTTTTATTCACAGGCAAACTGAGTTCTGTATCTTTTAACCACGAGGAATCAAGATGAATACAGGTATGAACCCTCTAGTGTATGTCATCTCTAAGGCATGCACCTTCTCTTCAACCTGCTGATCGGCAGGGGTGCTGGGTGTCTGACCTCCGCCGATCTGATATTGATGACCTATTCTGAGAATAGAGGTCATCAATAAATAATCTCGCAAAACCCCTTTAACTATTTGCACACTGCAAGCATCATTTTGTTTATTCTATATTTGAAACTGTGTTATATCTGCTAAAGAATAATTGTCAACCCTGTCATTTGTGATGAAATGTGCAATAAACTGTCTAAGAGCCTGTCAACCCTGGGACGGCGTTGTAACTGATTTGCTGTTTAGAGTGAAGGACTTGGCATTTAGCTCGAGAAGTGTGAGTTTTGCCTTTGTTATGCTGTCTATTATGATGTGCAGAAGTAATACGGCTAAGGCAGCTTACAACACGTCAGTACCACACGTATCCTCATTACTTTTGCCAGGCAGGCAAGTCATAAATTAAGCCTTAAAATGGATTTATTTGCTGAAAATATATGATCATGTCTTTAAAAAAATAAACAAAAGAAAGCTGTACCTCTGGTGGCACTAGTTGAAATTTTCAACCTTTTAAAGAGAACCTGTCACCGTAAAATGCAGCTCAATCTGCAGGCAGCGTGTCATACAGCAGGAGGAGCTGAGCAGATGGATATATAGTTTATGGAAAAAAGATTAACAGACGGTTGTCTGTCTGCCCGATTGCTGAGGAGACCACTGCTATGCATGCATTGATCTCCTCAGCAAGATGGGGAGGAGCGATCGCTATGTCATCACTCGTCCACATGCTGTACAGTGGTTTGCAGGCAGCAGATTGTAATTAGACAGCTCGATCTGCCACGGGCGAATCCTGAATTGACGATGAACGAGCATTGTGCAATCGGCGGCAGTATTACACTGCAAGATGATCGCTAACAAGTGCTCATGCGAAAGCTTGTTAGCGACCATCCGGCAGAAAATGTGCTTGACTAATACACCCATTACTTGTCATTTATACATTTATATTTCTGCTATCTCTAAGACAACTCCAGTGAACAGCTCTCAGTACATGGGGGGTAATCAGTGCTTGATAGCATTCTCTGTGCAAGTGTGTATACAGAGATAGCTCTCCATCACTTATAGCTGTACACAGGGAGGTGTGATCAGTGATTGACAGCATTCTCTGTGTAAGTGTGTATACAGAGATAGCTGTCCGTCACTTATAGCTGTACACAGGGAGGTGTTATCAGTGATTGACAGCATTCTCTGTGTAAGTGTGTATACAGAGATAGCTGTCCGTCACTTATAGTTTTACACATGGAGGTGTTATCAGTGATTGATAGCATTCTCTGTGCAAGTGTGTATACAGAGATAGCTGTCAGTCACTTATAGTTTTACACATGGAGGTGTTATCAGTGATTGGTAGCATTCTCTGTGCAAGTGTGTATACAGAGATAGCTGTCCGTCACTTATATCTGTACACAGGGAGGTGTTATCAGTGATTGATAGCATTCTCTGTGCAAGTGTGTATACAGAGATAGCTGTCCGTCACTTATATCTGTACACAGGGAGGTGTTATCAGTGATTGATAGCATTCTCTGTGCAAGTGTGTATACAGAGATAGCTGTCCGTCACTTATATCTGTACACAGGGAGGTGTTATCAGTAAGGCTGAGACGATTCATCGAGGTGCTCGATGAAATCGACACGAAAAAATGCAGGAAAACTGCATCGAGGATTCGTTTAAATCACGTGGCAACAGAGGGTGAGTGAAAAAAGGCTTTCACTCACCGCTCCGTGGCCTCCTGTTGGCACCGCGCTGCCTGGCTTCACACACAGTGACAGCGCGCGCGCTGCCTGGCGCTGTGTGTGACGTCAGGCCCCTCCCACTGCATGCTGGGAAGAAGCAGCGGTCGTCTCCTGCGGACTACATGTCGCCCAGCAGCGTGGTGAGCGGACCCTGTCTGGTAAGGTAAGTATTGTTAAAAGAGTAGGGGGCTGGCTCATGGCACTGGGGGACATGGAGGGGTTAATTTGATTGCCCTGGGGGACATGGAGGGGCTAATGATGGTGCTGGGGGACATGGAGGGGTTAATTTGATGGCCTTGGGGGACATGGAGGGGCTAATGATGGTGCTGGGGGGCATGGAGGGGTTAATTTGATGGCCTTGGGGGACATGGAGGAGCTAATTATGGTGCTGGGGGACATGGAGGGGCTAATGATGGTGCTGGGGGACATGGAGGGGATAATTTGATGGCCTTGGGGGACATGGAGGGGCTAATGATGGTGCTGGGGACATGGAGGGGCTAATTATGGTGCTGGGGGACATGGAGGGGATAATTTGATGGCCTTGGGGGACATGGAGGGGCTAATGATGGTTCTGGGGGACATGGAGGGGTTAATTTGATGGCCTTGGGGGACATGGAGGGGCTAATTATGGTGCTGGGGGACATGGAGGGGATAATTTGATGGCCTTGGGGGACATGGAGGGGCTAATGATGGTGCTGGGGGACATGGAGGGGTTAATTTGATGGCCTTGGTGTATAATAGATACACAGACTGGCAAAAGAGCAGCCTGCTGTATATACCATATTGGGTATAGCCGCGTACTCCAGCTGCTATATGCTCTCATTGACTATAATGTGGTCCAGGGCAGGCCATCTGTCCATGTTCTAGCTTACACGATGGGTATGGTCCAAACAAAAAACGCTACTTGAAGCATATTTTTTGTAGTATCCAGCCAAAACCCAGCTTGAACGCTGTAACAAGGCCGGACCCCATTACAGTCAATCACTGCAGCAGCCGGCAGTATCCAGTTATACCTGATACGGTACATTCAGGCTGTTCTTCTGACAGAATGTATATTGCACCTGTGAAAGAAGCCTTATGTGCATTCAAAACACTGTGTACCACTGTAAGTAATAATAAATATTGTTATAGCAATACGTTATTTTAAGATGTTTTTTCTTATTAGAGTACTCGATTAATCGTTGGAATAATCGATAGATTACTTGATTACTAAAATAATCGTTTACTGCAGCCCTAGTTATCAGTGCTTGATAGCATTCTCTGTGCAAGTGTGTATACAGAGATAGCTGTCAGTCACTTATAGCTGTACACAGGGACGTGTTATCATTGATTGATAGCATTCTTTGTGCAAGTGTGTATACAGAGATAGCTATCCATCACTGATAACAGCTGGCCTGTGTACTGACAGCTGTTCATGGGGGTGGTCTTAAAGGGGTTCTCTCATTTCAGCAAATGGCATTTATCAGTTATCATGTAGAGAAAGTTAATACAAGGCACTTACTAATGTATTGTGATTGTCCATATTGCCTCCTTTGCTGGCTTGATTCATTTTTCCATCAAATTCTACACTGCCAATTTCCAGGGGTAACAACCACCCTGCAATCCAGTGTTTGCACACTATAAGAGAAAGTGCCTCTCTGATGGAGTGCGCAAAGGCCGGCACTTTTTCCTATAGTGTGCAAGCACGTCCACCGCTGCTGGATTGCAGGGTGGTTGTAACCGTGGAAACCAGCAGAGTATAATGAATCCAGCCACCAAAGGAAGCAATATGGACAATCACAATACATTAGTAAGTGTCTAGTATTAAATGCCATTTGCTGAAGTAAGACAACCTCTTTAAGACCGCCCCATGCAATGCATCTCTGGGAAAAAGGCATGCAAATTGGAAAGAAAGTTGTGCCTCTGGTGCCACCATTTGGAAGCAAACTATCGTATAAGTAAATGTAAACAGGCCTTAACACATAATTTAGGATCATAGCCAAGTCATTATCTCATCTGCTGACAGCTTTTTTTGGGATGATTAACCTTATCAGTGCAGAGCAGAGACAACTTTTACATGATATTTTCCCAGAGATGCATTGCGTGGCCCATAAGTCTCCTTACACTTACTGGGAGCACTCCACAAGGAGATATAGTACACCTGTACAGATCCCCGACACATTCTTAAATGGGATGTAGTTACCACTTTCCTGTTTTTTCTTTGTTTTAAAATGTGTACTGAAAGGTAGGGAAATCAGATATGTAAATGTACCTACTTACTTGGACTCACTTATGCAATAACAAGTCTAATCTTTTATGACTTGTGTGTACTATGTGGTTCATAAAGTTATGCTAATGCTTCTGTGTATATCTGTCCAGCCATTTTCTCATGTTCTTGCACTAAAATGGCACGTATGCTAAACATTGCATGTGCTTGCTGTGTCTGTGTTTTGCTTGCATCACTATCACTTTGTGTGCTTCCAGATAGCGGTGGATGTGCTCGCAAACGTACCGCAATGTCTGTCACACTAACAGCTGTGAAGAGAGTGCAAAGTTCTCCAAATCTGTTGGCTTCAGGTATAGCAACTAACCAAACAGCAGAGAAGTTTTATTTTTTTTACTGTAGTTCTCACTTTTTGACTGCTGTAAAACATCCCCGTGTCCAAGCCAGCATCAGCTGATGGAGCATTTCATATTGTATGATTCAATACAGTCAACATAATAAAAAAAAGTCTTTTATTATGGAATAAAATGCTCTTGTGATGTGTTGTGTCCATTACTCCATGCCCTAAAGAAGACACAGTGGATTCATGGAAAACTGTTATAGGTAGTCTGGTGGAGAAGACATAAAAAAATCAGTATTATTAAAGAGGTTGAACCAATGAAATCTTACGAAGTAAGATATGTTCCTAGAGCGTATGGACATCATAAAGGGGGTCACCTCTCTATGAGCCAGAGCAGAGAGCTGCTAACAGGCAGCAACTCTCACTCTAGCGGACTTACATTGACACCCATTTATTTTCATGGCCATACATAATGCTATATTTCCCCTTTAGTGGCAAGTGTAGGTCAACCATGTTCTGGCAAAATCAGCTGTATACCTGTGTCTCATGAACCGGGCCACAAGACAGCACATGGACTGCACATGAACATCTGCTACATGAGGTCCATTTAAAATTGTCCATTTTCAGCGGCCTGAACACTGACGAGTTTTACATTGAATACAGGCGAAGGCCTCATGCACACAACCGTATGTGTTTTGTTATCTGCAAAACACGCAATCCGGCTGAGTACATGCCGCCATTGTTTTTCAATCTGCTGTAGAAATGTCCTAACCATATCCGCAAAACGGACAAGAATAGAACAAATTCTATCTTTTTATCGGGGCCACAGAAGGGACATACAGATGAGTACAGCACATCTTGTGCTGCCCTTTTCAAATAAATGGATCTGCTTCCAATCCATAAAAATTGTGGATTGCATGCAAACTGAAAATACGGTTGTGTGCATGAGGCCTACATCCTTCAAGTAGGCTTCACACCATAGGGAAAACTGTGGATGACTTCTCATGCTGTGGAATTGCTGCAGATTCACATGTGGTGGAAAAAATCCACTCATAATGAAGGCCATGCTGTGGATTTTCTAATCTGCACCTTGACATGAATCTGCATTAAAAAATCATGCAGCATTTGGACTTAGCCTAACTCTCCCAATGTATTATAGGAGCTCAGCTCAAGCCTCAATGCATCTGTTAACAAGCTGTCATGCTACATATACAGTATATGCCTGTGCCTATCCCATGATAAATGCAGATCTAAACTTTAGACACTCACATAAAGATATCATAACTTTGGAAAAGAAAATGATGAATCACAGGCTATCTTTATACATTTAGATGCAATATTGTTCCATTTGAAAATGTCAAAAAATGAGTCACTGGGTGAAAAATGTAACGCTGGAGAAATATATTGCTTTTACCCTTTTCATTGTGACAATAATTTGCTTTTCTGAAAGCCTTGTGTTTGCCGAATATTGATGACAGAAAAGTGTCAGTAATTCAATCCTTCAATACTTAGGCATTTTTAATGCAAGTATTATACAGCACTTTGAGAAGACATCGCGAGTGAGAATTTTGCAGTCCTGTATATTTTATTTTATTCTTATTGGTAAGTCAAATCTATGAACACTTAGGCTGGATTTATTATTCGGGCCTATGCACATGAGACATGGCCAATCCATGCGGCGATTTACAGTATGAGGTACTGCATTCACCCAGGCTATGCCATAATGCAGTATACAGTGCCTTGCGAAAGTATTCGGCCCCCTGGAACTTTTCAACCTTTTGCCACATTTCAGGCTTCAAACAAAAAGATATACCATTTTAAATTTTTGGTATAGAATCAACAACAAGTGGGTCACAATTGTGAAGTGGAACGAAATTTATTGGATCATTTAAACTTTTTTTATAATAATAAAACTGAAAAGTGTAGCGTGCAAAATTATTCGTCCCATTTACTTTCAGTTCAGAAAACTCACTCCAGAAGTTCATTGAGGATCTCTGAATGATCCAATGTTGTCCTAAATGACTGATGAAGATAAATAGAATCCACCTGTGTGTAATCAAGTCTCCGTATAAATGCACCTGCTCTGTGATAGTCTCAGGGTTCTGCATCATGAAGACCAAGGAACACACCAGGCAGGTCCGTGATACTCTTGTGGAGACGTTTAAAGCCGCATTTGGATACCAAAAGATTTCGCAAGCTTTAAACCTCCCAAGGAGCACTGTGCAAGTGATCATATTGAAATGGAAGGAGTATCAGACCACTGCAAATCTACCAAGACCCGGCCGTCCCTCTAAACTTTCATCTCAAACAAGGAGAAGACTGATCAGAGATGCAGCCAAGAGGCCCATGATCACTCTGGATGAACTGCAGAGATCTACAGCTGAGGTGGGAGAGTCTGTCCATAGGACAACAATCAGTCCAACACTTCACAAATCTGGCCTTTATGGAAGAGTGGCAAGAAGAAAGCATTTCATATCATTTCAAGATATCCATAAAAAGTCTCGTTTACAGTTTGCCACAAGCCACCTGGGAGACACACCAAACAGAAGGTGCTCTGGTCAGATGAAACCAAAATCCAACTTTTTGGAAACAATGCAAAACGATATGTTTGGCGTAAAAGCAACACAGCTCATCACCCTGAACACACCATCCCCACTGTCAAACATGGTGGTGGCAGCATCACGGTTTGGGCCTGCTTTTCATCAGCAGGGACAGGGAAGATGGTTAAAATTGATGGGAAGATTGATGGAGCCAAATACAGGACCATTCTGGATGAAAACCTGTTGGAGTCTGCAAAAGACCTGAGACTAGGACGGAGATTTATCTTCCAACAAGACAATGATCCCAAACATAAAGCAAAATCTACAATGGAATGGTTCAAAAATAAACGTATCCAGGTCTTAGAATGGCCAAGTCATAGTCCAGACCTGAATCCAATTGAGAATATATGGAAAGAGCTGAAAACTGCTGTTCACAAACGCTCTCCATCCAACCTCAAAGAGCTCGAGCTGTTTTGCACGGAAGAATGGGCAAGAATTTCAGTCTCTAGATGTGCAAAACTGATATAGACATACCCCTAGCGACTTGCAGCTGTAATCGCAGCAAAAGGTGGCGCAACACGGTATTAATGCAAGGGGGCCGAATAATTTTGGTTTAAATGATCCAATAAATTTTGTTCCACTTCACAATTGTGACCCACTTGTTGTTGATTCTTCACAAAAAAATTTAAAATGTTATATCTTTTTGTTTGAAGCCTGAAATGTGGCAAAAGGTGGAAAAGTTCCAGGGGGCCGAATACTTTCGCAAGGCACTGTATCTCCATAATACCACCTGCATATACAGTATCTCAGTACATGTGTGTACACCCCTCATATTTTTGTAAATATTTTATTGTATCTTTTCATGGGACAAAACTGAAGATATGACACTGATGCAATGTAAAGTAGTCAGTGTACAGCTTGTATAAGTGTAAATTTGGTGTGTCCTCAAAATAACTCAACACACAGCCATTAAAGAGGACCTTTCACCACTTTCAAAAAATCAAACTACACTATGTACCTCATAGTGTATCCCCCTCTGATGGCAGCGGCGCTTTTTTTTTTTCAAAAGGTCCCCCGGTGGCTTCACACGGCCCCCCGTTCTTCTGTCGGGCTTTATGTAAATTAAGAAGCATCGGAACAATCAGAGCGGACCGCTCACAGCAGGGTTGAACTCCTTCGGCCCTGCTGTGAGCGGTCCGCTCTGATTGTACAGCGCTCACAGCAGGGCAGAAGCAACTCCCATTGAGGAACAGGGAGTCTCCTCCTCCCTGTTCCGATGCTTCTTAATTTACATAAAGCCTGACAGAAGAACGGGGGGCCGTGTGAAGCCACCGGGGGACCTTTTGAAAAAAAAAAAAGCGCCGCTGCCATCAGAGGGGGATACACTATGAGGTACATAGTGTAGTTTGATTTTTTGAAAGTGGTGAAAGGTCCTCTTTAATGTCTAAACTGCTGGCAACAAAAGTGAGTACATCCCTAAGTGTCGTCATGGAAGAGGATTCCAGTGGACACCTGTGAAGCTCTAGTGAACTCCATGCCCAAGAGAGTAAAGGCAGTGCTGGAAAATAATGGTGGCCACACAAAATATTGACACTTTGGGCACAATTTGGCCATTTTCACTTAGGGGTGTACTCACTTTTGTTGCCAGCGGTTTAGACATTAATGGCTATGTGATGTGTTATTTGAGGGCACACCAAATTTACACTGTTATACAAGCTGTACACTGACTACTTTACATTGTCTCAAAGTGTCATATCTTCAGTGTTGTCCCATGAAAAGATAGAATAAAATATTTACAAAAATGTGAGGGGTGTACTCACTTTTGGGAGAAACTGTATATTCATTACAAAAAAAAGTGTATTTCTGTATTAAAACAGAGGCACACAGAGATACGGTTGCACCCCATTAAACAGCGTGCCATGTAACAGATCCATACAACACAGTACCATAGTAAAGAGGTGTGATACACAGCGCAAAACTAAGTTAAAGTCTGTTTGAACTTATATTTGATCAGTTGCTCTTTTCTACAAAAAAAACTATTTTTCTATTAAAAAAAAACAATATTACACTTTTCTACAAAATAACATATAATAAAACAGCTTATTCTTTCTTTAGGGCATGGACAGTAATTGTCTTATCGACACATCTAAAAATTTGCTTACTTTTTTGTCTTATAACTTTATATACTGGTCATCTGACTGGTCATATACTGGTCATCTGATTGATGTAATGACATCAATTTATCACTTTTTTGGTAAAAAAAAAAAAAAGAAAATCTACATATATTAACTATCATTCATTTCTCTTTTAGGGCAGGATTCTCTTTCACCCGACTCAGGTACTGGAATATTTTCTTTTTTAGTTGATTGGCTTTGTGATAGTTCTGCATGTGCGTATGTGTTACTGGTTACAATAGACAGTAGCTGGACAGAGATCTTCTTTACCTCATATTCACCTGAGTAATGTTAATGGCACTGCAAATATGGTTTGATTTAACTCTAGATATCTGGATATCTTACAATGATTATGTGAAAGATGGTCTCAATGGTGATTCAAGTGGTTCCTCCCTTGCAGCAAAAGGCTTTAGAAGTGTCCGGCCAAACCTGCAGGACAGGAAGTCACCTACTCAGGTAAATATATGATTTTTGTATGATTTTTCTTCAGATTTTATGACTGGTTAGCGGTCATATGATTACCAGATTAGCTATTGGTTGAGAGTGGGTATGTGCGCAAGCAGCAGCTGTAAAAGATACAGTGTGACTGGAGAGTCTCTCTAGCTCACTGCAAAATTCATTGTGTAACTTTGTGTAAAAAGTTGTGCATTTATGCACCCGTCTTTTGTTGTTTCAGGGCAGCTAAGCTAAAAAACAATACTTTGTTTTAGCTGATTTATGAATTGCAACTTCTAAAAAAGTCACAATATTTGTAGCAATCTTACTCCAGTGTAGAAACAGACAAAAGTGTTAGACTTAGGGCTCATGAACATGGCCGTTGCCGGACCGTGCCCGTATTGCATCCCGCATCACGGAATCAAGTGAATGGGTCCGCAATCCACAAGGTCCTGGGCGGAACAGAGGCACGGAACCCTGCAGAAGCACTACTGAGTGCTTACATGGGGTTTCTCTCCGTGGCTCCATACCACAAAAAAATAGAAAATGTTCTATTTTTTGCGGTGCGGACGGATTCAAGTTGAATGGGTCTGGATCCGTCTGCGGAATCCGCACAGATGTTGCCCGTGCAATTTGCGGTCCCCAGTGCACGGAACGGCCGACAAGTGGCTGTGTCCATGAGCCCTTAAAGTGAAGCAAATTTATGAAACACTGCGTAATATTTGATAAAATTGGCTCAAAATATGACAAAGCAGACTCCTGCAAAACTGACTTTAAAAGTGCCCCTCAAGATAAATCTCTCACTATGTTTGCTGAATATTGTCGACAGGAACATGTCTTACAATATCATATAACTGAATAATTGAAAAACTTCTGCAGTAAAAACAGCTTTTAACAGCAATAACTAAAGAATTTAGCAAAATATACGTGGAAAAGTTCTACTAGTATTACAGACCTTGTCTCATGAAGACATCTCCTGTCCATGTGCCCTTATTCAGGACCCTTCTCTGTGAGCTAAGGGATATAAGGCTACATGCACACAAAAGTGAAAAACTGACGTGTGATGGACTTTTGTGCATGTTGCCTTAGAAAGAGTTTTCTAAGAGCTCTTGCCTTTGTGCAAGAGCTCTTAGAAAAGCCACAACTGGGGTTGAACCAGCAATGTGACTGCAGCCTACTATTAAAGATACAATTAATGATACCACAGCTTCTTAGACACTTTATCTTCACTTGTTTCTTTTGAACTTCAATACCCATATAATACCTTACATAGCAATGAAATTGGTTGCAATGGTAATACAGTACTGTGACAGATCCCCAAGAAATGATGAGTAAAGAGATGAATGAGATAGAAAGCAAAACGCCTTGAAAATTCCTGCTGGTATTTACAGTATAAGTAATACAAGGCATTATAGTGTTCCTCCAGTAGCAAGGTGTTCAGCCCAAATATTAAAAGTGCATGCCAAGAGAGGGGTAGTCCTGTAACCTAGGCAACCAAATACTCTCAAATCTTCTACTGTAAAGCCCCCATCAATTATAGTAGGAGCTATATAGGAGAGGCTTCTGTCCTTGCACAGTTGCCTAGGCTACACATCAGCCCACTCTCCCTACTAGATCTCTCAGCAGCACATAAAAAGTTTGGGTGGGAGTGGTAAACTCTTTTTAAAACGTACATCCGAAGCCTCACTTCCCTCTTGCAAATTCAAAGCATACATATAAGAAAATTGAATGAAATGTGCAAATAAATAGAATACCAAACTTCACTGCCGAGGTTCAGTGGCCATTTTACAATAAGTGGAAGTGGAAATGCTGGTGACCTGCCTAAGTACACTTACACTCTACTAAAGCCATACCTGCCAACTCTCATGGGACATCTGGGAGGCTCTGATGAGAGGGGAAACTCCTGGACAGGAGATGGGAAATTAGTGTTATTAAAGGCATTAATTCCATGGTGCAGTGCATATGAAAAGGGATAGACATACATGATAAAAGACATGAACAAGATGAATTACAAACTTGTACAGAAGGAGAGAGGACTCTGCCCGCAAGGGCTTACAATCTGCAGACTTCCTCGTTGCCAGGGAAGCTTCTCAGCAACTCTTGGCTCTGTCATATAAATGGGGCATGGTGTGGCTTGTAAAAAATTCAGAAGCACGCACAAATTATTCTTCCAGAAGACCAGACCATGTCACCAAGTTAATGTATAACTATTGGTAAGTGTTGGCCCAAAAATATCTGGACACATGTTTAGCAAAATAGTCTCAACACACTGTCTATACACAGATAGTACAGACAGTGTGAGTCAGGGGAGTTTTATAACTATGCTGTTAATCATTGTAGAGACTCCCCTACTATATTACTGCACTCCGCCAGCCTTAGATAAAGGCAGGAATATCTTCAGCACTGAAGGAACAGAAAAAGGAACATATATAGCTTGGTTAGGAAAGGATGTGTCTGAGAGTTATTTGGTAGATTATAATGTAATAATGTTCTGTAGTCTACAGGAAGTCAGCTACACAGGAGAGACTGTCTTCCTGTCTATTCAGGCAAGACTGAGGCTCACGTAAAACGCAGGCCATAAAGAAAGGATTTGTATTGATGGAACTGAGCTGTGATGGAACAAATTACACTGTTAGAATATTGCTGTGGAACTGACATTATTTGTCCAAAAAATGCTGGAGTGCTTCTTTAATTCATTATAACAATGACTTCATGTTCCCTTCCAATATTGCTGTCTTCTCTTTCCTAAATATAATTCGATCTTATTCAAATTAGCTTTTTATCTCATTACGGTGATTGGAAGCTCCATCTTCTCCCTACATGTTATTGCTTTTAAGCAAGATTTAACACAGCAGCTTGAGATGAACCATCTGGAACAATGCATAATGCCGTATAATGGTGTTTGGGGTTTATCTGAGATTCAGATAACCATATGGAGAGGTACCATCAAGTATGCATGTTTTCATCTGTTTTTTTTTTTACCATGAATCTCAATAAATATTGTAACAGGAACACAGATTTAATTGCCAATACTCAATTTTATTGGTCATAAGAAATGTATTTATTTGTGTATCTAATAGTAAGGTAAACATACATACCGAAAAATAAAAATTCCGTGCACTTTTCGGGAGACACCTAGTAGTTGTGAGGAGTTCAATTCTGTTGTATCATACCACCTGTATTTACATATCTGACCACTGTATCCATTTTCTCTGTATATAGTTATATCTAGTGTGTCCTTAAGGTGATTAAATATATAATTTAACCTTGTGCTGTTCTTATATCTCGATCACGAATCCCCACGTCTGTGTTTTCGGCATAATTATACGCTACTGCAGGTTGTTTTCTCACCCGATGTTATCCCATTAGCGGACCGGGCTTATATTAAACGAGGAACTGGTGGCAGTCTACCAGGCAGAGAAAGCGCTGTTTCACTGGGGCAGTGAAAAGGCTCTCTCAGCTTGTTAGGGTTGTGAGCGAGTATGGGGTTATGCCGGAGGTGCATGGACCACCCCCTCTAGTTTCCCAGGCCTCCCTGTACCTGTGTGGGCAGGAGGCGTGTAAACTGTGCCAAACTGACTTTACGTGCCCCTAGGGAGGCATAACGTCACGTCTTGGTAACTAGTGACGCAACCACATCATGTGAGCCTGACGTAGTTGATGTCAGGTGGGGCTGCGAGGTGCGGGTTTCATCACAGTTAGGTTCTAGTATGGAGGCCTCAAGGTGAGCATGTCAACCCTGCCTTTGTTGTGGAGCGACATAATACCCCACCTGCTGGTGTGATGATCTTGGGAGCCATCGCATTTGACAGTTGGTCACCCCTACTAGGGACACTAACAGCTCAGCAATATGTGCAGGACATCCTGGCATTTTTCATCAGGATGGTGCTTGCTCCGATGCAGCAAAGGTTTCTCAGGATTGTCTCTGCCAGATTCTAACACTTCCTCAGCCTGCCCAGTCACCAGATATAATGCCAGTTGAACATTTGTGGGGCACCAGCTTCGACAACCTACAGGTCCGGCTGCATCATCTGTGAGCAAATGTGCTGCAGGATACCATACCAAACATGTATGCCTCCATGCTCAACTCTATATGATTTTGTATAACAGGGAACTAAAGTCTCCTTTTAATTGTACAGTTTTTGCTAATAAACTTTATCCTTTCACTCTAATATTGTAACCAAATTTTAAAAATTTTAGTCACATCCCTTCTTCCACAACAGTTTTCAAGCCTGTAGGTATGGTAAAAGATTTGCAGTCTGTCATATTGAACAATTTCAGAAGCGCACTGAAAAGGGATCATTAGTTCTTCTAGGTTCTAATTTCCATAATAGGTTTGCATAAATTTAGAATGAAAAATAAATGCTTATTACCATTTTTCATACCAGACAACGGTGTCTGAATTTCCGTCTCTCTGTAGTGAAATAACTTTTCATATATTTTAACTATTAGCAGATAAAAATAAACCATTTATTATACTGAAATACTTCAGGTGCAGATTGTGGCACAACGGTTAGTTATGCCGCTATCTGTGACTTCGCCAGGTCTAAAAAAGTTCGTGGGGAAGGGGAGGGGCCGGTCTCTGTAACATAAAGTGTATTTGAAAGATTTGAGAATGAATATGCTTACACAGGCTTAAAGGGGTATTCTCATCTTAGACAATGGGGGCATATCGCTAGGATATGCCCCCATTGTCTTATAGGTGCGGGTCCCACCGCTGGGACCTGTACCTATATCGAGAACGGAGCGGGGAGCACTGCGCCTGGAGTACCCCTGGAGCTCCCCGCTGTGCTCATAGAAATGAATGGGAGCGCAGCGCACAAGCGCGGCCACCGCTCCCATTAATTTCTATGGAGCCCACGGAAGTAGCCGAGCCAGCGCTCTGCTATTTTCGGCGGCCCCATAGAAATGAATGGAGGGCGGCTGCGCATGCACAGTGCGCCCTCATTCAGTTCGGGGGCTCCGTTCTGGATATAGGTGCGGGTCCCACCGCTGGGATATGCCCCCATTGTCTAAAATGAGAATAACCCTTTAATGAATAATTATATTTACTAAGTGATTAAATATACAATAAAACAAAGAAATCACATACAGAATAATAAAGCGTAAATAAACATCACTAGCCTAAATGGGGCGGAGACTCTGTTGATCATGCTATAACCCATGGCTGTCTACTCCTGATATAACACATGACTAACACCTCAGGGTGTACAAGAGAAATAGGGCAATACTCACATTTTACCTAGATGGGGGCCTGGTGGAGTCTCCTGAGACAAGGTGGGTAGCAGAGTTTTAACCTGTTAGCCCCTCCTCCAGTGTGCATCACGCATGTCTCTAAGATCACTCAGGAATGTAGTCTTATCAGCACAATGGGGAATAGGTTTCTCTCTCTAACCCACTTCATTACAAGGGAAACTTTTACACAATTATACAAAGTATTAAACAGGATTAAAGGGGAGAACCAATCAGTCACTTAAAAATACCCTTACAATACAGTCTCATTCATCATTTTCTACGCCTGTTTTAGGTGTAGAAAATGGTCTAAATGTAAGACCGCTCGGAAGTTTTAGAACTGGCGCTGGATGCGCCAAAGAGGCCTGCACCTCTTCATAACTCCGCCGGATACTCCTCCAGCTATGGGGCTTTCTTAAAGGGGTTGTCCGAGTTATTTTTTTTGTTCTTTATATGTTTCTAACTTGTCAGGTATAACAACTTTCCCATATACTTTGTGTTGTGTTTCTAAAGCTGCTGGTTTCTCAGAGTTGACTGAGGGTCACATGACCTGTGATGTCACCTTATCTCTCTGCTCTGTGATGTTTCGTTCACAAGCCTCAGAGTTCAGATAATAGTACACGATAATCTTAGTTCAGTTCAGATAATCTGTACACGAGACGTCACTGGCCACACCCCCTTTCTTTGCCGGGCTGCTATCTGCTCTCTCCCTGGTTTCCTTCAGATAAAACATTAACCCCTTCAGCCAGAACACACTGAGGGCTCAAGGCTTTACAACAAACAGTAGCTGCAGCAGTGAGAGGTGACAAATGCTGGGCACAAGAGCTGTAGAGGAATTGTATTGTACAAGAACAGGTAGGGAGAAATTCCTGTATGTATTAGCAGTGTCATTGTACAGCTGGGACTTGTAGTCCTACACATACAACATGCTGCTGAGTATTCCAGCAGGCAGACATGTCACTCAGCACTTGTATTCATTCCCTTTGCAGAGGGGGGGGGGGCGCTGAGATTGTTGTTATTGCATGTAAACAAAGACCAGAAGAGAACCAGGGAAATTAGGAAATATGGATTTTTTTTGCCTAAAACTTGCTGAACTTAGTTATATATTGCTGCCCATCAGATTTACAGTGCTATATATTTTTTGTCATAACTCGGACAACCCCTTTAAGGCTGGTCGTAATAAACGTGCCCCCAAGTGTACATCATCAATTCAATAATGAATATACGTATCATAAGAAACCACATGGTGGCACCACACATATCACAAAACTAAAACCATACTAAAATCTGCAACAAAGCCATAAGTATGGTTTTGGCGTTATTTCAAAACTATGATTGAGAATTGCAACATTTTACTAAAGCTTATTAGTCCAAACTTTTTTACATGCAGATTTTGCTGCTGATTCGCTGTATTACACCAATACTGCATTGAAAGTAGTGAAATCTGTGGGAAAATCTAAAATATAATGGATTTGGGTGTTTTTTCCTTGGAATTTGGCATGTAAAATGTACTAAAAATCTATGGCAAAAATGCTTTGTGAAAATAACCTAAAGCTACTTTTAACATCATGTATATACATATGTGAACATTTCCTTTACAGCGAAGAATCAGATGAACAGAACTGTGATTAAGAATACTCCATTTTACACATGACCTTAGGCTAGTAAGCATCTTGAAAGAATTGCCATCTGTTTATCTGTGTAATATTGTGAAATCCGAGATAATAGTCGTTAGGTAGATGGTCCCTTCATAGACCACATGTAACACCAGTTGATCAGCATAGAATTCACTGATTCTGAGGTAAGCTGCTAGAAGGCTGCGGCACACAAAGGGGTGCGGGTACCTTCTCAAACAGCTGATTGGCAGGGGTCCTGGGTGTCAGACCCCTACCAATTAGATATTGATGAACTATCCAGAGGAAAGTTCAGCACTTAAAAGGTGTTGGAAAACCCCTTTAACTTTGTCTACATGACAACCCCTTTAATTTTGGCAAAGAGGTACATAGAAAGCAATTCTTTGGTGACAGATGTAACTGTACGGCCTCCGTCTGAGGCGTCCATTTAACATATACATTTTTTGTATACATAAAACGTAGCACAAAAACGTAATGAGAATTCAGCCTTAGGGCCCAATCAGACGGCCGTATGAACGGGTCCGCACCCATTCCGCAATTTAGCGAAACGGGTGCGGACCCATATATTTCAATGGGGCTGCAAAAGATGTGGACAGCACACTGTGTGCTGTCCGCATCCTTGGTTCCATCTGCGGCTCCACAGAAAGGATAGAGCATGTGCTATTCTTGGACAAGAATAGGCATTTTCTATTATGATTGCGGCCATGTGTGGTCTTCAAAACAGTGCGACTGTCTGAATGAGGCCTAAGATGTACTTCTTTATAAAATGTCATGCATACCAGTATATTAGGCCAAATAATGCTGCATGCCTTTAATTTGGCACATTTTACAACTTTTAGTCGCATCCCTTTTTCTAGACAGTTTTCAGACCTGTAGATACAGTAAAAGATTTGCAGTGCATCATATTGAACAATTTCACAATTAAAAGGGAATGATTTCCCTTTAAAATGTTGGTTCCTTTTTTTTATTGATTAGACAATCTTGTTGCACTCTAGGAAGTTTAAATCGGAGTAGGGTTCCCACCCCGTGAAATAGAATAAAAGTAGACTCCGATGTGCTTTTGGGTTACTTTATTTAAACGGTTGCGGCAATAATAATACAGAGTGACGTTTCGGCCGTACTGGCCTTCTTCAGACTCTGTTGCCGTTTGTATTGGATGGATCGAGGAGAGAGTGCTGCAGTAGTCAAGCAGCGCTCTCTCCTCGATCCATCCACTACAAACGGTAACAGAGTCTGAAGAAGGCCAGTACGGCCGAAACGTCACTCTGTATTATTATTGCCGCAACCGTTTAAATAAAGTAACCCAAAAGCACATCGGGTTCCTTTTTTTTATACGCACAGAACTGCATTCATTTACATTGGTTTATACAACATGGTTAGAAAAACAGAAGGATACATGTTAGTGTATTGGTGTATTGTTTTCCTGTGGTTTATATTGTTCTGGACTATACAGAATATAGCATCCGTAAACTAAGAACTTAACATTTCTAAACATGCTAATATATGCTTCTTCTTTTGTTTCTTTCCATGTTCTTTTCTGTTCTATTGTTCCATATAAATAACAGGCACCCCCACCTCCCCCTAGACAAGGCAGTTATCAGAGGGCATCAACTAATTTCCAGCAGGGCGAGATAAGTGGGTACATAGTAAGCCCAACAAGTGTTCAGTCCAATAAGGGAAGCATGCTTTATTCTGCTATGTCGAGCACAAGCATGCAACAAACCACCACTAGTCCACAGGTTTCATTTTCCAATGTTCAGTCAGAACACGTGAACAGTAAATTTCTGGAGCAGAAGCAGGATTCAAAAGAACGTAGAGTTTCCACCCTAAAATTAATTCTGAAAGAGTACTCTTCAGGTAACTCTTCATCTAACACTTTTCCGAGAAAAGCCCATTCTTACGCCCAACAAAACTACTCACCCAACCTCTTGCCCCGTAACCCTGTTCCTGAAAAACACACAGCTTCCCTGTCTGTTGAGATAGCGTCAAAGCAGGACACCAAGGGAGAAGAGAATCCTGGATATCATGGACCTCCTGCAGCAATGTCTTTGGACACTTTCAAGGCCCCTGCTAGTATTTCTGGACAAAAGACTGCTACAGAGACACAAGTGGTATACTCATAGTTTCAAGTGGCTTGTCTAACAAGGAATGCAGTGCTGTGATCTAGTGCTTTAACCTAACCTAATAGTAAGAACGGGACCTAGAAATAGTGAATTGATCAAGTAGCATGTGACAGCATGTTGAAATTACAGGGGGTCTGTGTATCAATGCAGAGGTGTCAGCTTCGTAGTATGGTCATATATCTACTGTATAAATGTTTTGTAAGAGAGATCAGTAATGTAATCTTACTTCACTTTAATATTTACCAAAGCTTTAGCTACAAAATAGCTGTCAACTATTTTAGCATTGATGCAAAGACCCCTAAAGTGTTACTGTTTGCATTGTCCTAACGCTAATGTACTGTATAATAGCGCGAAAAGATGTTTATATACATTTATATAATAACTGCTTCTGAGGGGACATGTTTCTGCAACCTCTTACATGTTGTTAAGGCCATGGAATTTCTGCCTTTCAGTGCAACATCAGATTATTATAACTCATATTTTGGAGGCTCTATAACATCGACATGTCAAACATTGAGATACTGTAGTCCAGTCTGCAGTTATTCAGAATCTTCTCCCATAAAAATATATATTCATCTACTCAGCTTCTCCTGCTCTATAGCTCTATGTTGCTTGTAAATTAGACTACATTTTCATGTTGACAGGTTAGCTTTAAAGGGGTTTTCGGGAGTTAACTACTGATGACCTATCCTCAGGATAGGTCATCAGTATCTGATCGATGGGGGTCTGGCACCCGGGACCACCGCCGATCAGCTGTTTGAGAAGGCATCGGCGCTCCCGTGAGCCCTGAGGCTTTCTCTCAGCTTTTCCTAGGCCAGTGATGTCACGTTCATTGGTTCACGTGAATGGGGCTGAGCGCGATACCAAGCACAGCTGCTGTACAATGTACGGCGCTGTGCTTGGTGAGCTGAGAGAAGGCCTTGGTGCTCATGAGAGGCCTTCAGTGCTTCTTAAACAGCTGATCAGTGGGGGGCCCGGGTGTCGGATCCCCACCGATCAGATACTGATGAGCTATCCTGAGGATAGGTCATCAGTAGTTAAATCCCAGAAAACCCCTTTAAAGGGGTTGTTCACTCAGGCAGTCCTACGCCCCCCAGAATGTCGGACCTGCGGAGGAAAGTTCTTGCTCCTTCAATACCCCTCTGTCATTCTCCGTTTTCCACACGTCAGCATCAGGTTTGCCGCATGTCACTTTTCAGTAGTAGCCAATGACTGACCACAATGGTAATCTGTCCACCATGTGTCATGTCACTGGGTCAGGTGATGCATGAGGGACACGACAGTCCTGAAGCCGGTCACTGGCTGCAGAGGACACATGACCGACATCAAACTGGATGTTGATGCGTGGAGAGCGACAGCGGGGGACCATTGGAGATGGAACCAGCGGTGGGAAGCAGGTAAGTATCCCCTAGTCTAGTGGGGTGGGAAAGGGTCTGCCTGAAAGACCTCCCAGGATGAACAATTATAAACTGTATAACACGTGATATGGAAAATCGACTTAAAGGGGTTTTCCAGGATTTTTATACTGATGGTTATTTATATCAGATTGGCTGGGGTCTGACATCCAGTACACCCACCAATCAACAAGTAGCTCGAGCACTGGAACTGCACAGATTCATCCATTGTGTAGTGGATGGCTACTGCAGTGCGGTTCCCATTCACTTCAGTGGGGGCAGCACTGCCGTAACCAGCTTTGTCAACTTCACTATGGACATAGCTGTGTCTCCTATATCCAGAACACCAGAGCTACTTGTGTGTCAGACCCCCACCAATATGATATTGATGGCCTCTGTTCAGTAAAAAAAAATCCTAGAAAACCTCTTCAATCTGGAATCAGAATGATGCCCAATTTTTATAATTAGGGAATATTATATTGAGTTATGGTTTTAAAGCAATTAACTATTTTCAGTGTTTTGGAGTGATAAAATGTATAAAAAAAATTTGAAAAATGCTGTTTCCCTTTAGCATATGCACATGAATCAATAATGCATATTTGTTAACTTTGCACAGTGGTCCACTCAATGGCCCAGATTTACTAATGTCTCTGTGCCTATAATCTAAAAACTGACTCAAACTGGAACAATTTGGTGCAACTAGGTGTCTAAATTTTTTTCCTGCTCAATAGGCTGGGGCTTAGCAGATAGGGGTGTGTTTTTGTAGAAAGGGGGGTCCCAAAGTAAGCCAGCCAATAGATGGCATAGAGTTAGACAAAATTGTCAGTTCCTGCACCACACTTATCGTGCAGCCTGATTCACTGTGATAAACCTGGTGCCGGTCTAGATAGCCTGTCTAACTTTACGCCATCTATAGATATAGCAAATCTGTTCCAATGTATTTGTATTTCTGTCATCAACGGCTGGATAGGTAGACAGGTAAACTTAATTTTTTTATTTCCATTTAGAGACTGGCAGTGATTTAGCCATATGGGGGTTATTTATGATTGAACAATGCATTCATCCAGTCTTCAGACACCTTTTCACATTTTGTTATGGTGCAGCCTCTGTGCTAAAGTAAAATCAAGTTTTTCCCCATCAATCTGCACTCAATACCCCATAATAAGACATAGTGAAAACTGAATGTTAGAAATCTTTTCTAATTTATTGAAAAGGAAAAACTAAAATCTTGCATTGACATAAGTATTCAGGCCCTTTACTCAGTATTTTAGTTGAAGCACCTGTGGCTGCAGCCTTCTGTCTTCCTGGGTATGATGCCACAAGGTTTTACACCTGGATTTGGGGATTTTCTGCCCTTCACTACAGATCCTCTCAAGCTCTGTCAGGCTGGATGGGGACCGTCTGTGGACAGCTATTTTCAAGTCTCTCCACAGCTGTCAAGGTTCTGGCTGGGCCACTCAAGGACATTCACAGAGTTGTCCCTATACTCCAATACATTTAAGGACGACACAGAAACAGGAAAAATACAAACTGACAAACACCAAAAGAGTAGTCGTATGGAAAAGGGTTAAATGCCAGTCAGACAACGAAGTACAAGAAACGCAAGAGGTAAGCAAGAAAAACAAACATTCCAAAGGAGGACAGAGGAACCAGAGGACAAGAAATTCGCAGGCACCTGCACCCACAGGAGCCAGCCTTATTTAGAGAGCTGGAAGTGATCTCCAGCTGGCTTCCCTACACATCACGCTTAGCTGTCAGCTGAGTGTGCTGATGCCTAATGCTGCAATGGGCTCCTCCATTGGCCTCATGATGACAGGGACTCATCACAGGTTTGTTTCTCCTGACAACCGGACACCGCTGCCGCACTGAGGCAGCGCTGGCCAGGGGAATTGTAGATCTGAGACACTCTAGATCTGAGCCTCCGCACAATCCTGTCACAGCCAATCTCCTGGCTTTATATAGACAGTGGTGTGTCTTTCCAAATCATGTCCAATCAACTACATTTACCACAGGTGGACTCCAGTCAAGGTGTAGAAACATCTCCAAGATGATCAAGAAAAATGGAAGGCCCCAGAGCTAAATTTCAAGTGTCTTCGTAAAGGGTCTGAATATTTATGTTCATGTGAAATTTTAGTTTTTCCTTTTTAATAAATTTAGAAAAAAATCTAAAATTCAGTTTCCACTTTCTCGTTATTGGGTATTGAGTGTAGATTGATGGGGAATACAAGATGTTTTCTTCATTATAGCACAAGGCCGCAAAATAATAAAATGTTATGGGTCTGAAGACTTTCCGAATGTATTGTAGGTGTATTTGAAGTTATTTTTTAGATTGGAGTTGGTGTGCTCACCTGCCCCAAATTTATGAAAATGGCACATAGTAAAGAAAAAGGGGGTTAGTCAGCACATCCCAGTGTGCAGGTGTACGCTGCCATAGCTAGATACACAAAGGAAAAAAAATACAATGCAACAGCACTCTGCAAACCAAATAAAGTACAAAAATGCCATAATAATAGAAATATTCTGGTGCTAATCCTACACTTATTTAGTAAATTTGAGATTCTTGGCAAATATATTTTGTGCAAAATTATTTGGGTCCGTCTGCCAAACGTCAAGGCGATCTCTGTAAGACGGGAACCTAACACTGATTCCTACCTGTTATGTGGCAGGACGGCCACCATAGAATTCAGGGAGTGCAGGTTCCACATGCATGCTGGGTCCACTCTGCTTTTTATCATTTTTTGTGCCAAAATGGCCTCCAGTGAATGCAGGTACCAACATGCATGCTGAGCCCACTCTATACCTCACCTGGTGCAAGATGGCTACCACTGAATGCAATTTGAGTCCCCCTCTATACCTCTCCTGGTACCAAAAGGCTTCCAGTGAGTGCAGGGAGAGCAGACTATAGCTTTATACTTACACTAATTAAAATCAGCCTATGGGGCAGACAGGCTGGTCAGGAGTGCACGACTAAATGGAGTAGCCACACATCCAATAAAAAATGCAAAGAATTCTATGGTGGCCGTCCTGGCACATAACAGGTAGGAATTGGTGTCAGGTTCCCGTCTTAGGCCTCTTTCACACGAGCGTCACGGATTAAGTCCGGGTGCGTTCAGGAAAACTCGCACCATTTTGCAAGCAAGTTCAGTCAGTTTTGTCTGCAATTGCGTTCTGTTGTTCAGTTTATTCCGCACGGGTGCAATGCGTTTTGATGCGTTTTTCACACGCGTGATAAAAAACTGAATGTTTACAAAACAACATCTCTTAGCAACCATCAGTGAAAAACGCATTGCATCCGCACTTGCTTGCGGATGCAATGCGTTTTTCACGCAGCCCCATTCACTTCTATGGGGCCAGGGCTGCGTGAAAAACGCAGAATATAGAACTTGCTGCTATTTTCACGCAACGCAGAAGTGATGCGTGAAAAACAATGCTCATGTACACAGACCCATTGAAATGAATGGGTCAGGATTCAGTGTGGGTGCTATGCGTTCACGTCACGCATTGCACCCGCGCGGAAAACTCGCTCGTGTGAAAGGGGCCTTAGGCCCCTTTCACATGAGCGTGACAGATTAGGTCCAGATGCGTTCAGGGTGTGTTCAGGGAAACTCGCACCATTTTGCAAGCAAGTTCAGTCAGTTTTGGCTGCGATTGCGTTCAGTTTTTTCCGCACGGGTGCGATGCGTTTTGATGCGTTTTTCACACGAGTGATAAAAAACTGAAGGTTTACAAACAACATCTCTTAGCAACCATCAGTGAAAAACGCATTGCATCTGTACTTGCTTCAGGATGCAATGTGTTTTTCACTGAAGCCTCGTTCACTTCTATGGGGCCAGGGCTGCGTGAAAAACGCAGAATATAGAACATGCTGCGTTATTCACGCATCGCACCCGCATGGAAAACTCACTTGTGTGAAAGGCGCCTTACAGAGATTGCTTTGACGTTTGGCAGACGGGCCCAAATAATTTTGTACAAAATATATTTGCCAAGAATCTCAAATTTACTAAATAAGTGTAGCATTAGCACCAGAATATTTCTATTATTATGGCACTTTTCTACTTTATTTGGTTTGCAGAGTGCTACTGTATTGTATTTAAATTTTTTTCCCTAATGGCACATAGTAGTAATAAATTTTGGCATAATTTGGCACCGATTTAATTGAAAGTATGCTTTTTTAAAAGTTGCACTTCCTAAATGTGACACTAAGGTGATCTACTCTGAAATCCTGACCAAATTTGCACTCTACATCTGTAGGTGCGCAAAATGTTTGCATAAGTGACCCCAAAAGCTTCATTTGCATCTTTTTCAACCAGAAAATCCCCCTTCCCCACTTTTAGTTTTTGCATCATCTGACATAATTGCTAGGCCTACACTGAAATTTAAACTTTAGGTGAGCTGCGTAAACGTTTTAATGACTTATTATTTCCATTATTCCCTATAGACAATTTCTTTTATCATTGAAAGTCATTACCGATTTTGTAAAAAGTGTTTGCTTTGATATACTGTACAGTATTATAGACTTTTAGAGGGAACCCACCAGACTCCTAACACTGCATTTACATATGGTACACACAAGGTATTGGGCATCTTTTTAGACTACTAGGAAAAATTGTTGTTTTTTAATCTGGCTCAGAAAAGTCTGCCATATTCATGAGCTTTGGCTGCAACTCTATCTCTTTGGAATTGATTGACGCTGCCAGTTCTAGGATCATCAAAATGATGTGCTTTATGAAAGTGTTCCACAGCCTGGTTTCAGACACATACTGCCCATGATCCTTCACCTTTGGCTAGGCAAACTGCTGACTTTTAACCCATTCTTTAAATTTCTTGTATTCTATAAATATGTATGTTGCTGTAGTAGGTGTGGAACCACTGTATCAACAACAGATTAGTCTTAGGGTTAATCCTAAGGACGTTATCCGGGCACTCCCCTGGCTTTCATCTTTTAACCCCATGTACAGGGATCTAGACTTTGCTGCAAGGAATCACCAGGCCGCCACCTCCTGGAGTAATCTCTGTGTGATCAACGGCTGACCCACAGGGGTCATTGAGCCAAAACCATAGTCAGGAACAGGCCAAAGTCAGGGCAGGCAGAGTATGAGCAATCCAATAAACAGTTCAAGTTCAGGGTAGGCAGTGAATGGTCAGTACAGCTCAGACGGCGGTCAGGTCAGACATCGGAGGGTCAGAATAATTTATCTGGCTATTTCCAAGAGAAATAACAAAAACAACATAACACAGAATTCTAAAAAGTATTAATCAGTACATCAGTGGGGCACAAAAGGAGTATGGAGCAGAAATTAGCTGATTCCACTCCATGTGGGATCCATTATGCTTGGCCATAGACTTCTATTATGATGGTTTGCTCATCCCTAATCAGAATATATCATGTACAAGTCCCTTAAGAGGACTAAAAATTCCAGAGAAATAAAATGGAAAAAATATTTTTGAACAATTAAAGATCACAAAAAATATTAAAAATTCTTATCCAATTTTACATATAAAAAACAAAAAAACCATGATAGATACAGCTGCGGCTGAAAATTTTTTGGTCACCTTGGCCCCCAGAGGATTGAATAAAAAGTGTTTAAAAAGTCATATATACCCCAAAATGGTCCCAATAAAATCTTCTTCTCTCCCATCAGAAAACAAATCTTTGCACAGCTCTTTAGATGAAAACATTATGGGTGTCAGACTATGGTGCCGTAATGGTACTGACCCACAGAATAAGCTTGTTATGTATTTTTTTAGTGTATAGTGAACAACATAAAACCCCAAAAACACGGTGGGAATGCATTGTTTTGTTTTGGGTTTTTTTTGTTTCACCTGGCAAATAATTTTTTCCCCCATTTTTCAATAAAAAGATATTGTGAATAAAATGCTGCCATTTAAAAATACAATTTAACCCACAAAAAATAAGCCATCAAAAGTTTATGTTAAGGAAAAATAAAAAAGTTATGGGTCCTGGAAGAAGTGGAGGAAAAACCAAAAACGCAAAAACAAAAATTAGCCTGGACCTTAAGGGGTTAAAGATTTCCGCTTTTGTTTCTTTTACACTATAAATGAAGTCTAATAAACCATCAGTACCACTAACAATATAATTACAGCATATACATATAGTAAATTCCATTAATACATCAGCGACAGGAGACCTATAATTATACATCTGTAAAGGCTATCTACTTAATTCCTTTCAATGTTGTCAGTGGGAACGTGTGCTTTCCATTCTGCCAGGTTAAAGTGTGTAATTATTTGAAGACCTGTCACTTTAAGACCCATATCTGGGGCAACAATGGTGTTTGCTGTAAAATTACTATGATCACTTTCACTACAGCACAAACACGACTCTAAGCTTTGAACCATAGTATTAATCTATTAACCCTTATGCTGGATTTACACACTCTGACCAACAGCCAATTACCGTTCCTTCCCGATAACTGGCTGCTCGTAGAGTGGGCGTTAAGTGCTTCATTTACATCCACTGTACACCCTCCACAGTACATCCTCCACAGTATAAGGATGGGCAATAGCTACTGCTTTCGCTCTTCCTTGTACAGCTGCATTGTTTCTGGATAGTATCTGCTGCTCAGAATTGATAATGTAGCTGTCTGCATTAGCCTTTCCTGACATGGTGATTTTCTATTTTTGCGTTTTTTTTTTTTAACTCCCTGCCTTCCCGGAGCCATAACTTTTTTTAAATTATTTTCCGTTTACACTTTTTGCGGGACAAGTTGTACTTTTTAATGGCACCATTAAAAGGGAACCTGTCACATTGAACATGGTGTCTAAACTGAAGGCAGTATCTTATAGAGCAAGAGGAGCTGAGCTGATTGATATATGATTTTATGGGAAAAGATTCAGAAAAACTTGTTTTTCATTAAAGAAGAACTCCCACAAAAAATTTTATTCCATGTCCTGCTAGAAATGTACATGATGTAATCTGTAGTGAATATCATTTTCTTACCAGTAGCTGAATTTTTGAGTTATATCTCCCTGATGTTTCTTATCTGTGTCATGTGACTAGGAATTAGACTCACCAACTCACACAGCATCTTATGTGTGGACAGGAAGTCTAATTCTCTATGCATTCCTATGGGAGCCTCACTTTCAGTCTCATAGGAATGAATAGAGAAGTGACTGGCTTCCTGTCCTGGGTCAGTTGGAGGTCAGGGAGTTGGTCACATGACCCAGCTACAATAAGAAGAGAGTGGAAACTCTCAATTACAGCCTCTGATAAGAAAATGACATTCACTACAGATTATATCATGCACCTTTCTAACAGGTAAGAGAATAAAAAATTTTGCGGGAGTTCTACTTTAAATTAAATCCCTGCTCATTCTGGGCTTTGAAGTCCAGGAGTCGGTCCAATCAGTGATTCACAGCTATCTGTATACACAGTCATAGAGGGAGGGCTGTCAGTCAGGACCACCTCCTGTACTTCAAAGCTCAGAATGAGCAGGAATTTATACAGAATCAGTCTGCTCAGCTTCTCCTGCTCTATAACATGCTGCTTGTAGCTTACCGTACTTTGTATTTTCATGGTGACAGGTTCCATTTAATATTGAATATGATGTAGTTGGAAGTTGGGAAAAAATTATGCCAAGCTGGGGTGTAGCTATAGGTGGTGCAGAGGTAGTAGTTACTACTGGGCCCAGGAGCCTGAGGTGCCCAAAGACCCTTGTGTCGCATACGAAGACACCAGTATTATAGAAAGTGCATGCAAGTCAAGTTACACCTGTGGCTGGAGAGAAAGGGTTAGGTCACAAATTTGGCATGGGGGAGGTGCAGTTTCAATTTTTGCCTCAGGCAGCACAAAGGCAATGTGCTTCCCTGGCCACAAAGCACTAAAGGAACTCTTGCACCAGGACCCATGAGCCTTTAGCTACACCCCTGATGCCAGGTAATCTTTATCTAATATGGTGTATCTTCATGCATAAATATTTGCAGTGATATGAGTAAAATGGTATTTTTCTACAATATTTCATTTGTCCATGAAGGAAAATCTGCTAGTGATGTGTTTCAGTATGTTGTTTCAAGTCAGTTTAAGATTTCACCCATCTACAAAGAATTTGGCTAAGGTCTTATTCACTTGAAAAATGGCCGTGTGATGGCCCTTTTTATAAAGGCCGTTTTCAGAACTTTGACAGTCTATAGGTGTATTCATATTCACGGACTGTGAATACCACACATCAAAAAATAGGGCCATGTCCTTTTTTAGCAGTTTTAACAGCCCAATAGCCTCCACTTAATTCAAGCGGGCTGTTTTTCAAAATGACAGCAGTGAACAGCCATTTTTTTTCATCACAGGTCATGTGAATAAGGCCTGAACAAAGGGGGAGATTTATATACCCCATTCCCTAGTTTTCTGTTGTAAGAAGCTGCTGTTTGTGAGTTTATAAATGCAAACACCATTGAGTCAAAGGTGGAGTTTTTACATTGCCCTCGCCACTTTGCACAAAGGGCCATTGGCCCGTCACATTTATCATCATTTACGTCTATGTTCTGGCGTAAAAGATTACCAAAATGTACGCCAGCTATGAGTGGGCGTAGATTTCAGTTAGGCACATGGACTGATGGAGGATGTATTTCATTTATGATGAGGCCTGCTCCTGGTCATAAATGAAATGCTTCCTCTGGTGGCACAGGGGATATCAAGATCAAGACCATAAATCTCCCCTTCAGAGGCAATATCTATGCAGCCGAGCCCAAGTTTTAGGTGAGAGAATGTTTGTAGAGATGCCCTCTCTTCAAGCTCTACAATTAGTTTTTTGTTGAATAAACCCAAGTATCTGTGCCTGTGTATAACACGTAAAATGAGTGATTTAAACTTTTGAAAGGGCCCTGTCCATTCTTTGCTAATACGCTACATGCAAGTAGCATTTTTGAGCAGCACAGGGAACATTCAGAGCTAAAGGTGCACATATACGTAAGAGCAACAATGGCCGAACCTGATGATTTCGGCTAGACTGGCTATCTTATGTGTATGGTGCTGTTTATGTGCTGATCCTTTACTCGTAAGCAAGAATACCTGCTGCCAGAGATATCTGAAAGCAACTTACTCTCCTCTCCAGACTCCGACTGGCCCACGGGGATACAGGTGAATCCCCCAGTGGGCCCCTGAGCAAGATGGGCCCCTAGTCTCCCACCCCTGCACAAGTGGCACATAACACAGTAGACTTCCTGTACTACATACAGATATTCATGTACAGCACCTCAACCAGCCTTTGTTCATATAAAACACTTGATAGTTTATTAAACTCCCCAGTGTATTATTGTAGACACAATCAGAGCTGAGATGACTTCTAGGTATAGAGGAAAGCTACCAGTATCCTCTTCTCCCCAGGACCTACCTTCTCAAAGTTGCTGCAGAGACCCCCATATCCAGTCATCTGGTAGCATCTTGCTGCTGTGTGAGCAGGTAATATTAGAATGTATCCGTACGGTGGACCCCCAAAATACATTTTACTGGTGGGCCCTGGGCATCCCAGTCCAACACTGCTCCTCTTCCTGTTGAGATGCATGCACAGTCTGTCAAGGTGAGGGTACATCTCTATTAGGGGCTTCGGGTGGTAGAGCTGTCAGAGAGATATTGAAGGTATATGGCCAGCTTTAGTTATTACTGTTGGCCTGCAGTTCTAGGTTTGAATCTGACCATAGGTACATTTACATGGAATTTACATGCTTCCTGAGTGATGAGGGGACATCCTCTGCGTCTGGAGGAAAGAAGGTTTGTACACAAACATAAAAGAGGATTCTTTACGGTAAGAGCAGTGAGACTATGGAACTCTCTGCCTGAGGAGGTGGTGATGGTAAGTTCACTAAAAGAGTTCGAGGGGCCTGGATGTATTTCTGGAGGGTAATAATATTACAGGTTATAGTTACTAGAGAGGGGTCGTTGATCCAGGGAGTTATTCTGATTGCCTGACTGGAGTCGGGAAGGAATTTTTCCCCCTAAAGTGAGGAAAATTGGCTTCTACCTCACAGGGTCTTTTTTGCCTTCCCCTGGATCAACTTGTAGAAAAACGGGCTGAACTGGATGGACAGATGTCTTTTTTCGGCCTTACAAACTATGTTACTATGTTATTCTCATACTCCAAAAAATACACTATACATAGCTGAACTCCATGTGCCTAAGGGAAAAGATGTGTATGGCATGTATGTTCATTAGACTGAACCCCACTAAAGGCAGGGACACAGTGAGCGTATTATACACAGTGACAGTGCTTTGGCATGTGGCGTAATATAGATAACAAGAAATAATCATAACTGTGTATTTTATATTTTTTATATTTTACTCCTGTGATGTTTGTTTGGTTTAATAAAGCCTCCATTTAAGAAATAAAGAGATTTACCATGCATTGCTAACTGCCGAGGTCGAAATGATTTTGCAAACTGTGTGCGCAATAAATGCTAGAACAGCTGTGGGAACAGCAAGCAATTGCAGTACATTGACCTAGCCTGCCGTTACAGTTAATTGCTTCCAGTCTGTGGGGATATTATCATCCGTCAAGAAGCATGCTGCATGTACAGGTGCTAAATGTACTGCATATATCAATGTGAGTGCGTATTGAGTGCTAACATTGCTCTGTTGATGAGATGAATAATATGGACTACTGGTGTCCCACAGTCACAATGACCCTACACAATTCTATTAAATCCAGTATATTCTGTATATTTGAAAAAAAAAAATAACGAGTCATTTTATCATTTATGGACTTCATAACTGAGACAGCGTAAGCAAAAGACTAATGAACATAGTAAAACTATTTATAGCTGTTATAGGAGATGCTTATACCATATATGAGTAGTATAATTTCGGGGGTCACTGCACTCATCAACTCTATAGCTTTCACCAGGTGCTTGTCTTATTCTGACCCTTTCTCCACCCCAGGGTCAATTGCTTCTAGACATACAATATAGACAACACTCCAGTATTCTTTGTTATAGTGAAGATTTAATTCAGCCAGACATGGTTGTGCACATCAGTACAAATAAGGATGCGACGTTTCAGGCTTATTTGAAGCCCTTCATCAAGCAGCTTGTGTGCCGTATATGTGGATGTTGGCCGGCCAGTGTCCACATGTGCAGAACACAAGTTGCTTGATGAAGGGCTTCATATAAACCTGAAACGTTGATTCCTTATTTGTACTGATGTGCACAATCATTTCTGGCTGAATTAAATCTTAACTATAACACAGAATACTGGAGTGCTGTCTATATTGTATGTCTATACCATATATGAGTGATGGGCAACCGGAAGCTAGATACAGTAGGTTCTTCTAGAGCTGGTAGATTGGAGAGGATTCACCGGTGCCCTGTTTACAATGAAGGAGGCCACACATATCTGTTCGAGTTCCATTATAGTGAACAGGAGATATGGATGCAGCTGGGACTACATGTAAGGTCAACCCTTTCCTGCAAACATGGGATGACCCAAGACTTTGAACGTAATGTGTGACCACGAGAGGCCGTCAAGGGTCCCCCGTAATGTACTAGGTTGCCTGCTATTGCTGCTTATGGTGCAAAACCACAAGATGAGGAAGGAGACAACTTTCTGATGCATAACATAGATGGACAGTGTTGTTTGATCAGCCTTTATTTATTTTATTTTATGCACTTATGTTATTGATTGAGCTCACACAGAAGAACTGGTTCATATTTCTGGTAATCAAATATAATATATTACACTGTATGTAGTTTGTTCTTGTTTTTTGTGTTAAAAATTAACATACTAACACATTTACTCCTTGTGTAGCGAATATGTTGTGCTACTTTATGGCAATTAAATGGTGGTTTTATGGTTTGTTTAGCTGACCAGACTTAATTTTCTACACAGTACATTAGTTACATAGTTAAGAATAATAATTAAATATATATATATATATATATATATATATATATATATATATATATATATGTATTTATATATAATAAGTTCACTCTTGAATATGACTCTTCAAAATAACTTTTTTTTTATAACGACTTTTTCCTTTTTTTAACAGACTCCAGTCACAGTTAATGGGAATTCAGGGAGCCCAGCCAGTCCCATGAGTCACTTTCAAAGACCATTCTCTCCAACATATCCGTCCCCACCATCACACAACTCTTTGGTCATGCAACACAGCAGAACATTAGGTGGGTTTAAACTGCATTTTTTATATGTGCTGTGCTTAATTTGTATAATAGGTAAGGCCAAAATAGCCACTGCAGATAACTTGTTCTCCTTTTAAAGCATGTTTTCAGTGTTTGTGCGTTATTGTTCATTGTACTAATATATATATATATATATATATATATATATATATATATATATATATATATATAGTTTATAATCCTATTTCGGTCCCCACAGTGGGTTTAAAATGTTACTACTAATTCATTGAAAGTGCTGACAAGACTAGCATAGGCAGATTAGATATGACGAATATGTGGGTTGGCAGCAGTGAGCATGAGAATAATTATACATGTCACTGTCTATACTTTATACAGTAAAAGGTTGTATAGATTTGACCACTTCCATCACAGCCAGAATGGCAAATCTTCTACATCAGGGATGCCCAAACTGTGCCCCTCCAGCTGTTGCAAAACTACAACTCCAAGCATGCCCTGATAGCTGTAGGCTGTCCATGCATGATGGAACTTGTAGTTTTACAACAGCTTGAGGGCCGCAGGTTGGGCATTCCTGTTCATTACTATATAATCCACAAAGGTTATAGAGTTCCTTCACAGGATCCAGGTGAACGAGGCACAGCTCTGCCATCCTACATCCACCCTACCTGATCTGGCAGTGATATGTTACTTCACTATATCTGTCCCATCTGCTGTCTGAAAGTTAGCAGAATAGTAGAAGGGAATAACACATTATCTCAAGAACAGACTACACTAGGAGTGTTTGTAGTCTGTAACCATGGAGACACATACTGTAGGTAAGCAAAGGCACTGTAGATGAAAAACACTGGAGGATATTTTAACCAAGACTTGCAAACAAGAACGTCGGTGTACGTAGTTGTTGTTTTTTTGTTTTTTTTTTCATTTACAAGCATTGGACCCAAAAAAAAGGATTACAAAAGTGAACAAATTCTTTCACTTGCAACAAAACGAGAGTATATAATCCATGCAATATTTGGTTAAAATACTGTATTTTTTGTATTACCATCTATTATATATTTTCTTTTAAGTTGTCCTTAATGCTTGTATCATAGTTTATTGTATACATTCACTAACAGAGTGCCAATTCAGCCCAAATAGTGATTTCTTTCTCTAAGTTCTATTAGAAACTACATCATGTGGCTTTTCATCTTGTGTATATCACCGCACTCACATAAGTAATGTCCTTTGGATAAGTTATAAAACTTTTATACATGTTTATATAGAAATGGATGGCTTACCTGGTGGTTTACTGTACAGTGTTAGCATTGAGAAGTACAGTGCTCGCTTGTTCATATCAAAACACTACCGCGCTTATATCCAGCATGTTAGTGGTGTGTTAAAACTCGCTAATATACCAGGAAGCATATAGTACCTCTATGTAAGAACTTTACAATAATCAGCTTAGTTTCCAGTATTCTGCTGTACCTGAAAGACTGTATCACAGGGCTTGATGTAGGCAGATGTAGAAGATCACATCTTTATCTGTATAGCATGCATGTGTCTTTCAAGGACAAATGAATCAAATTCACATTCAACTTTCAAACAATGCTCAAAATGGCCAAAAACTGCATTTTTGCCAGACTTTTAAAGGGAACCTGTCACGTCAGAAACACATTTCAAACGGAGAGCATTACCTTATAGTAGTCCCCAGTCTTTTCCTAATGATGGGTCTGATGTGTTAAACGGAGGCTCATTTGGTGAAAAAAACGATCTTTTAAGCGCCATCAGCGCTGTCTTTCAGGTCCCTTTCAAGTCAAGGGGGCAGTGGCTTCCTTGCTTGAAGTCAAGGTAAGCACGCCCCCTCTCTGGTGATTGACAGGATGCAGCGCTCCCATGTCCTGGCCGCTCGGCTTTAGCGGCGCACTGCGCATGCGCCTGCCAGTGCGAGCGGGAGCGCTCGCTATTCTTTTAGCTTCCTGCTGCGCTGAAGCCGGGCGGGCAGCGGCAGCAGGACATGGGAGCGCGCCTTACTGCATCATGTCAATCACCAGAGAGGGGGCGTGCTTACCTTGACTTCAAGCAAGGAAGCCACTGCCCCCTTGACTTGAAAGGGATCTGAAAGACAGCGCAGATGGCGCTTAAAAGATCGTTTTTTTCAACAAATGAGCCTCCGTTTAACACATCAGACCCATCATTAGGAAAAGACTGGGGACTACTATAAGGTAATGCTCTCCGTTTGAAATGTGTTTCTGACGTGACAGGTTCCCTTTAAGCTATTACATGGCAGCATTGCATCTTAGTCTAGATTACTTGCATTCCCCAATACAAAGGTGTTATGTGAGATATTACAAACCAGGATCTCTGCCCACAGTACCTCAGCAAGGACCAAGAACAGCAGGCATCGGGGCTACAGATGGCTGATGTTTGTTCAGCCGTACTGCTCCCCTGTATATATTCCTATTAGCTGCCTATTAGAGTTCTGATATGATTTCTGGTATTAAACCCATCAAGAAAAATGTATCAGGACCCATACCTCAATGTCTTGATAACATGTATGTCCACTTTTATTTTCATTGTGAGGTTCACCAAGAGAAGAGATCATCAGTTTAGGTGTAATAAGTTAAGCTTGAATCAACCCATAAAAATAGACCTTCATGACAAGTAATTGACTCCAGTCATCTCCAAATTAGGTTGTCTTCTGCTGGATCTATGGGGCTCCATTGTAGTAGGCAGACATTGAGGAGCATTTACTAATGAATTTACACCATAACAGTGGCATAAAAAAGTCTCAAATAATGGCGCACACCCTATGTGCTCAATAATTTGTGGCTTTTGAAGGGACGGGATTTGCATGAGGGGGTAGGGCTTTGTGCAGCCCAACACATTTATTGTCTTTAGTTATAGCTGAAGAATATGCCGATCCCCAGCTGATAGACTTCAGTTTCTGGAGTACAGACTGCCAGAGTTGTACCTAATTTATTAAGAGACAATTAAAAAATTGCATCTCACTCAGGGATAAGGGAATGCGAGTCTTGATAAATGTCCCTCATTATGTCAGAGCATGAGCTCACTGGAGGGTCTTCTTACTGATTGTCTGGACTGTACTTTCTAATTAAACCACAAGATGGAGAGATAGAAGGTATCTTTCTTGTATCTTTGTGCCATATGTATGACTGCTGTCCTAGTTCTCCACCTGCTAAGCTATTTTTGATGCCATAATTATATACTTAGTGACTGATTTTTTTCAATCTTTAGTAAGAAATTCAATTATCAGTGTGACAATGGTGTGGATGCTTGTAAAGAGGTGTGTCAGGAGGCTGTTCCTATGTGAATATGTCCTATGTGCAGGATCAGGAATGTGGTTAATTTCAGCCGAACTACAAAGAAGAAATTCAGAAACAAAAGAGAGCTCTGATATTCTGCCAGAATCAGACAATTGTCTCCTACGTGCGCTATTTGAAACACTTATTGTTCTAGGCTTTGCTTTTCACTGGCCTCCAGGGCTCACCCTAATTTGTATAACCTTTTATACTCATGAGCTGAAAAATGAAATGTTCCATTGTGGTGCTGGAGGATGTTGTATGACTGCTTAGGGGAAGGAATGATGGGAAATCTTTATTCTCTTCCTTTTAAACTGGCAATAAAAAAAAAGATCTAATATCATGGCTCTATTAGTAGTAAAAACCATGCTAACGTCTCTGATGTGTACAATATTTGGTTACACGAGTGACGCTTGATCTCTGCAGGTTTGTGAAGAAACACAACAAACAGTTACGGTATTTCATATCCTCTCATCCGTCCTGTCCAGATCACTCTGTCTTCAACTGCAACATCTGCTTGACAGAAAATAACAAGCTGGTCATGCTTTTCAATAGGGATCTCTAGACTTCTTATCTTCTTTTATGTATTATGATGGCAGGAATTTTAACAACGATTCCTGCTATAGATAAAGTGTTCACTTCTTATTGAGTGACAGATGATAAAGAAGGCACATGCCAGGACTAGAATCTGAGATAGCGACCGCCCTGACCACATTTGTATATGTATAGGTTAGGCTTCAAAAATATGGCAAAACTGTATGTGATAGGCTTTTCTGCTGTGCATGAAGTCCTTTGCGACTCTACACCCCCATGTATGGTACTCCACTGGGCGCTGTGTTGTAGAAGTAGTGCTTCAAGAGGATAATACCTTTGTATTATAGCTTCCAATAGAGCATGCTGCAATTCTATGTCTGTTGCATTCACAAAGAACCCAACTGAAAAAACTCACCTCAGTGTCAATTCTGAGACATATGGAGGTACTGCAGGGCCCATAGTCCTGTACTTGTGCTCAGTGGCGTACATAGAGAAGTAAGGGCCCCATAGCAAGGAAGAAACCAGGCCTCCACACAGGACAGAAGGGTTTCTGCCTAAACCCTTTTCAATGACCCTTGGGCCATTTTTTCCGCTGTTTCATTTGTTAAAAGTTGTTCTTTTAGAGGGTAGAGTCCTAACCAAGTTTTTACCTCCAGTAGAAGAGGAGATAATCCCACCTAAGACTGGGCCCCCTCTAGCCCTGGGCCTATAGCAGTCGCATGGTCTGCCATGGTCATGGTTTGCCAGTGAGCTCTTGTGAAGTTTGGTACAATGCACCTCTCCAGCACTTCTGACTTTCTGGTCCCAGTTAAGTGAGGTTACTACAGGCCTTCAGCATTTTATTACAGTCATAAACTATTTTAATAGGGTCCCTCAGCTTGTTATATCCCGTATGGTCCCATAATACAATCCCTAATACACTTAAGTGTAGGAACTTATAACCTGCCATATTTCTGGTCGATTACTGGCAATTATAATTATCATGCTATTGTCTGGTAGTAAAGGTGATGCTGCTATCTGATGTGTAATGTGGCCATAAGCATTAGATGAATGTCTGCCAGATCTGACAATTTCACCAGGACTGGTCAACAATCGTATGTTATGGAGATGTCTTGACTTTCCCCTAATAGCAGAAATTTAAGGTGTGTTGGATTTCAACATGCCCAGTCCTTTTGTTCTCATTGCTGATAATCTTCTGCCAGAGTTGTCTGGCGGTGGCTTACTCCCCTCTCCCCAGGGGCGGATTGGCCATAGACCTTACAGGGAAATTTCCAGAGGGCCGATGCCCAGGGGGCCGCCTGAGCCCTACTCATACATGACCAGTGGAAGTTTTTGGGGATGTATTTTGTGCTGCTGGCAGTATTCTGTGATGGACTGCAGTATTAGGCTCTGTTGGGGTGGGATAATGTGCCACAATATGGTATTGCTCACCCCGTCTACTTGTGTTGGCCGTGCCTTTCATGCATTTGGCCCCAACTACAAAACGGGGCCACTTTTAGTATTTTTTCCAGGGCCACTTTAAGTTCCCAGTCCGCCCCTTCCTCTCCCTACTAAGAACACATGCACATTTTGCCAAGTCAAGGAGGCATCAGCAGGAAAATCTGTTGGCCCAGTGACAATTCACCTGACAGCTATCTAACATGTATGCCCATTAGTTTGATCAATTTTCTGTTTGGAATTATAACCTGCTTTTTGTGATATTTTTGAAGCTAACGGTATGTATTCCTTTTGAGTGTTGCTCAGCCTGTAGTTGCTTACTAGTTTTTATATTTATCTGAAATATGCTGTAATATGTAAAAAAAATACTGAAATACTGGGGTGTATGCTTGTATTTGAACTGCCTAACAGTACAGTATGATAATCTTGTCAATGAAAATCCAACTAAATTGTCATTTTCTCTTGTGGTGCAGACTCTACGGAGTCTTTTTCCCAGCATTACCAGTCAGATGCGACCCGGCACAGCAGCACTATACCAATCTGCAGGACCTCAGAAGAAGAGAAAAAAGTCACTGTAATTAAAGCACCACACTATACAGGGATTGGACCTGTCGATGAGTCAGGAATACCAACAGCTATTAGAACGGTAGGAGTCAAATTATGCTTTTAATAGTTGATAAATTCAGTATTTTCCCATCACAGAATACTAGATTATTAGGCTAGGAGCTCCAATACACTGATAAAGGGTTCTTTTTTTACTCTCATATGTTATTGTAAATGGAAATTGGATTGGGGAAATCATGGATATTCACCTAAATCTATGTTCTAAAGATTCTGTTCACCACTATATTCCAGTTTACAGTATTAAATGTTAAAAATGAATTACAATAACTTTGTAATTACAATGTATTACCTATCCTAGTGCAGGGATGCCTAACCTGCAGTCCTCCATCTGTTTCAAAACTACAACTCTCAGCATGCCTCGATAGCTGTAGTCTGCCCGGAGATGATGAAAGTTGTAGTTATGCAACATCTGGAGGGCCGCAGGTTGGACATCCTTGCTGTAGTGCAACAAATGTTTTAAGAGTAAAGAAAATTTGTTGCGACTTTTCCTTTATGTGGCATAAAAGTAAATCTAGTCCAGCCATGAGCTGGCCTGGGTATGCAATATAATTTACTCTAGGGTCTGGGATGATTATAGTAAATTTGTGGGTGCGCGGTCGACCAGACTCCCTCCTGATAAGCCAGGCCAATTTTTTTTAATTGCTGTGTATTTTAAAAGCCCCAAAAGTTTTAACATTTTTGTGTAAATCATGGTTGTGAAAAAATATTCATCTTTTTTTATGCCAGTTTTCAGGAGCAAACACTGTGATGAATTTCCCCACTTTTTAGGATGGAATACACTTTTTTTTCCTGCAGCTTGTTAGGTGCTATAGAAATCACTACCTGTTAGGGTATTCTCATCACATCACATCCATACAATCTCTAATACTCTTGATTGGTTAATAACTGATTTAAGCTTATGCAACTATCAAAGCTCAGCTACTCCCTAATGGTACATTCTCACAACTGTAAATGTTTTACAGTCTGCATTCCGCTGATCCAGAAAACATGGATACCGGTTGTGTGCATGCTGCATCATGGTGTGGACCCGTTGACTTCAGTGGGTCTGTGGTCCGTATGTTGCAGCAAAGTATAGGACATGTATCTTTTGCGGTGAAGCTGCACGGATGCCAGAAGCCCTTCTATGAGACCAGTTAATACATGTGATGAAAATATATGCAAATTAGCATCAGCTGCCATCAGAAATAATTCCTTTTTGTAAGAAATGCTAATTTTAATATTTTTCCCAAAAACCGAAAACTGTTTAAATTAGCTTTCCTCACAAAGAACATAAAGTAATTCTTTCTGATGCCTAGCCTACAATAGTCATCCATATACTAAGTGGTCTCCATAGTAGAAATAGTACCCAGCCAGAGGTCCCCTAAGACCTCTCAACTAGAAAAGCTGAATCCGCCGTGATACAAGGCTTTTTCCTGGAAGAGCTATTTACACAGTTTTTGGGAGTAGCCTCAAACTGTCCAATCAGTGCTTTTTCATAATAGATCTTTTATCTAATGCTTTTCTGGACAAGAGACATGCAAGCTAGTCTCCTTCCCAAATGCACATCTTACATCTGTTGGCATCAGATAGGCTTAGGAAAGCTAATATGAACAGACAGCACATATATATTGCTGGGCAACCCGGAGTAGCATACTAGTCTCTCTCTCTTACCCTTACTTTAGTGAAATTCGTAATGAACCCTGTTCGGTACAGATCAATTTGCTCATCCTTCTCTTATTAGCACATATTCGTCTCATGCATCAGGTGTGCTCTGAATTACATACCTGTGCTACATTGAATGAATATGTTTTAGTGGACGCACAGTACATGTATTTATTACAATTAGAGATGAGCGAGTAGTGCTCGTTACGAGCACTGTGACGCTCGGGTCCCGTGTGAAATGCCCGCAGGCATTGCGGATCCGTCCTCATCTGCATGTAAGTCAATGAGGACGGATCGTTTGGTATGACACTCATACCAAACAGTTCCGTCCTCCTCACCCGACTGAAAGTCAGTGGGGACGGAACCGTTTGGTATGAGTGTCATACCAAACGATCCGTCCTCATTGACTTACATGCAGATGAGGACGGATCCGCAATGCCTGCGGGCATTTCATACGGGACCCGAGCGCTACAGTGCTCGTAACGAGCACTACTCGCTCATCTCTAATTAAAATATAAATTGTAGCATAAATTATAATATTGTACATAACCACATACATCAAAAAGATGCTCATGGTCCCCTCGTACACCGAAAGGATTAATAGTAGGAAAGATATAATAACATAAGCATTTATTGGGTCAGTAGATTCTATGACACTTGTGTTACATATGTATTTATGTAAATTGCAGTGCGTTTATTAGAAGTGATGATTTTTATATAGGCTGCATATCTGGTAATAAATTGATGCAGACTATACCAGAATAAGACCACAGGACATCACATAAACACTCTCAAAAATAGTTGTGATGTTAGTTACCATATATATGTCTCATTTGTGGCATCCAAAAGTTGTGGGAACAATGACATATATTAGAAACAGGGTATCACCGAAAACCATCTAAAACATAACTTTTAATGTCACTAGATAAAAACCTTGGTGCAACGGACAACACTTATATAACATAGAGACAAGCACAGGGAAAAGGTATGCTAAAAGGGGATGCTTGGTTGGTAATTGGGCAGAAGAGACTGTCCCTTATATACACCCTATACAGCTAAATAGCCCTGCCTGATGACGGAATAGCCGCCCCGATAGGGGCGATCCCGTGTCTCGTACCTCCTGGGGTCCCTATTGAGACCCTGACACAGAAAAGGACCCAACACCACCTTTAACCCGATAAAGTGAACACAAAAGATATAATATAAAGTCCGTCTGAAAAGTCCGGTCAGTAATCAATTGCATAGAACGAGCTAATTCAGTATACCTAGACAAAAGTATAATAGTGGTCAGATATTAATTAAATATATCCGCTGGATACACATACGATACCAATAAAAGGAATGAGATTAATTCCATCAAGATACATCCGAAACCCGACGCGTTTCACTGAGTCTAAACAGGCTCAGATCATCAGGGGCTAGTACAGTTGTATGATACCCAAGAAAAACCAGCATGTAAAATAATTGAACCACCAAAATGATATACAGTATTACCCGAGCAAACAAAAATAATACAAAGTGTCAACTGGGACCTTAGTTAGATAAGAGAGGCAAGGTAGTGTGGATATGGCTCAGCTGTTTAAACCGATAATGTTACTAGCGTGCCAAATCCAAGTCCTGGCACATCACGGAGGTTACACGATGGGGTGAAGATCGTCATCCCGTCTGCATGACACATCGTTAGGCGCTCTCATTAATGTCCAGTCACGCAAGTAACTCCCTGTATTACCTGAACTGTGTTGCTGGGGCCGCGTTCATTCTATTACGGCCTTATCTTTAGGTCCAAGGGGCCTGGTCTTCTATATGCTGGTTGGGTCAGCCGGGGTGATAATTCACATTTATCTTGCACCTCTGGTAATTGTGGATTTGGCACGCTAGTAACATTATCGGTTTAAACAGCTGAGCCATATCCACACTACCTTGCCTCTCTTATCTAACTAAGGTCCCAGTTGACACTTTGTATTATTTTTGTTTGCTCGGGTAATACTGTATATCATTTTGGTGGTTCAATTATTTTACATGCTGGTTTTTCTTGGGTATCATACAACTGTACTAGCCCCTGATGATCTGAGCCTGTTTAGACTCAGTGAAACGCGTCGGGTTTCGGATGTATCTTGATGGAATTAATCTCATTCCTTTTATTGGTATCGTATGTGTATCCAGCGGATATATTTAATTAATATCTGACCACTATTATACTTTTGTCTAGGTATACTGAATTAGCTCGTTCTATGCAATTGATTACTGACCGGACTTTTCAGACGGACTTTATATTATATCTTTTGTGTTCACTTTATCGGGTTAAAGGTGGTGTTGGGTCCTTTTCTGTGTCAGGGTCTCAATAGGGACCCCAGGAGGTACGAGACACGGGATCGCCCCTATCGGGGCGGCTATTCCGTCATCAGGCAGGGCTATTTAGCTGTATAGGGTGTATATAAGGGACAGTCTCTTCTGCCCAATTACCAACCAAGCATCCCCTTTTAGCATACCTTTTCCCTGTGCTTGTCTCTATGTTATATAAGTGTTGTCCGTTGCACCAAGGTTTTTATCTAGTGACATTAAAAGTTATGTTTTAGATGGTTTTCGGTGATACCTTATCTCTTTCTGACCATCAATTAAATTATTGACTATTTTCAGACGGTCGACTTGTCTGATCGGGGAGGATATATTAGAAACAGACTAGGACATTGCCAATTACCAAAACATGTGCCAAGACTGGTACTTGTTGATTTCACTGCCAATTGCAGTATTGCACCTTATTTTATTTTTACGCACTTATATAGCACTGACATATTCCACAGCGCTTTACAGACATTAGCATTAGGCTTTCACCAGTAGGGCTTGCAATCTAAGTTCTTTATCAATATGTCTTTGGAGTGTTTGCTGAAACCGGAGAACCCAGAGGAAACCCACACAAACACAGGGAGAACATACAAACTCCATGCAGATGTTGATTTGAAACTAGAACCCCAGTGCTGCGAGGCACCAGTGCTAACCACTGAGCCAGCCTGATGGTGAGCTGTAAACTGAATAGGCTTTCCTATAATTCAACATTAGATTCAGAAGAACATTAGGGCTCCGTGCCCATGCTGCAGACCGCAAATTGCGGTCCACCATGCACGAACACCGGCCGTGAGCAATCCATGCAGTGGATGCGTACCCATTGACTTGAATGGGTCTGCAATCCACAAAAGATGGCAAAAGAGAGGACATGTCCTGTCTTTTGCACTGCGGAGGCACCAACCCGAAAGACCACAGAAGCACTTAGTAGTGCTTCTGTGGGCTTCCAATCAGTACCTCCATTCCACAAAAGCTAGGACATGTCCTATCTTTTGCCGTAGCTTGCAGGTCACTGACCTATTCAATTCAATATGGGCACAGAGCCATTACAGTCGTGTGAATGGGGCCTTATCTCTTAGATCACGCAAAAAAATATAACAATATTTCAATTGGTTTTAGGGTAACCTAATCTCTGTTGAAAAAAGAAGGGGCAGAAGTGCTGCTCAGGATGCTCTCTCTGCCCCTTCAGCTTTTCAAACCTGTAGAGTGAGGATCCCATATATTTAGATAGCCTTTAAGGAAATGCTCTTATGATGAGTCAAAGAGTCTACAGTAATCACTTCTCCGATAAGTAAAGAAGTGTCCTCGCTCAGCAGCAGTTGCTAGGAGAAGCTGCCAGCACATCCTTACTTCACTGCAGGGGAACTGCAGTATCAGATGGTGTCCATTTTTCATACTATGGCTATACAAACACCTTCAGTTCTCTATAATAGGGCTTTCTTGTGACCACCTTTTACATGCTACAATCTACAACAGACTGGCTCTAAAGAAACTGCCATAAATGATGACTTAAAGGGAACCTGTCATCTCCAAAACACCCCCTGAACTAGAGTAAGCGTTGTATAGTGTAAGTGATGCTGAATCCGAATATGTAAGTTTTATCTTCATACTTCCTTCCATTCCGACGCTGTTCTCCCACAAACCAGCAGTAAAATGTACTCAGTGGACTCCGTTGCTCACTCATTTAATGGAGAGGACTTAAAGAAGAGTCCTCTCAATATAATGTATTTTACTGCTGGTTTGTGGGAGCACAGCGACGGAATGGAAGTGAGTATGAAGATAAAACTTACATATTCTGATTCAGCATCACTTACACTATACACAGCTTACTCTAGTTCAGGGGGTGTTTCGAAGATGACAGGTTCCCTTTAAATCTACACCAGCTACAAGCTGAAGTAGATTTCAGTCTGGCACACGGACAGCCAGAGGAGGCATTTCATTTGTGATGAGGCCTGCTTCTGATCATAAATTAAATGCCTGCTCCAGCAGCATAGGACATATCAAGATTGATGTAGCACACACTAATCTTGATAATTCATGACCTAAATCTATGAATTACAATGTATGAATTTTCTGTACACACCTTCATGTGTATTGCACAGAAATATTCCTGCCACTTGATGGGTGGGTCAACTATGTATTTGACAAGAACGGCATTATATTATTGCTTTCATCACTTCACCAACTAATAACATTGTAGCATTATGTCATTGTCCTACAACCAAGGCTGAATTTATCCGGCTATGTCATTTATGTGATTACAACTATTGGCAGCCTAATCCAGTGCACGTTAGGGCTAAGTAATGCATGTAAGTGATGACAACACACTGATAAATACTGTATATAGACAGGAATTGATAGCTCCACCTTGAAGGATGTGGCAGCTAGGCATGCTAGGCCATGTAGTTCTGTTGTACATTCAATGAAGGAGGAATTTATTCCATACTAGGGGTTAAGATTTTTTCTGTCATGGCAAGTTTTCCAGGAGTAGAATATTGATGATCCTCAGGAAGGTTGGGGTTTGACACGCAGCACCTACACCAATAAGGTGTTTGAAGAGGTGCTGCGCTCCGCTGAACTCTGCGGCTTCTTTACAGCATGCCAAGTGCAGTGCCATGTATTGTATAGTGGCTGTGATTGGTATTGCATCCCAGGCCCATTCACATGAATGCAAATGGGTGGCACTTAGGAAATGTGACCAATGAAGGTGACATCATTGCATAGGAAGAGGGTGTCTTGCTCACCAGAGCACTGCAGCCTCTTTAAACAGCTGATCGGCGGGGGTGTTGGGAGTCAGACCCCCACCAATCACCTGGGGATAGGTCATCAATATTGTTCTCCTACACATTTAAGTGTGCAGTCTACTATGTAACAAGACAGAAGGAATTTAACATAAACAGCAACTTTATGATAGAACTGACATATACCCGGAATATTTTATACATCATCTGCTCTTATATGCAGGCACGGCATGAAATTGTGCAGCATTACTATAGGGAAGTGTATGGTAAATGGCCATGTCAATTTCAGAGCATCCTTTGCTTTCAGAAACTCCAAATACAATGGGCTCAATGTCAAATTCAATCACAGGAGGTGTTTTAAGCACCAATAACAAAAATAACACCATACCAGTATATAAAAAAATGGTACCTTTATTAATTTACCGGTAATTAAAGGGTTTCTGTCACCAGTTTTTTCGGTATGAATCAGGCTCACATTAGAGATGTGCTAATGTCACCTGATTCCAAATATATATCTGTTTTATTTACTGGTGCCCCCGTTTTTATATAAAATGAACTTTTATTTTATGCTAATAAGGCCTCTAGGTGCAAGGGGCATTACCCCTGCTCCTAGAGGCTCTGTTGATTGACAGGACCAGGCAGAGAAGAAACACTCCATTCACCATAGCTTGCAAAGACCTTCAATGATGTCATGACCATGTGATCAGTCACATGGTTTAGGAGGAGACTGTCAGGTCTGGTCATCGGAGAACATAGGTTCTATGTTTTGTTTGGTATTCTGAGTTTTTGTGTGTTTCTGTTTAGTGCCTATGCCTTGAACCATGTTCACACTGTGGGTTGTTTTAGAGCCAACGCCCAGCTTCATGTTTGGTTTGTCTACTCAGGGTTAATACTCAGGTGCTGGCTGAGTGGCTTCTCTGAATCTGGTCCATTCAGAACCTGGGGGTGGGATATCTTCCTGCTTATATACCTATCTTTCTCTCTGCTCCTTGCTGGTTTTTGCAAATCCTTGCTATTCCTGCTCTTGCGTTGTATCGTGTTTATTCTACTGCTTATTTGACCCTTGGCTCGTACCTGACTACTCTACCATCTTCTGATTTTGTACTGACGTGATCTCTGGTTTTCTGACACGGCTAGCTGACTATCCATTTGGTGTTTTGTCTGTCTTGTTTGTTGTCCCTGTTCCCTGCACTTTATTCAGTGTATTTCGCAGTCCTCGTGGTTGTCGCCCCACGGTTTAGCATGGGTGAGGCAATAGACAGGGACAGAGGGTTGGGTAAGCTCAGGGCACACGCTCCTCTGTTGTCTGTTTATCCCAACCTTGACAGAGACAGGCTGTTTGTGTGATCCTAACCATGTGACTGATCACATGATCATGACATCATTGAAGGTCCTTGCAAGCTATGGTGAATGGAGTGTTTCTTCTCTGCCTGGGCCTGTCAATCAACAGAGCCTCTAGGAGCAGGGGTAACGCCCCTTGCACCTATAGGCCTAATTAGCATAAAATAAAAGTTCATTTTATATAAAAATGGGGGCACCAGTAAATAAAACAGATATATATTTGGAATCAGGTGACATTAGCACATCTCTAATGTCAGCCTGATTCATACCGAAAAAACTGGTGACAGAAACCCTTTAAGTAGTAAAATCATGATAAGTGAAAGTAAAGCACCCAAACCACAAAAATCAAGAAGGTGTCATCATAAGTCACTAATAATAGTTACCCCTGAAAGAAGCTTTTGGTGAAATGGCATTGGGGAGGAGGGTGTCTCCCGTATGATCGGTATTACATCATATTACATAGTTATCTCTCTGATATATTATCATCACACTTACTTTTGTATGATGTGGGGGTCTGTGTATTATGTGTTTGATCAGTGAGATTAAAGGGGTTTTCCAGGATTTTACTACTGATGACCTATCCTCAGGATAAGTCATCCCGTACACCCGGGACCCCCACTGATCAGCTGTTTGAGAAGGTACCGACACTCCTGTGAGCGCCGCTACCTTCTCCCCGCTCACCAAGCACAGCGTCGTACATCGTACAGCGGCTGTGCTTGGTATCATGCTCAGCCCCATTCACTTGAATGGGGCTGAGCTTCTCCTAGGCCACGTGACCGATGAACGTGATATCACTGGCCTAGGAAAAGCTGAGAGAAGGCCGCAACCCTCACAGGAGTGTCGGTACCTTCTCAAACAGCTGATCGGTGGGGGTCCCGGGTGTCAGACTCTCACCGATCAGATACTGATGACTTATCCTGAGGATAGGTCATCAGTAGTAAAATCACGGAAAACCCCTTTATTATTACTGAACTTTAATTACTGATTTACAATGACACCCTCTTTGTGTTAGTGGATGAGTGTTACATTTACATATCATGATTTTACTACTTAATCAAATTGAGAAAGATGCTATTTTTAATATATTGGTATCGTGTTCTTTTTGTTACTGGTGTTTAATCCTTTGCTTTCAGCATAACTTGCTGTACAGTGTGAACGTTGCCACATTTCATATTAACATCCCCGTGTAAACTCTTTACTTGCTGAATGTTTTAGTCCAGACTATCAGCCACAGAATCCTTCTACCACTGTCCGTGCTCCCAGGCAAGGAATGTATGATAAACTAAAATAACACAATGCACAGAGGAAATGTGGCAGCTATTGTGGTACAACAGGTTGGATTAGTTCTTCTTGTATTGTACTGTGGAAAGATTTCAGGCTGCCATCAACAAGATCATCCAGATCAAGAATTCATCTCGCAGGAGGCAGAGAGTGAAGTAATCATAGACATGGATTTTCAAATAGATAATTCACAGTCAGTATCTAGCGATCTGGTAGCCCTTCTGAACAAATTGGTAATTTTGTCTATTTTTATTCTTTTGGAGGAGCTCTTGATTATATTTTGGCATCTATAGATAATGTACTTCTGTTTCTGCTTTTTCATTACCAGACTGTTGACAGACCAAAAGACTGGTACAAGACAATGTTCAAGCAGATTCATATGGTCCACAAGCCAGGTATGTGAGCGCTCTTTGTATTGTGCATTCATTATTTGGTGGACACACTATAAACTGTTTCCGACTTAAATGGGGTTGTGTCATCTCAGACATTGGTGGTATTGTTAGTATATGCCACCTTTGTCAGATAGGTGCAGTTCCCACCTCCTGTATACAGAACGGGGACCTCAAAGTGAAGGAGAATGCCCCACACATGCGCAACGTGCTCTCCATTCACTTAGGTGGAAGTTCTGATAATAAAGTGCACTCCATTCACCTCAGTGGAGCTGCCGGACATATTTCCAGAACTTCCATAGATGTCAAAGGAGGGTGGCACTGGCCACGCTTGTGCGTCCCCTATGATTAATTTCAGGAAGGGGGGAGGGGTTTCTGGAGATAGGAGCAGGTCTCAGAAGTGATCCTAGCGATATGTCACCAACGTCTGAGATGAAACAACCCCTTTAAAGGAGAATTCCACCTGAAACGTATCAGATTCTGCGTAATAGCTACAGAAACTCATTCCTTTCTAATACACAGTTTACGTAAAATGGTGTTTTCTCTAGGAAAAGGTCAGTGTCCTTATGTCTAACTTTGAAAACATTTTTTTTTTCTTTTCATCGCCATTTTCTGACCCCTATAACTTTTTTGTAGTTTGTGGAGCTGTATGAGGGCTCATTTATTGCAGAGTGATCTGTACTTTTTATTGATACCATTCTCAGGTGTTTAAGACTTTTTGATCCCTTTTTTAAAAAAAATTTTGTGGGAGGTTAAGTGACCAAAAAATGGCAAATCAGCCATTTTGACTTTTTTCCTGTTTCGCCGTTTGCCATATTGTAAAAAATATTTTTAGATTTTAATAGTACGGGCATTTCTGCATCCGGAGATACCTATGATGTGTATTTTTACCCATGATATGTATATATATTTGCATTTTTTTATTGTTTACATTTTTTAATTTACACTTTGAGGAAAGGAGGGTGATTTGAATTTTTATATTTTTTGACTTTTTACACTATTTTATAGTTTCCATAGGCAACTATAACAAGCAGTCATTAGATTGCTTGTCTCATACACTGGCATTGGAGTGTATGACAATTACAATGTGTTCCTATGGAGCCCTGTGGTATTGTACTGTACTGAAATTTATCTTATTATTGAAAATATTCATCTTGTCACTTGTACAGATAAGAGGCTGCCATGTTTTCGGCCCGACACAGTGTTCAAAAGGATACCATCTTTGCTGATAATTGTTCTTGGTTTTTATGTACGATGATACAACTTTTCTAAACCAGTTGCATTGAATTCTTAGGCCTCATCCATTCTTAGGCCTCATCCATTCTTAGGCCTCATCTGCATTTTTTGCGTATTACACGGACCTGTTCATTTAAAAAAATGCAGACAACACACAGATGTCATCCGTATGCTGTCCGCATCCATGTGGCCAGTCCGCAAATTATAGAACATGTCCTATTTTTATCCGTTTTGCAGACAAGACTAGGCATTTCTACCAAGACATTGTGGCATGCACACAGCCTGTATCCATATTTTGCAAATGCAGTTTGGAAACCGCAAAACACAGTTGTGTGCATGTAGCCTTATATGTTGGTCTGAGTTACAACTAGTAAGTCAGTTGACCTTTTTGAGTCTCACAGACTAAGGGTTCATGCACACGAAAGTATTTTTTTTATATGTGTCCGTTCCATTTTTTATTTTTTTTTGCGGTCCATATGTGGAACCATTCATTTCAATGGGGCCACCAAAAAAAAAAAGGAAATGACTCAGTGTGCTTTCTGTATCTATCCATCTGCAAGTCCGCATGTTCTATTCTTGTCCTCTGTTTGCGGACAAGGATAGGCATTGTTGCAATGGATTCCCAAAAAAACGGATGTCACACGGATGTAATCCATTTTTTTTTTTTTTTTTGTGGAGCCATGTTTTGCGGACAGAAAAATACATACGGTCATGTGCATAAGCCCTAAGTTCTCATACATACGGCTGTTGCTCAGCAATGCCCGTATTGCAGCCCGAATGGGTCCACAAGGAGCAGTGAAAGGAGCGGTGCAGAACAAGTTCTGTTTTTTGCGGTCTGTGGACAGATCGCGGACCCATTCAAGTTGAATGTGTCTGGATCCATCTACAGCAGCCGCACGGATAGTGCCCGTGCATTAGGGACCGAAAATTGTGGTCCCCAATGCACGGAACAGCCGACACACGTGCATGAGGCCTAAAGTAATTCACCCACCATCAGTATACATATCTGCTAAACATTTTACTCATTGTATTTCCTGGCCTGGCAAATCTATGGATCACAGATGGTAGCCCAAGGCCAAATATCATAGAATGAAGCCAGGGAGTCTACCACCGTATGATGCCATTACTAGGGATGAGCAAATTGACTTCGGATGAAACATCTGAAGTCGATTTGCATAATACTTTGTTAGAATATTGTACGGAGCTCACAAGACTTCGCATAATAACTTCATAAATCAATTCTACTGTAAAAAAAAAAAACTTTTCCCGAACTCAGGTTTGGTTCCAAGTAGTACCTTGGAACCGAACCCAAGTTCAGGAAATGTTTTTTACAGTAGGAATGAATTCATGAAGTTATTATTCGAAGTCTCGCAAGTAATAACTTCGGCTCATCGGAGCCAATACATTCTAACATTGTACGGAGCTCCCGCTCCATACAGTATTCTAACAAAGTATTATGCAAATCAACTTCAGATGTTTCATCTGAAGTCGATTCGCTCATTCCTAGCTGTTACTCATTTATTAGAAAAGCCGCATTTACACGGCATGATGTTCAGGCGGATTACTGGGAACAAATGTTCCTACAAACGCTTGTTCCCCATAATCTGCCCGTCTAAAGGTGCTGCAGATCATCTGATGAATGAGTGAAACACTTGTTCATTGCGTGAAGTGATCTGAGGTGCGGACATCTCAATCATCATTCCCGGGCAGCAGATCTTTCTGTCTAAACAGCACTCTGCTGCCCAGGAGCAGTGATTTTATATGGAGACAAGTGATGGCAGCAGTCATTGCTCATCCTCTCACTGTGGAGGTGATCGCTGTGTGTAAACGCTTCTCCTCCACTTAATGAGCAGCTGATTGTTGGGAAGGAACACTTACTTCTAATAAGAGATTATTGGTGAGCGCAAAATATAGACTGTAAAGAAGACAGACCAAAGTACCAAAGCACACAGTTCTGCTCATTAAAGAAGAGGTCTCTGAGTGGTTGCTGGAGACAGCTTTGATGCTATTTATCTATAATAGCACAAGAATAGACCAAGATTTGTGCCTAGCAGAGCTGACTCTCTGTGCTTGGGGAGTATATACGGTATGTAGACATATTCAGCAAGCGGTTTCCATTCAAGTCCAATATCCTGCAATATATAACCTCTGCTTAGAGAACCTTCAAATAAATTCACCACACTTCATTGAAATTCAGGTCTTGGATCAAGGCTGCTAAAAGAAAAGTAACAAATCACCATTACATTTGTGAAATATTAAACACGCTTTTCTGGGCGCTTTTCCTCTAAGAACTTAGCAGATATTTATGTGCAGCGATTATCACTGGGACATGAGTGTAAAGTATGGCCCCTGCCAATTTCATTGTTCAGAGCCTTGAAATGCAAATATATGACAAGGACAAATGTCAGACAAGGAGAATGTATGGGAATGAAATCATTCTAAGGTGAGATGAGCTGAACCATGAGACATAAAAGGGAAGGTGGAAGTAATTCTTGGTTTGTAGTAAATGTGACTGCCGCATTAGAGGACTCACAGATTCTGTTTGCTTTACAGACAATGACAGTGATTATTCCAGTATGGCCTATGCATATAATACAGGTGAGTTACTCAATCCATGTGCACAGATAAAAACAGGCTATTTTGTCAGGCAGAATGGCATGTTGTGTAATAAGACTGTTAAACATGCTGTATGCATTTCTGTATTGACTTTACCATGACATATTACACTGCAGAACGGGCAGGATCCTTCTTTATAGAGTTAGGGCTCATGCACAAGAACATATTTTCTTTCTGTGTCCGTTCGATTTCTGTATGTCCGTATTAAGACACGCACTACTTTGATCTGTGATGCGAGCCAAGCACGTCCATAGAAGTCTATGGATGTGTGAAAATCATGGACACACCACGGACCCTTTTTTTTTACAAACGTCTCACTGACACTGAAAGTGGAAAGGCCTTAGGCTGAGTTCACACTTTAGTTATTTGCTCGGTTATTTCCATCAGTTAGGGCTCATGCACACGGCCGTAGTGCGCGTTCACCCCGCATCACGGATGCGGACCCATTTACCTGAATGGGTCCGCAGTCTGAAAGGTCGGTGCAGAACGGAGGCACCACAAAAAAGTAGTGCATGGGCTACTTGTTTGTGGTGCGGACCGTCGGATGCGGATTGCAGACCCAATTCAAGTGAATGGCTGCACATCCACATGCGGCGGCCCTACGGTCGGTGCAGACCGCGGGAGAAGACACGTGAATGAACAAGTCCCAGCATCTTGTAAAAACCACTTGAAGTTTTGTTTCATACGATTTAAAATTCCAACATGGAGTTACAGATATTAAAGCTAAGCGTTAATTTCTGTCTGTAACTCCATTTTGTAATTTTATATGTTATGGAACAAAACTTCAAGTGGTTTTTACAAGATGCTGGGACTTGTTCAATTACCTGTCTATATATGTAACCCATCCCTGACATCCAATGTTAATGTACAGCAAAAGTAATGTAAAGTCCATTCAGTATATAGCAGGTGCCGTCCTGTAATGGCCATGACAGGAATTATCTGTTTGACTCCTAAACTGCGCTGGTCAATAGTGACCCTCTGTCATTAACTGGGGACCTAGTGAAGACTCCCAGGTCTGCCATCTTTTTACTTGTAGAGGTCAGAGGCAGGGTGTAATATGCTAAAGCTGATAGCAGAATACACTGCAATACTGAAATACACATTATTATGCAAGTGATCAAGCAGTTGCCTAGTATTTTTTTAAATACAAAAAATAATAAAAGTTCAAAACCACTCATAAACATAATTATCACCGAGTCCATAAAAGTACAAGCTATTAAAATATCATGTTTATCCCACACATTGAATGCAAAAAAAAAAACAAAGAAATTTACATTTCCAGGACTGTTGTGTTTTACCACCTTGCCTCCGCCCCCCCCCCCAAAAGTAAGGCAAATTCATGAAAATGTTATACTTGCCCCATAATGGTACCAAGAAAAATTGAAGCTCACTGACCCCACAAAACAAGTCACAACACTGCCAACGGAATAAGAAAGAAAAAACTCATGAGACTCACAATATGGCGACACATATTTTTTGTCTTTTGTAAAGGTCTGTAATCTTACAGTGACAATAATAACACACAATAAATGCCATAAAAAAAACGCATCCCCCAAAAAGTGGCAGAATTGCATTAATTTCCACATATCACCCCACACAATAAATGGTGCCCTTAAAATAATACAAATCATCCAAGAAGGCCAGAACAAAACCAAAAAAGTTATGACTCCTGGAAAGTAAAATCTGAAAACTGGCTAAAGGAAATGACAATGTGGCAGGTTACAGGTCACACAGGTTACAGAGAGGGTTACTTTACTTTACGGAAAACAATCGTAGAGATGAAGCTTTCTTTATATTTAATATACAGTGCACTTCATATTCTCTGCCCTCTTCTGAAGAACAGCAGAAGCCAAAACACCATTAACTATTAATACAATCTGATTGAAAATGATGAAAAAATAAACATGGCAACAAAATAAACAGGTTGTAATTACTGACCTATACATTTAGACGTGAATTTTAGCATGCAGATATTGAAGGGTTAACGGGGTTGTGAAGTGTCAAGATATTGATGACATATCCATAGGACAGCTCATCAATATCAGATCACCGATGGTCCGACTCCTGGACCCCCGACAATCATCTGTTTGAAGGGGTTGTGGCCCTCATGTGACACTGCACAACCCCTTTAATTTGTTTCTTTCCTGTTTACCAGAATTTAATCTGATCTGGGGGAAGATGTGACTTGTGTACATCGGAGAAATACATTGCTTTGGCTTTGTAAATTGTCAAAATGCTATAAATGTCTAATGAAGAGATTTCCAGGAACTCCTGGCTGCTGAATTCTCCCAATATACTTGTTTTCTACACTAATATATTAAGATAATCTTTTGTTTGCTGTAAGCTTAGTAAACAGGTGTTCTGTGACATGCACCGTGTTGACAGGTAAATAGATATAGATAGATAGATAGATAGATAGATAGATAGATATCAAAGGTTTGCTATGGGACCAGGGTGAGAGGAGGCCAGCACTGAAACCATTCTCCCGTTATGACATAGATCCATGGCAGTTTCATTTGCCTTGTCCATGTCACTAGGGGGCTTCTATTACAGCTTAATAGTAACTGTATGCAATACAGTAAACTAAGCACATAGTATAGTTTTTCATAGTCTATGTGAGAGGAAGAAGGGGACATAGAGCTGTATAAGGAGAGATATAGCCTAAGGCCCCTTAGTGAACGCTATAAAAAGGTTTTGGTGATCACTAAGGGGCCTTGGGTTGGGCCGTCACCTTTTCATGCGGCCTAGTCTAAGCGCTGCACGTGGGAGCGCACTCCGTCTATCTACTGTCAGCACCCCGCAAATGCAATCGCGGGATGCCGATTTGTGTAAGGCTGGCTGGGGCCTGCCTTGAGTCTTTTCCTCTCTGCCACCGCCTGCTGGCCAATGTCAGTATAGCACTGACATTAAAATGCAATGCATTGTATTTTAAAAGCAATCAAAATATTGCCTGTTATATGTTTTACATGGTAAAAAAAAGTAAAAATAAAACATTTATTAAATTAAAAAATTTCAGTTAAAAAAACTTTTTCCCATTGAAAATATGCTTTTCAAAAATTGCAAAAATAAAATTGCCCCCACATGTTTGGTATCACCGTATCCACAATGACCTGCACTACAAAAATATCATGTAAATTATCCCCTACAGTGAACACTGAAAAAAAAAGGCAGAATTTCTAAGTTATTCTTAGTCGCCACCGAAAAAACTGAATAACAAGCAATCGAAAAGTGTAATTTACTCCAAAATGTTACCAATGAAAACTACAAGTCGTCCTGCAAAAATCAAGTCCTAACACAACTCCATAGAAAGAAAAATTAAAAAAATGTATGGGTCTTGGGAAGTGGTGATACAAAAAGATTTTCTTTTTTTAAAAAAGAGAGTTTATTGCACGTGAAAAAAGGAAGAAAAACGCTTGGTCAGTAAGGACCCAAAACAGGCTGGTCACCAAGGGGTTAATGTATTTATGTGGGTTATGTGGTGTAAATACACTGATATATATGGGGATCAGAGCCAACACAATATTTGTGAAATAGTTTTATCAAGTAGTGTAAAATCGGTGAGGCAGAGTGCAGTGTTTTTCTAAATATATATTCTTGTCTATGTGCTAACAGATAACTACACCTCTTCTGTACCTGCCTATTCACACCCTGCGGCAAAGACACAAACGTACCGGCCTCTCTCTAAAAGTATTTCTGACAATGGCACAGATGTATTTAGAGTTACATCCCCATTGCCACCTCCTCCGGTACCTGTGCTTCCTCCTTCTGTGCCTCATCGCATGCGGGAGCTGACATCTCCGGAGAAGTAAGTCACCAAATATTAATGTTCTTTACCTTCTTTCTTCTGTTGAAAATTCACATGTACAATTTTACTTGAAGTTTTTTATTGCAGCAGCACAATCGAGTTTTTCAGAAAAGCTGAGTATTAGAACTTACAACCCAGACACTGGCCCCAATCACTCACTTCCAGGGGTGAACTTCAAATCATCAAATACCTACAAACCCCCCATCCCCCCCCATATGTCTAATAAAGCGTAAAAGTAAAAAGTATAAATTTTATTAAAGGGGTTGCCCAATATTTTGATATTGAAATCTTAACGGTAGGGGTCCGATGCCTGGGACTCCCTCTTCTTAGGTTGTTGACGTCACATTCGCCAGCCATATAGCCTAGGCACAACTCAGTCACATTCAAGTTAATGGACCTGGGCTGCAATACCAAGTACAGGCTCTATATAAAGTACGGAGCTGTCCTTGGTAAGCTGCAAGGAGTCTGTGTCGCTCACCGTACTGCCTCAGCCTTTTCAAACCTGGGAGTTGGACCCCCACCGATCAGATACTGATGCCCTATCCTGAGGACAGGCTAACAATATCAATATCAAAATATCATTTTGACACAATATCCAAATAATCAGTATATGGTGGATGAGAAAGGTCAAGCCCAGAATGAATAAATACGAGTCCCTGTTGGTTATACAATACATTTCCATACAAATCTACATGGCCCACAGTAATCAATATGAATTATACAACGTGCCTAAAGTGATAAGGTCCTGTATACGATATTTCACAATGCAATGTACCAAAAACCATATAGGTTACAAACCAATGTTAGGCATCACTGAATCTCTGAGCTTGACTTCCAAACTGCAGAGCATTTCACCCCACAGCTTGTTACGGGGATACTTCGGTGGAGGGGAAATGACCATCACATATATCTATAGCATGCCCCACAAGCCATAGCTGAAATTATTATAATCAGTCACCTACATGTCGCCTTCTATGTGGTGCTTTCTGCTGGCACTGCTACCCCCAAATGACTAGAAGCCACCAAGGAACTAGAACTGCTTTCCCAGCATCCAGTCACATGGCATGTACAGGTCCTTGAGACACTGCAAGATGAGGGAAGGGAGGTTACTCCTCTGTAAGTGAGGCTTGTAGGAGTCCACAGCTGCTAGCCAGTACTTATCATCTGATGCATTGTCACAAATCACCAGAGGAGGTCTAACTTGAAGCTCCTGGTCACCAATACAAAATTTATAACAGGACCCCTATCTGCCATTTATAACACAGGTGGCCTTTGGGCCTACTCAAGCCTCTGGGCCCGGATGCAATTGATACCTTGGACCCCCCTATAGCCAAGTCCCTGATCAAAAGATAAATTCTGTTCTATTTCATTGCATTACTAAAACCAAATTGCAATGAAAAAATCCCTTAGCTTTACAGTCCCGTATAAGGGTTTATACAAAATGCTAATTTGCTGTGTTTTGAAGCATATGCCATTTGAACTAATAAGTATATTTCCTCCTACAAGGAATGAGTGGGAACCACCAGACAGAAAAGTTGATACTCGCAAGTTCCGTTCCGAACCTCGAAGTATCTTTGAATATGAACCTGGAAAATCCTCCATTCTGGAGCATGAAAGACCGGTAAGAGCAATGTGTGACCTGTCAGTCTGAGATTATGGATCCTCTTGTATTTTACATCATCGCAAGTACCAGAGCACAAGAAAAAAAAATAGAAACATTGTACCAATAGTGCCTGAACCTAAGCACTCTACTCTAGTGACTTTCATCCTGTGACTTTCCAGATGCTGGAAAACTACAAGTCTGACCATGTTTTTTTATTCTAGTTGTGTCACTTTAAAGGATTTTTTTTTTTACTGATGACCTATCTTCTGTATAGGTGATCAGTATCTGATCGTTGAGGGTCCGACACCCGGGATCAATGCTGATCAGCTGTTCGAGAAGACATTGGCGTTCCTTTGAGCACTGCTGCCTTCTCGCCGCTTAGGCGTTGTTCACACGTCAGTTATTGTGAGCCAAAACCAGGAGTGGAGGCTACACAGATATCAGGTGTAATGAAAAGGTCTGCACCTGTTCTGTGTTTTTGACCCGCACCTGGTTTTGGCTCACAATAACTGATGTTAACCAATCAAAAAACTGACGTGTGAACAAGGCCTTACCAAGCACATCGCTGTACATTTTGGATAGTGGCTGTGCTTGGTATTGCACCTCAGTCCCATTCACGTGAATGGGGCTGAGCTGCGCCTCGGCCATGTGATAAACGTGTTGTCACTGGCTTTTGAGAAGCAGAGAGAAGGCTGCGACGCTCACAGGAGTGCCACTGCCTTCTCAAACAGCTGATCAGCAGGGGTCCTGGGTATCGGACCCCAACCAATCAAATACTGAAGACCTATCCTGAGGATAGGTCATCAGTAAAAAATATATCTCGGAAAACCCTTTAAGCATTTTTAAATGTCAGTATGTAGAAAATATACTATGACACTCACTGAACAGCATGTTAAAAGGTCTCCCAGGTCTTTATTATTGATGGCCTATCCTTAGAATAGGTCATGAGTATCAGATAGGAACAGCGCTGCAGTAAACAGGCGTAGCAGATGGAGCTTAGCAGGAGGTGGCTACTTCCAGCACACAGCAGCCCCTTCTAATAGCTGATCAGCAGGGTTTCCGTGAGTCGAACCGCCGGCGATCTGACATTGACATCCTATGGATTAATCAGTGTTAAAGACTTGGAAAACCCCTTTAGGCACAAGGGCAAACAGTTTATCTTGTTGTGTCTTATGTTAAATTGTTTCTCAGAGGTTAAATAATAATTATATCTGAGAAGTCTTATAAGGTGTGCATGACAGTTGCTGCTTTTCGGCATCCTGGCCGAATAAATCAGTAATGGAATAATTTACTCTTGAATCAATAGTTACAAATTTGTCACTACTACTATCATTTTTCGGAGTGACTAGAATTGCACACAATCACTATTAGAGTGGGAATTCTTAAACTTTTTTTTTTTTTACCTCGGGCCTCAACAGCCTATAGAAGGTGATACTGCAGCACCACCAGCTAACAAATTCTGCTGTGTAGTGCCCATATAACCCCCAGCAATATTAACCAAATACCACTATGGAGCACACATAAAGCCCTCTAGCAAATACCTCTAGCAGCCTAAAAACTACAGTGCAGTGCAAAATACCTCCACAGCAGTGCCAAACAAATAACACAGTACAACACAAAATAACTCTACAGTAGTGCCAGAGACCACAGTGCAGCACAAAATGCCTCCCCAGCAGCACCCAACATATACCAAAGTGCAGTACAAAAAAACCTTACAGCACCATGTACCATAGTGCAGCTGAAATACCTCCTCAAAAAGTATGAAGCGAATACCAAAGTGCAGCACAATATACCTGCCTAGCAGCAGTAAACAAGGATTATCATGCTGCAAAAAATACTTGCCCAGAGGTGTTAAGCAGATACTACAGTGTAGCACAAAATACCAACCCATCAATGTCATATACCAGTGCAGCACAAAGTGCACCCACAGCAGCATCAAACAAATACCACAGTGCAGCAGAGAATACCTCCTCAGGAGCCGCACACAAATACCACAGTGCAGCACAGAATACCTTCTCAGGAGCCCCACACAAATACCACAGTGCAGCACAGAATACCTTCTCAGGAGCCCCACACAAATACCACAGTGCAGCACAGAATACCTCCTCAGGAGCCCCACACAAATACCACAGTGCAGCACAGAATATCTCCTCAGGAGCCCCCACAAATATCACAGTGCAGCACAGAATACCTCCTCAGGAGCCCCACACAAATACCACAGTGTAGCACAGAATACCTCCTGAGTAGCCCCACACAAATACCACAGTGCAGCACAGAATACCTTCTCAGGAGCCCCCCACAAATACCACAGTGCAGCACAATACCTCCTCAGGAGCCCCACACAAATACCACAGTGCAGCACAGAATACCTCCTCAGGAGCCCCCACAAATACCACAGTGCAGCACAGAATACCTCCTCAGGAGCCCCCACAAATACCACAGTGCAGCACAGAATACCTCCTCAGGAGCCCCCACAAATACCACAGTGCAGCACAGAATACCTCCTCAAGAGCCCCCCACAAATACCACAGTGTAGCACAGAATACCTCCTCAGGAGCCCCCCACAAATACCACAGTGCTGCACAGAATACCTCCTCAAGAGCCCCCACAAATACCACAGTGTAGCACAGAATACCTCCTCAGGAGCCCCCAGAAATACCACAGTGCAGCACAGAATACCTCCTCAGGAGCCCCCACAAATACCACAGTGCAGCACAGAATACCTCCTCAGGAGCCCCCACAAATACCACAGTGCAGCACAGAATACCTCCTCAAGAGCGCCACACAAATACCACAGTGTAGCACAGAATACCTCCTCAGGAGCCCCCCACAAATACCACAGTGCTGCACAGAATACCTCCTCAGGAGCCCCCACAAATACCACAGTGCAGCACAGAATACCTCCTCAGGAGCCCCCCACAAATACCACAGTGTAGCACAGAATACCTCCCTAGAAGTGTGAAATACCAAAGTTCAACGCATAAAATGTCTCAAGAAGTGCTAAGCAAATACCACAGTGGTGATGCTTCTGGTATATTACAGGTGGTATAAGGATCATGGAGTTTGGTACATGAATTCTGCCGCTATATATGACTGGAGTATGACAGAGTGTAATATACTGGCAGCATATGGATCTCTGACCCACTGGAGTTACTGGCAGTGAACCTTTTACCCACGGTTTAGTCTCCTAGCTCCTCTACCTCCATATATAAGAAGAAGGGGCACAGATTGGTGGCACTAGTCATTCTGACTACAAGGAGCCAACACGTGACCAGCAGATGGCTTTCAAAACCTTAATGACATAGAATTTATTGATTAACATTTACATATATATTTTTAGCGGGGGAGAACGCAAGTTGTTTACTGTACAGTAAAATAGCATGTTACCTTTATTCTAGAGGTTGGTTCAAATATGGTGATCCAAATACTTTTTTTTTATCCAAATACTTTTTTTTTTTTTTTGTTTACTTTTTAGTACTTTGGCACCATAAAACATGTTTTATGGGAAAATAGCAGTCTTTTTTAGCGCCACATGATAAGACCCATGGCTTTTTATTTTGCCGCGACATGGTTGCTTGAGCGCTTATGAGTGGTTAAATTAGGGTCATATCAATTTAGTTTTTAATGGCACCATTTCCTAATTTTGATAATGTTTTGGGGGGAATGGAAAAAATGTACCATAATTTTTTAACACAATGCACTGTGCGGTAAAAATAATAAACTATAATTATTCTTTGGGTTGTTCTTTGTACCAATATTTGGTACAAGTAATTTATATGGTGAAATATTTAATAAAACATTTTAATGCCAACATTGCTGCGGAGAGCAGTGTAAGTGCAGCTCCTCTGTCCCATGGGACATCTCACTTGATTAGAATAGAGCTGTAGGAGCCACTGCTGTGTCGATGGTGAGCAGGTAAACACAGCGCTCGTATGATTACTGCATTGTCTTCATACAGATGATCGCGGGGGTGCCGGGAGTCGCCCTCTGATGATCTGGTATTGATGACTTATCCTGTGGACCAGCGTGCAGTGCGCACGTCCCGTCTCCATTCTATCTTCCTGCTCACTGCTACTATGTCTACGGCAAAGCAACAGCGAGCAGGAAGAGAGAAGGGAGACGGCACGTGCACACTGTTTGCACCGTCTCCTCATACAGCTCATTCGCGGGAGTTGATGGGTGTCGGAACCCCCCTCCCCCAATCTGATATTGATTACCTATCATGGATAAAAACATAAGAAAAACTATAAAAAAAATATGGTATTTCTGTAATTGTACTGACCCAGAAAATTAAGGTAACATGTTACTTTTACTTCATAGAGAACGCCGTAAAAATGAATCCCATAAAGCTGTGGCAGAACTGTGGGTTTTTTTCTAATTTCATCCCATTAAGGATTTTTTTCAGCTTCCCACTACTTTTAAACGGTGCCGTTAAAAAGTGCAACTTGTCCTGCAAAAAACAAGCTTTCATATGGCTGTGTGAATGGAAAAGTAAAAAAGTTACATCTCCAGGAAGGCAAAGAGTAAAAAACGAAAAAGCACATGGTCAGGAAGGGGTTAAAGCTACTTGTGATGACAAAAACAGCTGATTGGCTCATAATTGGGGATATGTGAAAAGGTTATTCAGACTGTACCACCCCTTTAATTCTTTGTGTCTATGGACATTTCACATAAAGTAATGTCATGCTTGTCTGTGACCTCAATGCACTGTGCTGTCAAAGGTGAGAAGGCACTAATTCACACAGTGCCAAAAGTACACAATGAAGGTTATATCCATACTGTATCTTTACCCATGAATCCTAGCTAGTGCAAAGTGTTAAAGGGGTTCTCAAGGACCTAAATAATGATGAGCTATACTGAGGATAGGTCATCAATACCTGATTGTGTGGGTCTGTCTCCTGTCATCCTCACCTGATTAGTTCTTCCTCGGCCTGTGATCTCAACTTCATTGGTCTCATGGCCTGTGTGCAACTCAGTCCCAACCAAATGAAACAGCCACTATACAATGTGCGGCACTGTGCTTGGATTACCATAAAGAAGCCACTGCCATTGGCATGCATACAATAGAAGCAGACCACACAGCTGCTATGGGGCCTCTGGGAAGTGGAGACCATTGCCAAAGTGCTTCTCCTGCTTCCTAACATGAAACCACCAGATTTTCCTATATCTGCCACAAGAGGGAGCTCATTGCATACAGATTATAACAGCTTCTATTCAGTTCAGTGGTAAGTGTATAAATTCTTATGCAGTGAGCTCCCCCTAGTAGTGGCTTCAAGAATCTAGTTTTATCATTTACGATATGAAAATAATCAGTCGGATGAAGTGGATGAGGAAGCTTTTTTGGTAGAAATTTCACGGGAAAAGGGCCTTTAATATGTTCTACTGTGGGGCCCTATTATATCTGTGTACATCTGCAAGTATTGTACCCCTTTGAGCAACACAGCTTCAAACAGCTAATCCGGGGAATTTGGTGCAGGGAGTTGGACTGGACCCCAACGATCAGATATTGACCCCAACGACAGCTGAGCACTTGTGATGACCTTGGCCGCCGATTGCCCCATGAACGAGCAAGTGCTTAATCATCAGGCAATCCAAATCTTTTGACGTTAAAAAAAATTATCATTGCAGGCAGCAGGATCATGGTGTCTAATAACAATCTGATGTTGGCAAACCACTATACAGCATGGGGACGAACAATGGTATAGAGATCACTCCTCCATGTAATAGCAGCGGTCTCCTTCTCTAGCGAGCAGGCAGTTGCCAGGAGCCTTGACACTAATGTACAGATTTCATATAAACCATTGGGGATTTTATATTCCAGGCTGATTCTAGCTGATGTGGGAAAATCTATAATTAAAGCCACAGTACAGTTAGGGCCTAGTCTGACGGGTGTGTCTTGTTTTCATAAGGCAAGAATAACCTGGGCATGGTGCCAGGCAATGTTTGCTGCAGTCACTACATAAACACTACATCTTTGATGAATCTAACCATGTATAAAAGCTAAATGTGAAACCACCAACAGGAAATAAATCATGTAACACATGCCAGAATTTCCCATGCCAGAGTTTCAGTCCATCTTATGTGGGGACTGAGATTTCTCTAGTAGAGATATGTATACACTATCTCAGCATGTCAGAAGTTTACTTGTCCATGACACACAAACAGGATTCCCTTGCATCTTTAGCAATAGAGCAGTGGGCACTGTAGTATTTGGAAAAATAAGCAGAATTATATATTCACTCTCCATTGTTCACTGAATACATCATTCATGAGGCAATGATAAATAATGAAATAGCTATTAAAAGTGTCTGCTTTTGATACTTTTTAGACATGATAACGTTAGGTATTTGTCAGGTCAAGGACCCAGGTATATCTTAAACACCTGGGTGTGGGGTATCCAAGCTATGTCTCTGCTACCCTGCACCATTTTCTAGGGTCAGATATAAATGTGTATTGTGCTATTATATCTTGTGGTGGTAAAAAACTTACGTTGCTATCCCATACACAGTTATAGACAACACCACTGTTTTCTCTATGGGACTGCTGAAGACAGCTGAGCACTTGTCCTACAGAGTTGAATGAGCACCATTGTGTATGCGTGACCACTGATCCACTCAAAGAGGGAACACTGGGAACCCTTGTGATCCAGCAGTCGGACCTCCACAGATCAGACACTTATTACCTACGGATAAATCTATATCATGGAAAAACCTCTTTAAAGTGTATATGTACTTTTGAAAAACTTAAAGATTTTGCTCAGTGGGGGTCTAAAGGCTGAGGCCACCACTGATTGTTAAAATGAGGAGATTGAAGTGCTCAGAGAGTTTTCTCTCCTCGCTGCTGAAGATGGTCTCAATAAAAAGTCTACAAGACATCTCTATTCCATCTTCAGTAGCGAAGAGAGACTGTACTCTGAGTTCTTCTATCTCCCCGTTTTAGCAGTCGTAGGGGTCTCAGCACTTGGCGTCCCACCAATCAAAACCTTTTATATGTCACTTATGACATAAACCTTTTCAAAAATACAGTTACACTTTAAGCTTCAGACAATGTGTTAAAACTTTCATTTCTCTTTTCCACATCCAAAAAATTGGATTAATATCTCCTACCAACTCCAACTCTTGTAACTTGCACATTGGCAAATGTAATTTTACACAAGACAGTAAAAATAAATCCTGCCGTGTATTGCAGAATAGGGAGTTACATTATAGGCGCTTATCTAGGTTGACAGAGTGTTGACAGCTTCCAGTATCAACCAGCAGAATGTGAACATGCCTGTGATATGACAAGATATGATATGTAAGTCAAGATTGGCTGAGGAAAAGTTAGGTATTTATGATGTTTTATAGAAGTAAACTGTAAAACAGTGTGTGACGGTATACCTGCACTTTAGGTATCTATACGACTTGTTGTAAAACCAGTCAATTCATCAGTGAATCTTTAAAAAAAAAATGTTGGTGCTGCTAATGAACGTCTTTAGTTAATCATTCCCTGCACTAGTGTGTTATGCTTCTTTACTGATCTTATTTTAGAATCTGCACCTTTTTGAGTACTTTTTACCTCCCCCTCCTTGCTTCCTACTCCAGAATGGTCGTATAGATCCAGATGAGATAGATTTAGAAAATGAACCATGGTATAAATTCTTTTCAGAACTGGAGTTTGGACATCCGGTAAGTGAGGTTAGATACTAATGCTTACAATAGGTGTTAGGATAATCTAATCCTGTGAAGCTTATGGTTTATTAACTCCCACTTATGCACCATCAGGGATAAACATATGCTGTGCACCTATTTGTAGAGAGAAATCATCACTGAAGTAGAGAAGCATGCTCTACTCTGATAGCTGTCTATGAAATAAGTATATTCGATGATAGGACCCCCTGTAAGCCATAACCATCAAGGTGTCTAATGTCTTCACACTCTAACTATTTTCCCCATTGCACGTAGGATGAAAATGGTTATTACAGTACTAATTATACACATTGTCTGTGGACTGCTTAATGAATAAAATATTGTATCTAGTTTTAATTAAGGGCATCATAAACACTAAAATGTACAAATCTGAATAAAGTGTATCAAGCACGTACATTTTACATGATGGCTATAGTGAGGAGGAAAATGGGATCATACAAATTCAGTCTTCCTAAAGAAGTTGATACAAAAATCCATAAGTAATGTCCAGTGCTACATCTCTATGTCCATTACTTGTAATTTTCTATTATATGCCATTTATAGTACTTCTGTCCTCATTATGCCACTTTCTATAGTATATCTAAGTGAATACATAATTGAACTAGCACCAGAAAAGGAGATCAGTGCACATTAGATGGATAATTGCCACAAGCCAGAAGAAATGAGTTCTCTGATTAAGACTTTAAAATAGAACTGTAATGGACAATACCCGGGTGACAAAATGCTTTGTGTTTTTTCATGTATATACAGTACTGTGCAAAAGTCAGAGACCACCTTTTTAGTTATTTCCAGTCAAAATTTTAAGTTAATGGAGGGAGGATCCCATGTTTAGAATCATCTTTTGGTCTGAGTGGAAAGTGGTTTCAAAAACCAACTCTGGTAGGCCCTGACCTGTCCTGCATTACGCAGACAATCTGTTGATTTGAATAGGCACGGTGTAATGCTTAGTTATCCCTGCTGGGAAGCATTTATAGCCAAAGATTACAGCTGATCGCTAGGGGCAGGAGTCATAGTCAAGGAACCCTTCTAACATGTTTGAGATTACACAAAGCTACATTTAGATGGGATTTCTCACAAGGAAAATCCCTTTCCATATGTGGCCAGCCGCGGAGGTTCCTGAAGCTGATCATCCAGTTTGCTTCAATTTAAGAAAAAAGATGTCTTAATGAGACAAACCCTTTTCATCTCTGAGAACTTTTTTCAGTAATAATATATATCTGTGTCCATCCACTGTTAGAAGATAACTCAGTTTTATCGATCTGAAATGACTTGTAGCTGTCAAGAAGTACTAAGAAAAGATCACAATGAAGCAAAAGAAAATTGCACTAAAATACTGAAACTGGATATTTCAGATGTTTTATGGACTAAAGCAGTATCTATATCAGTCAAGAACTGAGAAGGAGCTGATCATGTTGGGGGATATATAAAGGTCTGGAGTTGGTGACTTGTTTGTGAATAAATTTACAAATTGCAAATTTCTATAGAAGTTTTTTAGTAACTCCATTTCTACAGTCAGATAAAAATCTCAAGTACATCAGACAAACCAGTGAAACCAGCTACTGGTATTCTCAGAAGAGTGGCCACAGCAGAGACTAGACTAGACTTGGCTAGGATTACTTGTATCGTGAGGAGAAAAAAATCGACCAAACTCCTGCACTGAACTTTAGAGGTGTTGGTAAGAAACAAAGAAAATATCAATGCAGATCTTCACTGCAAGTCTCCTGAAAAGTATGGAAGCTGTGATGAAGTAAAAGGTGATGCACAGCATAGTCTTGGGATTTGTGTAATTTTCTAAAAAAAACAATTACCCTTTAGGCAGCTGCAGATGTAGACGGAGGGCAGTGTAATTGTTACAATGGCCAACTGGAGTTATGGACCCACTAGATCACCTAGGGGGTGTGGAGCGGAGTCTTAGGGATTCTACAGTCTTCACTCCTAGAAAGAAAGTACAGATTTTCCCACAGGGAATCCCTAGGTTGATGCACCTGGAATAGTCTCCTTTAGGCTCCATTCACACGTCCGTTTTTTGCGGATCCGTGTTTCTGCAAAAACCTTCCGTTTTTACCAATTGTACATCCGCATCCGTTCCGTTTTTCCGCAAAAAAAAAAAGGAAGGAGGAATATATGTTGGTAGGGTATTTCTTTCTATTTCCTGAAATAATTGCGGATGATATGCGGATGACATATTGATGCATTCCGCATATCATCCGCATTTTTTGCGGACCCTTTGACTATAATGGGACCACAGACCGCATATGCGGACAAAAATAGGACAAGCTCTATCTTATTTGCGGATCCACGGAACAACGGATGCAGACAGTGCTGTCCGCATTTTTTCAGGACCCATTGAAATGAATGGATCCGCATCCTATCCGCATGATTTGCGGATCGGATCAGGAAAGAAAAACAGGATGTGTGAATGGAGCCTTAGCTGACAGTGAGTCAGGTAGTGCAAAGGTTGAAGCAGGCAGAATTTACTCATAAACTGAGATCAGGCAGATTTCAAGATGGACGGCTGACAACTAGACGAAGCCAGGTCATTAACACAGAAATAAAGCAAAGACATACCTAATGGACTTTACTTCTCAGACCCAGAGTGGAGGGAGGAAAACACTTTTATAGCCTGGGGTATACAGACATAGACTAAGGTAAGGGGCACTTAGCCCTTTAAGAAGCCGGGAATAGACACATGCATGTGACCTAGTGGCAGAATGGCACAGCATATGAGGAGAGCAATGGCTTAAAGAAGAATGCTGGGCACACAGAGAAAGAAGTTGATGAAACATAATAGTAATAGCTTCAGATTTGGGGTTTTTCCTTCCATCTTCTAAATCCATTGCCCTCTGATACTGTGGTACTGACAAACTGAGAAGTTGCAGCTGCATCTCCCTCCTCCCTTTTTAATGTTTTTCACTAGATAGATTTTTGTTTTCTACTGATTGAGGAGGTTACTGAATGTTTACAGAGACTGAATGGAGAGGAAGTGAGAATTCCAGGCTCCTGAAAGTTGAAGAAGGTGCCAGTTTGCCCTGATAAGATATATTTTAAAAGTTTCATATATTTACATGTACCACTGATATATAAAAAATGATAGGTACACTTTAAATAGAGTTCATTGTATCTCTGAATTTTGCACATTATTGTATGTACTGTATACATATTTTAAATACAAAGAAGAGATTTGATCAGTTCACCCATCCAGATATCTGATGCGGTGCATGAACAACAGGGCTGTCTCCCAGAAGTAAATGTATTCAGTAGTGATGCCTCAGCACACGCTAAAGTCTTGAACTTTATTGTATCTTTAGATACATGCAAAAAGATTAAAATCTGGATCGATAACTATTAAATACATATTGTAAGTATCAAGGTCATCTGACCTGGGAAAGACACATCTAGAGAAGTGCTGAGCCAATATGGCCACTGGAACACTCGCTCTGCACCAGAGGCAGCAAGACCTGATGCTACCAGCATTGTGACATCACATTATCACGCAGGGAACGTTTGGTCTTGTGACTTCCAGTACGAGTGTCTGTGTTGTGTTTTTGTTTTATCGGTACTATCATGAGTGGGGGCTGTTGTCATATATATATAAAAGCACTAAGGGGGCCAAAATAAATATGGGGGAGCACTATCGGGCTATTTCATATACTGGCTGCACCATAAAGGTGCAATATTTTTACTGGGTGCACTAATGGGTTCATTATAGATACTGAGGGACAAAAAGGGGGCCATTATAGATACACTAATTTTCTGTGATATATATGGGTGCATTATATATTCTGAGGGCATTGTGAGGGGACATTATTTATAATGAGGGTACTGTAGGGGTTGAGGTTTTAAACAAAAGCCAGTGAACAGCCAGCCAGGGAATGGATGCACACACAGATGCAAAATCATTTTTAAGTAATTCTTGTATATCAACTTGCTTGAGTATGGCTAATATTATTTGTATTTTATTTTGTTACGGTATATTCACACATTGTAACCATGCCACATTTTGCTGCTACAGTAAATTACTACAGCGGCCAAGTAGTACAATGTAATGTGTGGAATTTTATGAAATTTTGTTTACACAGGGAAATATAAACCACAATTGTTTAGAGCAGGCAGTTGTTCAAAAAAACGCCCTCTGCCCCATTTATAGAATTTTTGTGGTGGATTTTTTTTTCTTTTTTGCAAGTTTGGGGGGGGGGACAAAAGTAAACAAAGCAGTTTGTATTGTTTCCATAGTCTCATTACCAGGAAACTGAATCTGCAACCATCACGGTTTTTGTATTTTTTTCGGTCCAGTGAGGTACAGATTTCTGAACCTTACTTTGACCAAAAGTCATAAAGATCAGCAACCGGCCACCCATCAGTTTTCTCAATCCGCCTTCATCAGGTCACTGTGTTATAATCCTCAGGAAACAATTGGCAGTGCTTTGGTGACGGCACATTACAAGGTCACAAATCCTTTGCTCACTAGCTGTAACATCTAGGCTTTACATGCAGTACCTGACTAGTGCAGTATGTGTGGAAACCTTTACTTTAGGAAAGAGGTGCACAGAAGATATGGTGCAAAATAGGGCGTTTACAAAGTGCTGGGCCTGCATGCCTTCCCCTTGTAAATTTGTGGTGTATTTGTGTTTTCATTGCTGCCGCCTGTAGAGTGACTACCTGCATAGGACAACGGCACTAACGTGTCCCCAGCACTTAGCAAATGTGTGCTTATTGCTTTGTGTGGCTTGCATGTAGACATTTCACAACTTTCCACTAATTTCTCTGTTTTTCCTCATGTCAGTAGTTTGCTTTCTTTCCTTTTGAAGCCTTTTTTTTGGAAAAAGTAACACCAACATTCTCCATCACTTTGGTAATGGTCTACTATCATGATTATCCATTTCACCTCTGCATTTCTGTTCTGTGTCTGCCGCCAGCCTCCTAAAAAACTATTGGATTATGTGCAGGAGAGTCCCCCTCGTGTGTCTACTGAGGTAAATCTTATTCATTGTTTGCATTTGGATTTTTTTTTAATCTTTCTGCATATGGGGTCATTAAAATGTATTAAAGGGTAAACCATCCAATAACAATACCGGGGAAATATACAGTTCATTTTTTTCATAGCTGATAAAAGTCTAAAGGTGCCCAAACACCTGCAATTGCTGTTGGCCGAATGCTGGTCATTGTCTATCTCTCCCAGTCACATACATGCTCGATTCAGCTAAGCGCGTACATGTTTTTAAGGGAGAGAGTCACTGTCAGACCTAACTTACAGTGGCTTATCTCTTGTGAGAACAAAAGGCTTGGGGTTGCGATTCAGTGCGTCCAGTCCTTCTCTACCACAACATCATCTCTGGGGAGACAGTCGGGAGCTCTCCATACACATTATGCACCACCAAAAATGACAGATTTAGATGACAAAGGCCTTAAAGGGAACCTGTTATCAACTTTATGCTGACCTCACTGAGGGCAGCATAAAATAGTGACAGAAATGCTGATTTCAGTGGTGTGTCACTCATGAGCTAAAAGTGAGTGGTTGCTGAGAACCAGCATCATAATCATTGCAGCCCAGGCCTTGAAAAGAGTCTAATCTACCTGAGAAGAGTCATGGTTATTCATAATCTCCTGCTCTCCCCGCCCATCTGCTGATTATTGGCGGTTCTCTCCTAGAGAGAAAGGGAGAAAACTAGGTAGAAGCCTGTCAGTCATCAGCAGGTGGGCGGGGGGAGCAGGAATTCATGAATAACCAGGACTCTTCTCAGGTGGCCATGACTCTTTTCCAGGCCCAGTCTGCAATAATTGTGATGTTGGTTTTCGGCAACCATTTACTTTTAACTTATAGATCACAGACTGCTGAAATCAACTCACCTGTCTCTACTTTATGCTGCCATTAGTATGGGCAGCATAAAGTTGATGACAGGTTCCCTTTAAGTTTACTTTATAGCAAATAACTCACTTATATTTCTTTTTCTCTCTCCAAATACTTTGTGAATATACATAGAGTAGGACATTGTTTAGTAATATATGCTGGATATTTACTGTACGTATGTCCGTGTCACTGCTTTAAACTGTGACTGCATGAATGGCAACACATCCTCCTATTGAAAACAATAGGAAACTGATTGTGCTTGGTCATTGGTGGCCTTTTGTCCACACCAAAGTTGGGATGACAAAAGATGCTGTGTAAACAGGGCCTAAGCTATATCATTATTGCCATTGGAGTAATGTATAGTGCGAGTTGTAGTTTAAAGAGCCTTTGTCAGTATGATCAACCCTATTAAACCATATTGCAATATTGCTTGGTAGGGTTGATCATGATGATTGATCTCGTTCATTTCTTTATAGCTTGCACAGCTGTCGAGATAGCATTACTTTTACCTTTATGCAAATCAGGCAGTTGGAGCACCGAGGGGCTGGATTATATCAAGCTTAGTCACATTATTATGACCACCAGCTAATATCCAGAGTAACCACTGTGTTCAGACAGCAGCTAGACGGGCTGGGAGTGACTCAACAAGGTCCTAGTAGGTTGTCACAGGTATCTGGAGCCATGCTGACTGAAGTGCATCCCACAGCTGCTGAATGGTGCATGGGGGAGGATCCATAGAGCAGACATGACGATTGAGGTGGTCCCACAGATCCTAAATTGGGTTTAAGTCTGGGGAATTAGGAGGCCATGGTAGTACTTGGAAGTCTTGGTCATACTCCAACCAATGTTTCTCACCTAACATGCCAACGCCATCTGTTTAATGAAGCAGAAAACATGACTCTTCGGAGAAGGCAACCATTTGCCAATCAACAGTGGTCCAATTCCAATATTGCAACGAAAATGTAAGCCTTTTCTGCCAATGCAAGTTGTTAGCACAGGTGCAGTGACCATCTGTCTGCTTCAGAGCCCCAAAAGCAGTAAGGTTCCCAGAACTGTGGTTTTAGACATACGTTTGGTTACCCCCTGGTATATTTTGGAGGTGAGCTGCCCCACTGTAGTGTTCTGCCTTCACAGAAGTTCACCTCTCATACAATGGCATATTCTGCTCCGCAGTTTCCACATTGCTTATTCGCAATGGTGCCACTCACAATACTCATTCACCACAGCAGCACGTGAACAGTTTATTGAGAAATACTGGCACTCTTGGCCTGAAAGCCAAAAATTGTCCGTTTTTGCAACTCTGATAAATCTCCCATTTTATCCACCACAGGAAAGAAGTATGCAGACTGCCTATTGCATGCCTTATTTACCCACCAAGCCAGCTCACGACATGTGACTTACTTCATGTCCTACATGCTGAAAGTAGGAAGTGGTCATAATAATGTGACTCAAATGTGTATGCAATCATTGATGTCTCTGCAAGGGGAGCGAGCACTGTGCCAGGAGGAGAGAATACTTACCATTCCATCCTGCAAGCAACTGTGCTCCTCCGATGTGTCAGTCCACCTGGAAGTGGAGGTGCCGGCGGCTCCAGACACAGCAGAGTAACGCTGCTGCTGGCAGGATGGAAAAGTAAAGTATTCTCTACTCCCCGCACAGTGCTTGCTCCAGTTGCAGAGGCTCCACTGCCACCAGTTATTGCATACTTATAAGCCAAAATGCTTTTGATAAAACCCACTGAAACCAGTGACTGGATATAAAATATTAACGCTGGGCCACCAGTGATTTTTAGTGAGTCACAGTGCAGGCACCATAACAGAGCTGTCCACTTGTACAGGAGATGGTGGACTAGGGGCCCACCGGTGGATTCACCTGTTCCCCTGTGGGCCAGTCCAAGCCTGGATACGTGGATAACATTTAGGAAAGCTGCAGTGTAAATTACATAGTGTATAACAGATTTATCATATGAGTCTATGATGATTGCTCCAAAGAAACAGAAAATGAGCATTTTGGAGACAGGCGATCTTTATATTATTTATATATAATTACTTGTCAAAGGTTAAACAATGAAGGGAAGTGACTTTCTGACCACATGGCAGATCTCTTATTTAGGTTTGTCAGCTATGCATTGAGTTCTTTTCTTTTCAGGCAGCAGTAGTCTCTTCTGTTATCAGGGCCCTTTCATGTTGTCTTTTATAAGTTATTATTATTATTTCAGCCATGGAGGGTGAATGCAAACATACCGGAGTTTCAGGTGCTTATAATAAGAACAACATGCATCTTTTTATAGATAGAATAACATACAGTACATAGATTTCACAATAGCCAATAAGTAATGTAGGTTGAAAGTTATATAACACATTTCACATGTTATTCATAAATCGTTCAGTGAATGCCCTCAGATAGTAGATCAGTAACTGAGCATATTGACAGACTGCCAGTGGACCTAATAAAAAATTTTTTAAAAAGATATACCGTACTATTTTGTTATTTCATTTTTCATGTCATTGTACAGGGCACCATGCACCCAAGCATTATTTTATTTCTACAGTAATGGTTATTGGGAAGGAAGAAATAATTATGGCTGGATGCATGGTGTCCTGTACAAGGATATGAACAATAAAATACTATTTTAATTTCATCTAATGAATGAAATAATCTTTTATCACGTCCACTGGCATCTGTCATTAATGTTTATTGGTACGGGGGCAAGCAAGATGGGGATTGATTTGAATAAATCCACACATTTCACTAATTAAAGGGGTATTCCCATCACAGACAATGGGGGCATATCGCTAGGATATGCCCCCATTGTCTGATAGGTGCGGGTCCCAGCTCTGAGACCCGCACCTACAACAAGAACGGAGCAGGGACAGTTGTGGCTGGAGGACCCCGGGTTTCCCAGGGTCCGGCCACCACCAGGCGCAGCTGCCCGCTGCTCCCATAGAAGTGAATGGGAACGCACCGCGCATGCGCAGCCACCGCTCCCATTCATTTTTAAGGGGCTCAGCTATTTTCGGCGGCCCCATAGAAGTGAATGGATGGTGGCTGTGTATGCGCAGTGCGCCCTCCTCAACTTTCCCCGCTCCGTTCTCCACATAGGTGCGGGTCCCATCACAAGACAATGCCCCCAACAGTTTTCCCATTAACAGTAACTAAGCATAGTCTGAACATGCCCCCACTCCAAATCCATCCAGCTTAGTCTACTTTCACATCTGTGGCAGAGAACTCCGGCAGGCAGTTCCCGGTAGAGAATGATAGGAACCGGCAGAGATCCGATTACTAACCAGCAAATATGCAGAGAACCACCATAAACCCAGTGTTTTTTTGTCAGGTGGATTCCCAGCATTCTCTGCCAGACCTGCCGAACAGAACAACAACACGCAGGTGTGAAAGTAGCCTTAGACTAGAACAGGGATGCTCAACCTGTGGCCCTTCAGCTATTGCAAAACTACAACTCCCAGCATGCCCTAATAGCTGTAGGCTGCCCAGGCATGCTGAGAACTGTGGTATTGCAACAGCTGGAGGGCTGCAAGTTGGGCATCCTTGGACTAGAACATACAATTTCACATAGTTTAGAGAATACCAGTTCCCTAATATAATGGTATTTAAATATAGATTGCTGCATTAACCCATGTGAACCATCTGGAATTAGACCAGAAATGCTAAAGGAATACCTACGGTTGTGTCGACACTCTATCGATAGGCTGACAAGGAGGCAGCTGAGAATTTGAAATTCCGGTGGATGACCTGTCCATTTTTTCACGGTTTCTGCTGCCAATGAGAGTACTTCTTTTCACATCAGTATAGGGGCTTTATATGCATCTCTTTAATATGTTACGTAAAGTACCTTCAAGGATGTCGTCTTTAACATAGTCAAGTCTAACAGCTTCATAGCTTATAGGCCAGTGGCTTCCTGAAATTACTTGCAGTTGTATTTAGGCTATATCCACCGTCACAACCAAAATTGTTTTCTCAGATTTCATCTCAAGTGAAACTGAAGCAATTTGGACTTCCAGCCATTATACCTTCTTCCACATATCCCCCGCTTCTTGAAAGGCAAGCAAATGCATGTTAGTAAGAAATGAAGGACAAAAGAGAGCATGACTGCAGAAGATAGGGTTTGTTTGTAGAACGCTATAGACTTGGCCAGTACAGAAGTTTACATATTAATAGATCACACTGCAGCCATGGTGGCAGACATGTATGGAGCCTCAGTTTTAGCTTCTCCTGTTTACCCTTTCACTATATTTAACTGTGCGATTTTGGCATTTTCCATGAGCAGCCACTGTACAGCTGGCCCTTTCATCTCCGTGTCCTCACATTTCTTCAAACAGCCAGAATGTCAAAGAGCATCATTTGAAGTGCAAAGCGTTATTAATGTAGACAGTCCTATATATGACTTCTGTTTATATAGCAGGCAACATGTTCTGGACAGCTTGATAGAAACTGTTTCATTGCCTAGTTCTGTGCATTCATTAGTAATAATTAAAATATTTCTGTTCTAATAGACAGTTGGCTTCAAAGTGCATACTGTTCAATGTTACTTCCTTTTCTTCCTGCAGGCATCATTATACCAACCGTCAACAGAAAGAGGCAACGAAAGAACGTTCAGGTAATGTGATCGAAATGACTGTATTTGTCTATGCCCACTACATATTATTACTGTATATTGCTTATGCACTGGTACATTGGCAAATAGCTTTGTTCAGGTCACCTAAATAAGTTCATCATATATATAGTGTACCCATCACCTCAGTGTTTTGATGACCATCCATCCATATCTTGGATCCATGGGTTACCTTTTACCCCCTATCCAGGGTTATGACTGTTTCACATGACATCTGTTGAATATTTATCTATTGGGATGCATTTGTTTGTTTAATACATGCAATTATCTTGTGGATCTCTACACAATGTCATAGGTGGTGCTTTCATTTGCGTCTGTACAATCTATCTTCAATGCTGTTATCTTTTATACTGCCATGTTTGACACATGCTGATTTCTAGCATTTCACTTTGGACGTGCATAGAGTTTATTTATTAATTGATTTTCTGCACATCAAGTGCAAATATATTTTTCCAGTTACACACTATATACATTTGGGATATATCTCCCGATTTCATTGTATAGTCCCCTGAAGAGCCACACATCAGATGATGGCGAAACGCGTAGGGATTTAAGGGACCACGTATACCTCCAAAATCATGGAGGCTTGATTGGAGTTTATAAATTCAACACCGCCATGTGGTGTACTGGATTTAGGTACTATATGTGTTGTCACTAAATATCTAGGTGGTACTATCTAGGGCCAAGGTGGTACTATCTAGGGCCAACCATAATAAGCAGCATCCTATTTATAATAATTTTTGATTGATACTTATGGTTTATAGTGACTGGACTGACCAAAGACTAATAAGCTACACCTACGGACATCATTGGTGGCGGATATCTGTCCTGTGTCAGGGAAAACTCAGGGACATCAGGAGGTTCCTGACACGGGATCGCCCCTATCGGGGCGGCTATTCCGTTTTTGTAGGCAGGGCTTAAATAGCGGTCAGGGAGTTATTAGGGATAGGTTTCATTCCTTCTCCATTAGAGGTACGAATCATCCCCTTACTCTCTGTTTGGGGTCCCTTAACACGGCCACCTATCATTCAGTCCTTATTCTATGACTGGTCATCAAAACACTGAGGTGATGGGTACACTATATATATGATGAACTTATTTAGGTGACCTTGACAGAGACATTTTAGTCCTTTTTATTTATTAAATATTAAAAGTTAAGTTTTAGAGGCCTATTCTGTGATTTTTGCTGAGTATTCGATTTTGCCTCTGACGAATTATCACACCTGTTTGACGGTCGGCATTTGTCAGTACAACTGTGATACCAAATAGCTTTGTTCAGTCTGCAAAAGTAGATGATGCCTGTCTAGTATATGTGCTTATTAGTAACATACTTAATTCACTTATATTACAGTTCTTGGTATACAAGAGGATTTAGTACAACATGCACAGTGAAAATCTTTTAATTCGGTAATCAAGAAATTAAAATAACCCAGCTACTATCTAAAATAGATCGAAAATAAATGTCTGATAGATGCAGGTTCTGGCAGAATTATGGGGAGATGGCATGTGCCATTTACTGATATAGGTGTTATGGAAATCCTGCTCAGTTTGGTGGAACCCCCATTACTGTTAGTAGAGTGGGCCACACGCATGCCACCTCTCTATTTATTCTTCATCTGGTTGCACCAGACATTTGCACATGCCAGAAGTGGGACCTGCATCTGCCGGACATTTATGGCATATACTGTGCATATTCCATAGATGTTTAATTTGGGAATACCAAAATATTACTGAATTTCTGTCTGTGGGACGATCTCAGACATGCTGTGCGTGCTAGACAACCAAAGATTATTACTAGGGATGAGCGAATCAACTTCGGATGGAACATCCTAAAGCAAAAATGTATTGACTTGTAGTTTCTGTAATAGGTCAAGATATACATGTAAAATTATACATGTCATTTTTTAACACTATGATAAATTCAGCAAATAGAGATTAATAGTGCAATATACAGTCCAAATAATATAAGTTGGAGCATTGAGAGAGTTACAAAAAATGTTTTTGGTAATCATTTGCACCCAGCATAGATGGCAATATCTATCTATCTGTATAGGTGTTGTTCACACTTCATGCAGGTTCTATCATTAAAGGGGTTTTCCCACGAATAATGTAAAAAATGAAAATCAGACATCATATAGGACATGACAATATCTTTGTAATAAAGCTAGAACCAGCCCTGTACCTCGCATGGATCCAGAGATCTCCCCATTCATTGTTCTGCTAGATTTATATCAAGATGACAGCTCAAGGGGAGGGTCTTTTCTGCTGCAGGTAAGGGGGCGTGCCTCAGCTCTCCCTATCACAGCTCAGGAGGCAGTTAAAAGTTGAAACTGAGCGTGTGCGACCATCTCAGTGAGCAGATCAAAGAAATAAGAAATTAAGTGGTCCTATACAGATATATGTTATTGAATGACTCAGTAGTTATACAAAATTTTTAATTACATGCAATTACAAAAGTATTCAGATCCAGGTGCTGGTTTGAAAACTGTAAAATATTTTTTGTGGGACAACCCCTTTAATAAATAACTGTGTAAGATTCGTATGACAGTTGTGTTAAAATCACGCTGACAACGTTCATAAAGACTGTTGCTGGGCTGACTGACCAGGCAATTTTCGAGACAAACTGTTCATTCCTGATAATTTCCTGATTATCAGTGTATTACATGCAGCAGTTATGTCCCCTGTATCAGAACAAGTCATCTCTATGGCAATCGTCCATTCATTGTTTCTGGGGAGCAGATCCCACACAGAACAATCAGATGCTCAGAATCAATTATTTTGGTTTCCGCATCTACAATGCTTTCACCCATTAAGTGAGAGTTTTCTTGTTCAATGGGTGATCAGCAGCAACTTTACACAGGGCAGTCATCAGGACTGGGCGTTTGTTCCTGATAATTGGCCCATATAAAAGGACCTTAGGAAAGTTGCATATTCACACTCATGTTTGTGTAAGTGACTTCACAGAAAACGCAAGCAAATTAAAGCTTATCAGAGGAACAGGCAACAGAGCCATGGCTATATGAGAGGTGACTATTGTTGTAAACATTGATTTGGCCAATATTCTGCTTTTAGTATATTAATAAAAATTAAAGGAGTTGTGTCACTTAAGCAAAAGGTGTTCATCATATAGAGACAGTTAATACAAGGCACTTACTAATGTATTGTGATTGTCCATATTGCCTCCTTTGCCAGCTAGACTAATTTTTCCATCACATTATACACTTCTCGTTTCCATGGTTACGACCACCCTGCAATCCAGCATCGGTGGCCATACTTGCACTCTATAGGAAAAACAGCCAGCCTATGTGCACTCCTATGGTCCCAGACACCAGAGTGGCCAGCGCTTTTTTCTATAGTGTCCAAGCATGACCACCACAGAAATGAGCAGTCTATAATGTGATGGAAAAATGAATCCAGCCAGCAAAGGAGACAATATGGACAATCACAATACATTAGTAAGTGTCGTGTATTAACTTTCTCTACATGACAAATGCCACTTACTAAAGTGAGACAACCCCTTTAAGTTCTAAATCCATCCTGTTTTCTGTGAAACCATTTTTTTTTTGTTGAGTAGGAAGTTCAGTGACTGGATTCTATTTGTGGAAGTGAAGTTTGGATGCAGACCAGAAAGGAGGATATTTGGTGCAGAAATGTAATCAATTAAGTTATTTTTCAGCTCTGCAAGTGATTACAGAAAAAGACGGAAGTCTGAGCCCAGTGTAAGCCATCAGAGAACCAACAGTGACCAGAATGCAAACAGGAACAGCCTTAGCCGAACAGGAATTCAAGGCACAAGTACCACCCTGCGGAAACCTTTCATTAACTCCTCACCTCCATCTCCTTCACGGACTAAAGGTAAGCATGATGGTGAGAGGTGCACCACCTCAGAAAGTGACTCTATGTATAACAGCAACGGGTGCTTACAGTGCTCAACCTGTTTTCTAACTCAAACTGCAACATTGCCATCTGCTGGTCTATTTATGTATAACATTACTTACCCGTTACCTAGCAAATTACTAACTAGATGTTGATTTGTAATTGCTATTATTTACAATCAGAATACATTTGAAAGACTAAATTATAAAATGCATATTAGAACAAGGCTTGTCTGGTAGCCTTTTTCTATAACTATACTTATAGGGGTTTTCCAAGTGTTTTATACTGATGAGCTATTCTGAGGATGGGTCAAGCAAACACATTGTAAACAATCAGGAATGGAAACATTTAGGATATTAGTAAATTGCCCAATTTTCTAGTACACAGTGGTTATGGGATTCTGCACCTATCTAAAATTGGGATACAGAGTCTGGGCTAAGAGATACTACACTGTGCTAAGATGAGAAGCTTATAAAATGTATAGATGTTGTCAGGGGCGGACTGGGAATTTAAAGTGGCCCTGGAAAAAATTCCAAAAGTGGCCCCGTTTTTTAGTTTGGTCCAAATTAATGGAAGGTAGGGCCAGCAATACCATATTTTGGTACATTATATCACCTCAAATACCACAGTCCATCGTAAAATACTGCCAGCAGCACAAAATACGTCCCCAAAACTTCCACTGGCTGTCTGTGAGGAGGGTTCAGGTGGCCCCCTGGGCATCGGCACACCGGGAAATTTCCCTGTAAGGTCTATGGCCAATCCACCCCTGGATGTTGTAAAGATGAGCCTGCTTCCATTGATTTCACTGTATGTATAGATTCTGTACCTGACCCCCCCCCCCCCACTCACTCTCAGCAGAGTGTATATTACAAGGTGTGAGCACTCTATTTACCTACACTATGTAACCCTGCTTTGGTTTTGCAGACAATAGGGCTCCTTTAATAATTGCTTAAGAAAAGAAATCAAGTAACTGAACCCTGGTGATTTACATAAGTCTTATATTTGCAGTGTTGTTAACTATAATACTTAATTCAGGTTATAATATCCAGAACAATATATTTATTAGATCGAAAATTCCTAATTGAAAAATTACCTTATGGTAAATTACTGTGGCCCACAGCTATAAAAGCAATGTTGTGCCTTCTAGAATACACTTAGTAATAAATGTAGATAAAAAATGCAAATAAATCATGTTTTGGTCACCTTTTATGGGTTTTGGTAAATTTGGGGAGGATACTTATGTTGTGTATCTATCAATGCCCTTTCTTTATATTTCATTCTATTACCAATGCTTTTTCTTTTGCTGTAAAAGCTGTTAATTTCTGGAAATGTCTCTCTCTTGTCATGCTGCTCTTTGGATTCTGAAGGTGGGGATGTTAGCAGAATGTATCCCCCCCTATTCGCTTACTCTGTACATAAACCGAATGCCTCAAACTCAATAGATTGCTGTAGTGGCTATAGTTACCATTTAGCTGTGCCTGATGATACAAAACGTGCAATCAGCTTTAAGAATGGCTGGCAGATGAATCGACAGAATGCAGAGGTGTGGAGCAGCACAGAGGAAACAGCGTCACCAAAATTTAAGTCTAGGAGTTGTGATGATTTATTGTCAGAGGATCACGATGTGTTCTCTAGCAACCAGGCCAAATCTGAAAGCATGGGATCCTTATTATGTGAAGACAAATCTAAGCAGAGTAGTCCTACAGTGTGGGGAAACTCATATACATCAGAAGGGTGTCCTCCAAACAAGTCCAGGGTCCGTCATAGGTCAGCACATGACACTCCGGGTTTCCTAAAGTTATACAAAAAAATGCATCGCATCAATCGCAAGGACTTGATGACCTCTGAAGTGATCTGTTCTGTGAAATCTCGGATAATGCAATATGAGCAGGAACAGCAAAAAGGTATTTTTGCAGGTTGGAGGACAAATTCCGAAGAGGTGCCAAGAGATATGGTTCCAACAAGAATATCAGAGTTTGAACAGCTTATCCAGAAATCTAAATCCATGCCTAACCTTGGAGAAGAGGTGATGTCTGCAGTCAGCTTAGATATCTCTACCAACAGCTCCTGCCCTAAACGGAGATTTTCTATTGAGTCTCTTCTCGATGAAGAACCTCAAGAAAGACATATATCTCAGGTACAGCACAATGGGAAAGCTAAACCTTTAGTTCCTGTCCATATTGAAGTGACAAGTGATCAAATTCCCAGATCACAGGTGGAATTATCTGATAGTGACCCTGAGGCTGTAGTTTCAGACCTGAGTGACTTCATTCAAATAGAGGGATCTTCATTTTGCAGTGAGAGCGACTTGGACCACTATTCTTTCACATCTTCTGAAAGTTATTATGGTTCTGGACATCATCATCACCACCACCACCACCATCACCACCACCATCGGCACCTCATCACCTCGTGCAAAGGAAGGTGCCCAGCATCCTACACACGCTTCACCACCATGTTAAAACACGAAAGGGCTAAACAGGAGAAAACTGAAACTCCAGGAAGGAGAGAAATCGATTCAGGCCTTTCCAAAATTGCATTTCTTGTTAGTCCAGTGCCTTTCCGTAGGAAAAAAAGCTCTACACCTAAAAGGCAATCTGAGAAGGGCCGATGTAAAGCATCTGTGTTTGAAGCTCTAGACTCTGCTCTTCAGGATATCTGTGACCAAATTAAAGCTGAGAAAAGGCGTGGGAGCTTGCCAGACAACAGCATCCTACACAGACTTATCAGTGAGCTCCTACCAGATGTTCCGGAAAGGAATTCTTCTTTAAAAGCATTTCCTTTATCCACCCCTAACCAGTCTTACTACCAGCTGCCTCAGGATGGTGCTATTCATTACCCACCATGTCAGAATGATTGTGGAAGATTGCCTATCAGTGCCTCTTACCAGGACGTGGATGCAACCAACAACAACTCCCAGGATACCCCATATGCTTTCCAAGGTGCTCCACTATCATTTCCCTAAGTTTCATGATGTATCCACCTCATTTCATTCATGCAAGTTGTGGAGCCATTTGTGAGGCAGAGATGTTGTAGGAAGAAGCAGATCATGGTGATATTTAAGACTTTCTTGGTACAAATGTATGGACATAAAATTGGATGACATACTTCACCTCTCTAGTATTAACATTGGATCCAACTTTAGATCTTAGCTGCTTCCTCTTCATCTCTGTTTCTAATAATTATTCATATAAACTATCTATTTATCGTTCCTTTTGTACCATATAATGAGGTTTTATGAAGCTGTTTATTTAAAGGGGTTATACCAACTTTTAAAATTCCTGGCCTATCCCTAGGATTGGCCCTTAATATTAGATTTCTGGGGTCCAACTCTACACACCCTACCAATCAGCAGTTTGGGACACCGTGTGCAAGTGCTGCAGCCTCCTCATTTTTAAGACCCAGATGCTCTTTATACTACACACACTTTACTTTTAGTAGCGGTGGTGCAGGGTATTACAACTTTTTCCCTTTCAAGTGAAGTACAGTATGTTGGTTGGAGTGCTGAGTTGGACCGCCACTGTTCTAATGCTGAGACCTACCTTAAAGATAAGCCACGCATTTTTAAAGGCTGGAAACCCCCTTTAAAATGAGGTATAGTTGGAATACCATGCAACACAAGTCTTCCATTGTATATTAGCTTCCAGTCTTACAAGCTTATGTTTGCATTTGGAACCTTTGAGATTACTGTGAAATTGGAGAATTACTTACAAATTGAAATATTTTGGGGCACATTTATTAAGATTGGTGTTTTAGACACCGGTCTTAATAAAGCTCTAAACTGTCGGTGGATCCACCAAAGTTATTAAGAGGCGCATCCAGTGCCAGTTCTAAATTTAAGACCGCTTCTGAGCGGTCTTACATTTAGACCCACCCCAAGCCCACTTATTTAGACCTGGGGTGAAGTCGCAGATTGCACTGCAACTAACCGTTGCACCGCTATTTGCGCCTGAAATACACCTAATTTAGGCATATTTCAGCATAGTAAATGACACCCTTTATTCTTGCAAGAGAGACCTAACTGTACTGTATAATGTACGGCTATAGGATGCTGTAAATTCCCTACAGCTTTCTTGTATGTCCACCAGCAGACTATAGACCGTTCTAAGAAAATCCAGTGTACAAACTACAAAGAATGCCACAACTAAGAGACTATAATTAACCAACAAATTTAGGTAACCATGCTAGCCGTGAAAGAAAAACAATGGGAGTCATTTATTAAGACTGCATACACCATTTTTTGGCATAAAAAGTTACAAGACCCCATTTTGCAACTTTTTAATGCCTGTGCAACAATATTTTGCGGTTTCATGCTGCCCTTGACACTGAGATGGAATGAGAAAGGCCATCAGTCCTGGCAAATTTACTAGCATTTATGTCAGGAAACTGGTGTAAATGACGACTGAAATCTCAGACTGGAGTAGATTTGAAAGTAGGTACACGTACTGGCAGAGGATGCATGCGCCTTGTCAAAAATTAGGCGCCTCCTCTGGGACGGCAAGGGATATCAAATACCAGTGAAAAATTACCCCAAGTATCTTTCTAAAGTGTTAGCCAGTGGACGGAAAAGAAGAAAATTGAGAGTCCTCAGTTGTTGATACCTTTTAATGGCTAAGTGAAAAGATGATGACAGATAACAAACTTTCAAGACTACATAGATATTTGTCACCTTCTGTTAGCCATTAAAAGGTATCAGTGACTAAAGACTCTCAATTCTCATTAATCTGAAACCTCCTGAAGCCTTGTATATTATTATAGAGTCAGTGCTCAAACTAAAGGAAGCAATCGCAAGGAAAACGTGTTAAATATTATAATTATAATATTATTATTACGTATTAAATAGGACCTGACAGGGTTTAGTAAATACTTGTATTCTTGATGAAATAACAGTTTAGGAGCAGTGGTCTGCCCACCAGGAGATGCGGGGCCAGGGGCTGAACTCCTTTTCCCCATCAGTCCATGGCATTTTCCCGCAGCCACCACTGTTGGAGATTTTTTTTTTTTTTTTTAAAGCCCCAATATTAACTATGTAAATTCCTATGCACTGAGCTCCCCCTAGTGGTGGCTGCAGGCAGCCCGTTTTATCATATACCATATGAAGGAAAGCAGGAGATTTCCAGGCGTAGGAGGAGTCTGATCAATGTATTTATGTTAGTCGTCTGGTGTAATACATTTAGAAATATGGTGCTTCAGAATGAGCGCCATATATGTGACCTACCTGTTTTATCTCTTCCAATATAGAAGTCAGGCATAGAGGGTGACGCAGAACAGAACTTTCTAATTTAAAAAAAATCCTCCACTTAATAAACAAAATAGTAATTTCATCCAAAATCTTAGAGGTGGGGCCCATACTCCGTTTTAGATCACCGAGAGATTTGTGAATAGATTGATAACTGGGTGTTATCAATCAGTTGGGGGGTGTCCCTACACTGTCCAATCCGTGCTGGCTGTGCCAGACTATCTATGGACACAACACTATGTTCAGGTAGAACTGCAGAATGCAGGGTTATGAGAAAAGCTACTCCAGAATTGTGTATTTACAGTGGTGGCCGTGGTTGCACACTATAGGAAAAAGCGGCGGCCTCTCTTTCCTATAGTGTGCAAACTCAGCCACCGCTGCTGGACTGCAAGATGGTCATAACCATGGAAATGAGCAGTGTATAATGTGATGGAAAAATTAGTCTATCCAGCAAAGGAAGCAATATGGACAATCACAATACATTAGTAAGTGCCTTTGTATTAACTTTCTCTACATGATAAATGTCATTTGCTGAAATGAGACAACCCCTTTAAGGCTTAGAGCTCCTTCTGGTCTCCTCCTGCAGTCTCTGCACATCTACAGTAATCTTTCACAGTGAATATAATCTCAGAGGTGGTAGACCAGATACTCCATAAAGGGTAAGACCAGGAGGAACGGCCACAATGTATATGGGATATTTGAAGCTGTCTGATAAATTTTATAGACCCCACCAGAATAACTACAAAACTGATTTTGGGGTAATCCATTTTTTTACCCTAAAAAAGTAATTTCCCAGCTCATCATTCTGCTTGTGAGTGTTGTAAGATTATAAACTGGCGTTTACACTCTGTAACAGTGGGAAAATGCAGCATTATTAAACGTGACATTAAGAAAGCTAAGTATTTGATCAAGTAAGTCTGTTTTGCATGCAGATCTTTCATGCATGTGTATGAAGCATGCTATCACGTAGATGATACATCCATCTGTGCCCATCTTTGTTTAATGTCTGTTTCATGTTTACACCAGATACGTTAGAGCAGAAAATAGTGTATGACAGTATTAGATCACCCTGTCCCTTCTAGATGAAGCTTTTCTCCCAGGGAAGGCTGCAGTGAAGTCACTGCTCAGGAATGCATTGAATGCCACCAGGCTGGGATCAGCATACCTATTTTGTAGTGGACGCTCTGTGCTAATGCCACACAGTTAAAATAGACTGCATGTTTAAGATATGGTATATTATAGGGAGGCCCCTAAGCTGTACCACAGGATAGCGCTAGATATTTATTACGGTTTCTCAAAGTGTCAGAAACAGTTACACAATGTAAATAAGAGCAAGTCTGACTTATTAATGTTCTGTCTTTTATAGCCGATCAAGATTCTCCACGAAATTATTCCTCAGCCTTTACTGATGTCAGCAAGAGTTCTGCAAAGAAAGGAGGGCAGAAGGAGGTAACCAGATACTTTTAATAAATGATATACAATCAGGAGGGCAGGATTGATTAAATAAATATCCTGAAGAGATATATCTGCTGAATTATATAGGATTAGGCTACTTTCACACTAGCGTTATGGAATTCCGGTATTGAGCTCCGTCATAGGGGCTCAATACCGGAATAAACGCTTCAGTTTTGTCCCCATTCATTGTCAATGGGGACAAAACTGAACTGAAGTCAACGGAATGCTCCTGAAAGCATTCCGTTCAGTCTTCAGACCGGAGAGCAGCATGCTGCGGTTTTCTCTCCGGTCCAGGCATCCGCACCAAGACGAATCCAGAATGACCCCCAATGCAAGTCAAGACTTGTAAACGGATCCGTCCTCCATTGACTTTCAGTAGAGGTTGTTCTGGATCCGTTTAAAAGATGCTAAAGATAATACAATCGGATCCATAATTACGGATCCACAAGGTTGTATTATTCAGTACGGATCCGGCGGGTCCCTTCACCCGCTGGATCCGTACTAAGGCTAGTGTGAAAGAAGCCTTATATGACTTACAAGGCTACTTTCACACTTGCCTTGTTAATTCCAGTACTGAGATCTAGCAGAGGGTCTCAATACCGGAATTAAACGGATTCGTTTTGATTTTGCACATCAGGATGCATCCGTTCCGTTAGGATGCAGTTGTGTGAAATCAAAATCGAAAAACAACAGATCCGTCACTAAATTGAAAATCAATGGCTGATGGATCAGTTTTATAGGCTCCATAAAAAAAGGAACCATCACCATTGACGTTTTCAGTGCCGGATCCGTTTTTTTCTGTTACAAAACGGAATGCTGCCGGAACAGAAGACATCCTCATGCATCCTGAACGTCTCTCTTTCCATTCTGAATGCATGAGGACTAAACTGAGACACCATTTTCCGGATCTGCCGGATCTCAATACCAGAAAACCACAACTCTAGTGTGAAAGTAGCCTCAGGCTAGGTTCACATCTGTGGTGGAGAATCTGTCAGGATGCGCCAACACGGAATCTGGCAAAAAAAAGACATTTTGTCCAGCAGGATGCTGGAATCTGTACTGGAGACCTGACAGGCTCCATAGTACTCAGTGGGATCCGTTGGATGCAGATGGTTCTGGTTTTCTGGTCTAAAAACTGTATTTCATTGCATATGTGAACCTAGCTTAAGAGAACATAGAAATTCTTATGTCTGAAGCTGGTCACACATATTTGGTGGCAGGAATAGTATATATAATGTGTGTTCCCCCCTCCCCCCCAATAACAAACATCAGGGAAAAGGATTTCAACATGCCTAATTAGCCACTACCATAGATGTCCAGCACATGCTTAACCCTTTAAAGGGATTCTCTGGGCGTTTACTATTGATGACCTGATCAGCTGCATGAGGAGACGGCGAGCGTAGTGCACACATGCTGTCTCCCTTCTCTTTTCCTGTCCGCTGCTGCAGTCTATGGCAAAGACCATAGACAGCAGTGGTGAACAGAAAGAGAGAAGAGAGATGTACATATATGTCATCTGTATGGGAGGAATATTTAGAGAGGGCTTAGTTTGTGGTGGATGTCAGTTCAAACAACATAAACATAATTAGGATCGCTGTGCCCAAAATGTCTGAACTATTAAAATATAAAAATATAATGAGTGTTGAATGCCATAAAAGAAAAGAAAATCAAATGCCCAATTTGCCTTTTTTGTCATCCTGATTCCTGACCCCTTTCTTATAGAAAATTAAATAAAAAGTGATCAAAAAGTCATATGTAGAAACAAAGTAGCGGGTCCAGCACTGGGATTGTGAATACAACCATGAATTGTTTATTCCATGTCATGAATAAGGACTGAGCACAGTCCGAAACACGTTGACTGGTGTGGGGAGATGTCCTGCTGTGTGTCATTTTTGGACTTTTTTTTTTATTATTTGGAATAAACCACCCGAGTGCTGGACCCGCTGCTATCCTAAGGATCCGTCCACCGAGGACTAATAAATGCGATGAACTGATTGCATTTATTTCTTTAAAAAGTCATATGTACCCCATAGTACAAATAAAAACTACAGCTTGCCCCACAAAAAAGTACTAAAACACAACGTAATGTAATAACATTAATCCACCTCAATCCACCTTGCAGTGGATGGACCTGATTACTGCAGTGCTGCCCGCATTGATTGAATGGGAGCAGCTCTGCAGTAACCAGCTCAATACTGTACACGGTGGATGGAGTTGTGTAGTTCTGGTGCCAAAGATACTTCAGAACAGCTGATCATCGGGGGTGAAGGTGTAGGATCTCGCTTTTCAGACATTGATGGAGGCCATCACTTGTAAACATTTGGACCACCCGTAAGAGAAAAGTATGTGTGTGTGTCAACTCTCCCCCAACAGACGATGCCTCAGAAACTATTGAGCATATTTATTTTCAGCATGCCTGGTTTGTTGTTCCGACAGGAGATACACTGCCACCACAAGTGTCTAGGGGCAGCTTACTGTCTTTTTCCCCTTTGAAAAAAGCCGAACAGAATGAGCATGTATATGGTGGAGTCAGGAGGAATAGCTGTTGGTCATACGGGCGTTTGGCTGACACGCTCTCTTGATATGTCTATTTTAGTAAATACTTTTATATACTTATAAAGTAATTCAGGAGAATTGTTTCATAGAACTCTGCGCTGTGCCGTTCCTGTTACTACTCCTTGAAATGTATGAATAAATTGACAGTCACTCCAGAATTAGCAGACATATCAGGAGAGGTGATGGGCCCTTTTTAAGCTTGACTAGGGGTAGGAGAGTATAGGGACCCAGTTTATTTCCATGTTGTACACACAACATATTCAGCAGTGCTTTACAATCAGAGGGTTCATGTACAAACAGAATCAAGCATTACATAGCAACAAGTCAACAATCACAACAAGCAGAATGAGGGCCCTGCTCTCAGGAGCTTACAATCTATGAGGAGATAGGGGTGACACAAGAGGTAACAAGTGCTTGCTTTGTGCAATGGTCCAGCCATCTTAGCAGCCAGAGTAGATATAGAGCTGCATAGAGACGATGTCATGGATAGTTTTTGATAATAATGATCTTTATTTATAAAGTCACCATCTATCTTTCTTTTTGACATCTAGGCTGCTAGAGCTGTGTATGACTTCAAGGCTCAGACACCAAAGTAAGTGCTTTGCTGATAATTGGATGATAACCCTTTACTGCAGTGCGTCATACTTTATATTGTGAGAGTTTTGCTTATATGCATTTTCTATTTTCATTTTTATTCTCTGTATTATTGTATTATTTTCTTACGTTGCTTTCACATATGCTGTGGAAGTTCCACCAGGCGCCTTTTTAGCAGATTCTGACAAAAAAAAAAGGATGAAATAGTATTCAGGCAGTGGTATTTCATCCAGCATAATTCCAGTATTCACACTGGAAATCTTTAGACCTCCATTATAGTGAGTGGCATCCTGCAGGCACTGGCAGTATAAAGCATATACCAGATCTAAAGGTTCTAGTATTGCTCCTGTGCCAAAACAGAATACTGGAACCCTTAGCTCAGGTGTGAACCTAGCCTTAGTGAGGTAATGAGATGCTTCTCTATCAAGCTGAATCGTATAGTCATTATGTATGTGATATTTACTCAACAGAGAGCTGTCCTTCAAGAAAGGAGATACTGTGTACATCCTCAGGAAAATAGACAAGAACTGGTATGAAGGAGAACATCATGGAAGAGTGGGAATATTGCCAATTTCTTACGTTGAGGTTAGTAGAAGTCCTTTCATTTGTAGTTGTTCAAATTTGGCACATCTTTAAACATAATATTTTGTCTAGAAATGCTACTTCAGTTTGTTTATACCAGGGATCATCTCCGGCACTCCAGCTGTTCTGAAACTACAACTCCCAGAATCCTCTTTTTCTTCTATGGGAGTTACAAGAACAGCCAAGTAAGTGTTCATGCTGGGAGTTGAAGTATCACAGCAGCTGGAGTGCCAAAGGTTGCCGATCCCTGGTTTATACCAAGTCCCTACTGGAGTGAGTTTGCGACAGTGATAAATCTAAGGCTCTAATGTTCAAATTGTGGTCCCCAATGCACAAGCACCATCCATGTGACCTGTGCTGACAGAAGCAGACACATTCAGCTTGAATGGCTCCGAAATCTGTCCACACCGCAAAACATGGAGCATGTTCTATTTTCTTACAGTGCAGAGGCACGGACCGAAATGCCATGGAAATGCTCTGTAGTGCTTCCATGATCTTCCGTATCTTCCAGATTGCAGACCCGTTCACTGTTTACGGGCCGCAATACGGGCACGCCCAGTTCGTGTGCATGAGCCCTAAAAAAGTGAAACAAATTAAAGTGAAACTAATTAACATAGCTAACTATGTCCACTTTCACATCCACTTTTTCAAAACTGGAGTGAGAAGTGTAAAAATGTAAAAGTCGCACAATTTTGCGCAAATCAGTCCAAAAATTCACAAGCCTCAACTTTCTGAAGCCAGAAGTATGGAGTGCGGGGTTTGATAAATTACCCTCAAAGTATATTGGAACAATTCATAGAACTGGAAAACCCCTTTACCTTGTCATGTTCCATTTTTCTAATATGAATGTTCTGAGTAATTTTACTGGCGTTTTCAGTAATGATCTCTGTATCAAAAATGGCAACCCTTGCACAACATAGTTTTATAAAAGGACCATTTAATTATTATATATAGACATCTGCTTGCTGGGAACTACATGTCATCAGCAGAGTAGTTTTCCTTTTTGGAGTAACAACTATATTAAGCCACTTTTGTTGGCATGAGAGGCATTTCAAGCACAGTTACTTCTTCACCTGTGTCCTCTAATGGAGAGTGACAAGTTAAGTGGTTGCCATGTCCATGAGAATACTTGATGTCCCAGAACAGTTACTCCATTGTCATCAAAAGTTATGGCTACATGTGATTTTCACTTGCCCAAAATAATTTATTTCCGAAGCCTACATTTACTATTACTGAGAAATCAAAGTTCTAGTCCAAAATATGTTTCCAACAGCTACTTTACTTGTATTTAGTAACCTATCTGAGAGTCGTCCAGGGTGTAATTCAAGCAGACAGCACACCTGTTGTAGCTTGTCCAGTTTTCTCCAGATGACAACTTGTCTGGAGCCTGGTCAATTCGCCTTTAAGGCAGGCTGACTCCTTCAGTGTTGGTGTTAATATAAGTCACCTAATTCTTAACGTTCGAAGAATGGAACCCTCTTCAACAAAACTGGTGCATTTAGTACACTTAAAGGGGTATTCCCATCTGGGCACTTGTGACATATGCACAGGACCTGTCTCAAGAGTGGAGCCCCCTGTCTTCTGGCCGCAATGAATGGAGAGGTGCTCATGAATGTGCAGCTCTTTCCATTCACTTCTGTGGTAGGAGTTGTATAGACACTGTGACTAAGAGTTAGGTTCCGATACTGATACATATTTGGTCCTGTGGATATGCTATAAATATCTAGATGGGCTTTAACCCCTTAACTGGACACTGTATAACATAAAATCCAATGACAGTTCTCTGAGATCTCAAGTTAATACAATTCTTAATAAAAAACAAGCTAAGCCAGGCACACTTTTATTGCGTCATAGTTTCCATTTACACAACTACTACCACCGCACCATATGGACCCCACTGACTTAAAATGCAGTCTGGTGGATTCTGTTTTTCATTTTGATGGGGAAGATAACACTGCATGTAATGCTGTTCTTCCAGCCATATCAGCAGCTGGGCTCCTGGCGCAGATGTGAACATGGCCACAGAACTCTGTTTGAATTCTTCTGGTTCTGTGAAAAAAACTTGGTTTGAAAATGTTTTCGAATATGTTCTTTAAAGACACAACTATTTATTTATTTTTTTCCAGAAAATAAACCCAAATGAGAAATCGCAACCAGTACGACCCCCACCTCCTGCACATGTTCGAGAGATCGGAGAAGCAATAGCGAAATATAATTTCACTGCTGACACAAATGTGGAGCTAACACTGAGAAAGGTGAGTTTCCTTGATGTATTAAGACAGAAATGCAGAATGCCTTTCTCTCTTCTCCTTAGTTGGCTTTCTTACTTTGAAAGTGACATTACCCATTACCCATTTTAATTTAAAAAAGCCTAACGTATCCTACAGATGTTTCTTGTGGGAAAAACCTGACTCTTCCCATCTTCACACATGGTCATTTAGTGACTTAGTCATGGTCATATAGTAGAATAGACAGAATAGTCAAAATAGTTACAGTAGAATGAAAATGAAAAAAATACAAACACAAATACAAACTAGAAAGATATAAGTGCAAGTATATTCACCCTCTTTGCTATGAAACCCCTAAATAGAGTGTGATCCAGCCAATTGTCTGCCAATGTCATGTAATTAGTTGACTAAGGTCCATGTGTCCAAGTGTCAAAGTTGGCATGTAAAACTACTAAGCAAGCAACAAGAAGACAAAGGACATCTCTACGGAGTTCAGAGACAAAATTGTGCAGAAGTATTGATCAACATTTCCCATCACCTCAATTACATTTTTACAGTAAAACATGGTAGTAGTGAGGATATGCTGTGAGGATGCTTATCATCGTCAGGAACTGGAAAACTGGTTCAGGATTGAGGGAAAGATGGATAGCAGTAAATACATGGCAAGTCAAAGAAAAACCTATTTTAGTCTACCAGAAATTTGAGACTGGGATGGAGGTTCAACCTTCAGCAGGACAATGGAGAAGATTTATCAAAACTGGTGTAAAGTAGAACTGGCTTAGTTGCCCATAGCAACCAGATTCCACCTTTCATTTTTCACAGCTCCTTTGGAAAATAAAAGGTGGAATCTGATCATTGCTTTACACCAGTTTTGATAAATCTCCTCCAATGACCCAAAACATCCTGCTAAATCTACACTTGGGTAGTTTAAGAAGAAATGGCCTAATCAAAATCCAAATCTCAATCCAATTGATAAATTATGGCATGGCTGGAGACTGTTGTACACCAATCTAACTTGAATGCGTTTGAAAGGAACAGTTTTGCCTGGAATAATGGACAAAAATTCCAGTGTTTAGATGTGCTAAGCTAATACATCAAGAGACTTCAATTTGTAATTGCAGCAAAAGATGGATCCACAAAGTATTAACATTAAGGGTGTGAATAATTATGCAAATTCAATTTCCCGGTTTTGGTCTTTATTATTGTTTCACAGTAAAAAAAAGATACTTTGTACCTTCAAAGGGGTCTGCATATTGTGTAAATGAAATGGTACAACTGCCCCCAAAGAATCCATTTTAATTCCAGGTTTCTAAAGCAACAAAACAGGAGAAACACCAAGGGGATGAATACTTTTGCATGCCACTAAGGCCCCTATTTAACACAAAAACCTGTGATATTAGATCAGATGTGATGTCATCCATGAAGGCGGATCTGACTGTGGCAATAATACTTCTGAGGACAAATTCATAGAGTTCTTTGTAAAAGGGGTACTATCTCTCCTTGGGGAGAGAGCACCTTAATCGGAGTGAGGAGAATTATAGGCCATTCATGCTCATATGGAATTCTGGGAAGAAAAAAGGGATGCGAATGAGCTCTTAACAAGCTCTGCCTCTAAATGCCACCAGATGTAAGGCACCTATCCTGTAAGTCAATGTTCAGCTCTTTAAATAAGCCTTGCACCTCATCTGCAGACAGCTGTTTCGGGTTGATTGCCCCTTTAATATCCAAGTCATGTCTCAAGGCTTATTTAAAGAGCTGAACATTGACTTACAGGATAGCTGCCTTACATCTGTGGCATCAGAGGAAGAGCTTGTTAAGAGCTCATTTGCATCCCTATTTTCTTCCCAGAATTCCAGAGGAGCATGAATGGCCTATAAGTCTCCTCACGCCGATTAAGGCGCTCTCTCCCCAGGGAGAGATAGTTCCCCTTTTACCCTGACTTGGTCTCTCACCCAGTTAAGCCAGTACTCTCTGCTCTGATGAGGGGCAATCACCCTGAAACAGCTGTCTGCAGATGAGGTGCTGGCTTATTCAATATCAGAGTCATGTCTCAAGGCCTAGTTAAAGACCTGAACATTGACTTACAGGATAGCTGCCTTACATCTGGTGGCATTTAGAGGCAGAGCTCATTTGCATCACTTTTTTCTTCCTAGAGTTCTTCGCTAATGGTCCTAATATTTTATGTTCTAAGTAGCTGGATTATTTCCATGATGCTGATTAAATGCCTGAAGTCATCATTTTAATATAGTAAATCTGTTATAAATTATTATTAATATATGTGATCCATTTATGTGGGAGTTGGAGTCAGAGTGTGCAAAAATAGAGAAGTTGTAGTTGTACGTTTGGCTTACCAACTCTACAGAAGAACTGAAAATGCAGCATTAAGCACCAACAAACTAAAACTTGGGGAGCTGTGAAGATGGTAGCAGGACTCTTCTTTATCCAGGACAAATATTCAGTTGTCTACTGTAGCCCTGTATTCAATGGCAAGAGAAAAGGGACTTGATGCCATGCCACATGGTGCTCAGCATCCAGGACATATGTCTCACTGGCCAGGCCTTAGCTTCACCTCTGGATAACATGAGTGACCTTTTGCTTAAAGGCTCACACACCTGAAATTGACAGAAAAAAAACCTTTCCCATTGTAAGTGGGTGCCTTGTCTTCTAGGGTGAAAAGGTGACACTTCTTAAGAAGGTTGATCAAAACTGGTATGAAGGTAAAATTCCCGGAACTAACAGACAAGGCATCTTTCCAGTGTCCTATGTGGAAATTGTGAGAAAGAGTCCTTCCAAGAGCCCCGGTGAATCTCCAGAACGATCACTTCATAAGAGTTACTCCACTGAGAGGATACATAATTCAAGCAGCACGGTAAGTCTTTCCTTCCTGAAATATATTCATCCATATCAATAAGCTTGGTTCAGAAGTTTCTTCCATTAGTTTATGGTACTAAAGCATAGAAACCATTGTTTGTGAACCATATACAGACATTTTGGGTTTGAAAATTGTACTGTAAGAACAAGTGTAAAGGATCTTGTGTTCCCTGCAATATGCTGTTTATTCACCATCTTGAAAAATATGCACCTAAGGACAGTTGGAGGTTTGGAAGTGATGTCCCCAGAGCTACGTTAATTGTGTTATTACAACCACAGGCAGCAATGATTTCTGCCTCTGTATTACCAACCTGTGTAAATGTACGTACTAGAAATAGGCCTCTGTACTAGGATCCAACATATTTCCCTGTACCACGGTCAGATGTCCTTTAGGTTTTCTTTCAAGGATAATTATACAAAGGTTAAGGCTAGTTGCACACTAAGCGTCAGGGATTCAGCAGGCTATTCTCTGCCGGACCTCTGCGCACTCCGCCATTGCCAGATGTTTGTAAGGCTCATGGAGAATGCTGCTGGATCTCCCGCCAGTCTTCATTAGGATGGGAATGGAGCATTACAAACCTACAGCAATGCCAGAGTGCGCCTGCCGAATCTCTGACTCTAGGGTGCAACTAGCCTAAGGTGTCAGTGTAAAGAAACACTCAGAAGATTTGTTTTTGAACATATAATGATAAATCACCATCAGTATTCTAGCTGTTTCATCCCTTTCATTATGGGCAGCTGTGTCTTGTGATCCCAATGTAAGGTCGCTTTTACACAGTCAGTGTTTGGTCAGTGATTTCCATCAGTGACTGTGTGCCAAAACCAGGAGCTGAGGCTACACAGAGATTAGGTATAATGGAAGGATTTCCTAAGGTTGTGTATTTTTGACCTGCACCTGATTTTGGCTTCAATCACTTAAAGACTATCACCGATCAAACACTGACCAAACACAAAATTAGGCCCTCTCACAAATTTTTATTTTAGTAAAACATAATAAAAAATTATGTAAATTTGGTATTGGTCTGACCCGATGAATAAGGGCTGATGCACACGACTATGCCCGGGAAACACAGCCTGTGTGTCGGCTGCATTTCCAGGACCAAGGGCGACTCCTCTGACTCGAAGTTCCTGCCTGACTGTGGGTCTATTGTACTGTAGTCACATGATGATGCTAAACTACTAACAGCGCTAGGTAGGGGCTGGGGAGAGCAGTACAAACATGGAGTTTTTATTATCAGGATTATATGAATATGACCTTTTATTCTGCCACACAAGTGCACTGGAGGTAACGCTGCACTGTGGTGCTTTCTGCATTGACCCTCCCTTCTGGTCTGAGTGACAGCTGTAGTGGTGTCCTGGTTGGGTGCTACAGCTGTCACTCAGACCAGAGAGGAGATGCTCCGAAGCAGCTCAATAAAGAAAACACTTCCCACCTCCAGTGCACTTGTTTCACAAAATATATGTTTATGTTGCTCCACACAAGCCCTACCTAGTGCTGTCAGCAGTTTAGCATGGTCAAAACTGCTGAGAGAGTCTCTTTAAGATTGGCAGCACAGCACATGCAGACACAAATATAATCATCTCTCTCACTTGACAGCCAGGTGGAGCTTTAATTCAAGTTTCTCCTGTGATACCTGGTAATGGAAATGCCCTGCTCAAATACAGCTGGCCATACATATTACTCCCCGTTAACATAAACCTGTTTATGGGGAGTCAAACAAGATTCAGTCTAAAGCTAATATGAGTGGCAAGCTTTTTACTTTGCCTATGGTTTATAGAACAAATAATTATTCTTTCCATATCAGTTTATTATCCTGCAGAGAATACTTCCATTGTCTCATTGTGACCACTGGAAACAAGATGTAAGGGAAGCTTCTTCATTACTGCATTACAAGTCCTTGGTACATTAGATATATATAGTATATTACAAAAAGAACTGTTTTACAGCTGTCAGTAGAATTGTATTTAGACAATGGACGTGGTGAATGTACAATACAGTACATACAGTCTGGTGTCCGGCTCACCTGTTATGACTGGTAGAAGTTTTAATACTGTTGACTGACATTAGGATATCAGACTTCTAAAAATACAGATGATCTGTAACCAGTTCACAGCTTTGCTTGTTTGTCAGTACTATGAACAGAGGGTCTATTTATATGCTAAATCAGAATTAAAGGGGTTTTCCAGCAGCAAAAAAAATCTGTTCATAGTTTATGAATAGTAAATAAAAATCAGAATTTACTTAATCTAATAGCTAACATACATGTTGATTTTTCAAAACCATTTGACACTGTGATGCATAATATGTTGGCACATAAGAGGATATGCGTGGATTGGTGGGAAATGTGCATAAGTGGGTAAGTAACTGGCTCAGTGACAGAAAACAGAGGGTGGTTGTTAACGGCATATACTCAGATTGGGTCACTGTCACTAGTGGGGTACCACAGGGGTCAGTATTGGGCCCTACTCTCTTCAATATATTTATTAATGATCTTGTAGAAGGCTTTCACAGTAAAATATCAATTTTTGTAGATTACACTAAACTGTGTAAAGTAATTAACACAGAAGAAGAGAGAATACTGCTCCAGATGGATCTGGATAGATTGTAGGCTTGGGCAGAGAAGTGGCAGATGAGGTTTAACACTGACAAATGTAAGGTTATGCACATGGGAAGGAATAATGCAAGTCACCAGTACATACTAAATAGTAAAACACAGGGTAAGGTCGCTTTTGTACAGTCAGCATTTGATCAGTGATTTTCATCAGCGATTTGAGCCAAAACCATGAGTGAAGTCTATATAGAGATAAGGAATAATGCAAACAAGCATCTGTAGGAGGACTACATCAGCGGCACTGAGAAAGTTGTTAGTGAATTCACTAAAAGAGTTCAAAAGAGGCCCGGACGCATTTCTTGAGAGTAACAATATTACATGCTATAGGGGGAGACTTATCATCCCCCTCTGCCTTTCTTTTGGCTTTAAAAAGTCTCTCAAAACCTGGTTTCCAACTTTTTAAGACTAATCAAAAGACACTGCAACTAAATCTAGATGCAAGTGGTGTTTTTACAATGTCCTTGCCAGTTTCCAAAAAGGGGATGTGGTAAGGGCAGGTCATTTATCATCATTTCCACCAAAAACTGATGTGGTGAGGGTGGGGCCATTGGCCCCCGAAACATTTATCATTTACACCAGAAAGTGACATAGACGATGACTGAAATCTATGTCAGCTACGAACTGGAGTAGATTTTGGTCAGGCACATGGCAGCCAGAGGATGCATTTAATTTGGGATCAGGCGCAGGGCCTATCAAGATTGATTCACACACATCAGTCCTGATAAATCAGGGACATAGTTACTAGGTTTCTGGAGACAAGTTGTTGATCCAGGGAGTTAATCTAATTGCCAGATTTGAGTCAATTTTTTTGATGAGGAATCTTTTTTTCAGCCTTACAAGCTGTTATTATATTAAGACAGCTTTCTTCTCTGTCACAGCAGAGACAAAAAAGAGGACTGGTGTAGAGATTGATCTGAGCCAGGCAGCCAGACCCCTTCCTGCACAGTGTGTGCAGAGCAAATGTCGAATTGGAGCTGCTGGGATAATCGGAGCACATTTGATAAAGTTTACTATTAAGATGATTTTTTTTTTTCAAAAGTATTTTTTGCTGATGGACAATGCCTTTAAATGGGATACAGAAATATATGTATCATCTATAGTATGCTGTTAATGCTGTATTTATTAACGAGACACCATGTCAACTAGTGACTAATCGGTGTTGGCTGGGGTTCCTTGGGCCCACCAGAGGAAATTATTCTTTTGCGCAATCCCAATCAAAAAAGTATATCCTAGTGACAAGTGATTGACTCTAGAGACATCCAAATGTTTTTTTTTTCTGGATCTTTAGGACCCATTACAGTATCAGAGCCCGGGCCCATTTGAGGATGCCCTGGTACTCTGCTGGCCCAGTCTGACCCTAAGTGAATTGCTATAACATTTCCAAAGTTATAATAACCCATACTTTCCATTCTTTAATTCGTTTTCTGAGAATAAGCAAAGCTCTTCATACTGCAATATAAACCTTATTACGTCACTCCACACTGCTCCTGTGTTTAGATTCACACATGATAACATGCTGCTCCTAATGACATCACATGACCACCGTGGCCAATCACAGCCTCCCATTGTGACGTTTTGGCCTCAGTGACGTAACCGCATCGCTTCTGAACCTAGACACAGTTGCAGCAGGAAGCACAGCACAATTTAAAGAGTATGTACATTAAAAATGTTTATTTCTTGATTTGGGGGACCTTTGGGGTGTTAATTTTCTACAGTTGCTACAAGGACATCTGTCCTGTAGAATGAAAAGAACACAATAACTACAAATCTGCTATATATAATGAATTCATAAACGAGAACATGATATTTAAAATGTGATGCTTTATTAAATGAACACATTGTGCATTGTTCTTGCTAGATAAGTAGCTATAATTGCTCATGTTCTATAATGATTGTCTGACACCTGCTCAATTAAAGTGACATATGACTTTCAAGTTCTGCAGTTTAGTATTTGTAAAGAAGAAACCCATAGCTAACTTGGGAGACTCACACTACTGCTTTGAATGGGATGACTCAGGCTTCTCTCAACGTTTGACATTTAGAACCTGGTCTATCAGCAGATACCATTACACTTTTCAGATAGCTACCCCTCACTCATTTAGTTTCATGTGCTATAGTTTTTGGCATGCGCACCTGCACAGTTACTTTGTCACCTTTAACATCCTTTTGATTACTTCTTTTCTGTTATCGTTTTGCTACAGTATTTGTTTTATTTTGTTTTCTTTGATTCTTAACCTATCTTTTATTTCTAAAGTTACCTTCATCTAAGAGACTCCATACTCCACCCCTTACTCTCAGAGCAGACTCATCCTGTTGTACAGACTCTAGTAATGGGCACTTAGAAGCTGTTACCAGTGAATGGTTGTCATTGACTGTTGGCTTTTCACCGCCAACCACACCTATCCTAACTCCTCCACCTTTTCCTGACCACGTTCTTCCTATTCTAGAGAAGCCTACCTCCTTGCCATTAACTGTTTTACAGCCTGAACAGTTGTTCTCAAGAGATATAGCTTCCCGAATTAAGGATGGTCATTTTGTTCCTATTACATCACCAAAGACCCTTTCAAGTTGTCATCATCTAACCTTACCTTCACAAGTTCCTGACACAACACTTTCCTCTCCTATAATTCAGCAGCTTGAAGTCCCTTCTATGCCTGCAGCTAATACTGATAGCAGTCTGACTGAACAACAGAGAACATACTTGGACCAGACCCAGTCAAAAGAACAAATAAGTATCAAACAAGCCACAGAAAGTTGTTCAGATTATATTAATATACCTGAGACTCCAGGAAATGAACTGACTCTCTCAAAGTGTGCACCAGGGCCATCATCATCAATGAACACAACTCCTGCCGATGAACAGGAAGAAGAGATTTGTCAAGAACTAATGTCCATCATTCAAAGAGTTCAGCTGGAGTGTCAGGAGTCAGGGTTTTCTAGGTGTGAACCTCAAACAGAACAACATCCAAGACTCTACATCGAGGAAGATGGTGAAAGTGAAACCTTACAACAACCAGTAGAAAACGTAGTGCAACCTATAGTATATCTTGAAGAATGTTCGCCCAGTATCAATGCAGAGGTATTGAGTTGCTAAGATCAAGCTACAGCATGTTGTCTTGTGCATTTGCTCATCAGTGTCTTGTTATATTATTTCAGTCTAGTCTGCAGTAGTAAACCCTGTGATATATTCAACTATACATCTTTAGGCATACATTAAAACATTGATTTTGTAAGGCCATCATTTTTATACAAATCCTTCAACAGATGTGTCCACCATTTCACCAGTTTCAAAAACTAGCTATATCTAGTCTGAGACCCTTGGATGTAAACGAATCAGAAGAACCATAATGTACAATATGTTGCTTACTTTCTTTTAAAAAAATTATGATAAAGAATATGAGATCTCATTTTCCTATTTACTGCCATAAATGGGTACAAAGCTTCACCTTTTAGTAACATTTGGTAGTTACACAGAGCAGTGTTTTTGTTCGGGAGAACAGTCAACGTACGAGTCAATATGAGATGAGCTACTGGTTATCTAATAGCTATTCGGTCATACTGGTGTAAATGTGCATCTTACAAAGTCCCAGTTTGTCGTCTTCCACTTACTTGAGTTACTTCATTAGTCATAGCACAACCCACACGAGATAACTCCATGCATTACATGTTTTATATTTTATCCTAATGCATGATTGTTTTTGTTCACCACATTTTTGACAGTTTTCTCTTTCTGACCCCACAACTGTATGTTGTTAGGGTTGTTCTGCAGCAGACTCACTGAATGACTAAATATGAGGACTTTGATACTGAATGAAATGTATTTACAGAAATAGATAGGATAATTCTATGACTTGGTTTTGCAATTTATTCTTTTCTAAATATTTAAGAACGCCTCGATTTCTTCTGGAAAGCAAAGGCTTCCTGCACATTCTCCTCCCCACATTTCTTCTAGTCTTCCTTTTCATGCTGACCGTGTATCTCCACCTTCATCCTGTCAGTCCACTGTATCACACTCGTCAGCGCTAACAAAATTCACATCCAGGCAGTTGACACAATCTCCGCTGTTAAAGGTAACACCAACCTGCATGCGGTTGTCACTTGTTTTCTATCTTTTACTACAGCAGTTTACGGTGTTATTACTTACAAAAGGCATGTGGACATTTGGTTTTTGCGGGTCAAGTGTGGAAATACTAACTACCAATTAAAACAAAATCTTCATGCAAATTTTATTAAATATTCACACAAGTGTCTTTATTCCTTCTGCTTCTTTTAATGTAAGGTAACATAGTAATGTAGTTTGTAAGGTTGAGAAAAGACATCCATCCATCCCGTTCAGCCTGTTATCCTGCAAAACCAACACAAAAAACCCTAATGAGGTAGAAGCCAATTTCCCTTATCTTGTAGAAAAATTGGCTTCTACCTACTACAAATCTGGCAATCAGAATAACTCCCTAGATCAACCAACCTTCTCCAGAAATCTAATAATTAGAAATGTTAGTCTCAAGAAAGCCATACAGGCCCTTCTTCAACTCTTTTAGTGATTTCACCATCACCACCTCCTCAGGCAGAGAGTTCCATAGTCTCACTGCTCTGACCGTAAAGAACCCATTTCTGTGTTGGTGTAAAAACCTTCTTTCTTCTAGATATAGAGGATTTCCTCTTAACATTACAGTCCTAAGTATCAATTGATCATGAGAGACCTCTGTACTGACCTGTTATTTACTTAAACATAGTTATTAGATCTCCCCTCAACTGTCTTTTTGTTCTAAACTCACCCCAATATTGATCATCTTTGAACCCACTCAAGTTTCATTATGTCTTTCTTGTGCATAGGAGCCCAGAATTGTACACAATACTCCATGTGCATTCTGACTAGTGAATTATGTAGTGGTAGAACTACAGTATGTTCTCATCTCATCTATGCCCCTTTTGATGCAGAACATGATCTAATTAGCCATAGCAACAGCTACCTGACGCTTGGTTTTCTACAGTTGAGGGTAGGGTCACATCTGCGTTGAGTAATTCCGGTAGTCTATTCCAGCAGAGATGCAGACTGCTGAAGTTCACGTATCTGGCATGGCCAAATCCATTGCTGGATCCCCCTTCACTATAATAGGTCTGGCAGAGAACCGGATGGTTTCCAAGATAAATGCCAGCTTTTTAGTGGAAAAATAGCGCTGCATGCTAAATTAAAATTTTTTAAACAACAACCTTTAATATAGCACCAACATATTCCGCCTCCCTGAGAACACACACAACCAAGTTGAGCATGCAGTGTATGGGGTGGGCAGAAGGAATATCTAAGGTGTATGACCACCTTTACTATTAATTCCTATTGGTGTCTGCAAAACATCTTAACTCCTTCCAGTACCGTACATGCATGGCACTGTGATGGTGCAGGCTCAGGAGCTGTGCACCTACCATCACTTGCAGGTGCTAGCTGTATTATATACTGTGGTCACTGCTAGGATTAGAGTTAACTCTGATACTAGCAGTTTATCTCCTTAGATGCTGCAGTCAATGCTGATTAAGCATCTAAGTACTTAAAGAGAGGGAGGGGCTTCCTCTCTCACCACATTGGGAGGGCCACATAGGCATCCTGTCAGTTATTACTGTAACTGAAATAATACACTGGAATACCAAAATATTCCAGTGTATTATATGAGGGATCAGATGATAACATGTTCAAATAAAAAAAATCTAAATATCATCACTTTCAGCAACAAACACATTTATTTATACGTTTTTATTCTATCTCCAAAAAATGCAATAGAAAGCTTTCATAAATTTGCCAATTCTATAAGTACCAAATTAGGCTGCGTCCTTAATGGGTTAAACAGGTTCACGGAATAGGTAAGAAATATCAGATTTTGGGGATCACAAACACAGGGGCCCCTGTTGATCCTCAGGAGTCCCCGAATACCCTTTCTGAATATAGAGGTATTGAGTATGCTGGTCCACTGCTCCAATAACTTCTATGGGCTGTCTATGTCAACCCCATAGAAGCGAATGGAGTGGTGGACTGACAGCACACTACCGCTCCAACTCAGGGGATAACCTGTCCCAGGATCACGAGAGGTCCCAGCAACCACTGAGTAATATGACATGATTTTGCTATCTACCCAATAAATTAACTTGGAAATAAAAGCTTATTTTAATGTAAAGCTTATAGACGTACTAATAAATATATCAGATGCTTAGCCTTAGGTGATATGTCTCCTTTAAATACATTTAACTAAAATATCACTAGTTCTGGCCTCAGTGGATTTCGTGCTTATAGAGCTTTTTCTTATTTTATGTTTTTAACACTGAACACTGATTTCAGCTACAAATAAACCAGTCATCCCACATTCAACTGGAGGCAGTTGTTTTGCTTTTCGATAATAGATTATCTTCGAACGTTTTATAATTCCTTATTGACCAATATGTAATATCTAGCCATGGCAAAATGTGGGAAAACTGGTGTAAACGAAGATACATTTGTCTCATGTTGCCCATGCCTCTTTCCCACTCTTGCCACTTCTCCTTTTGGAAAAGTGCTGTGGGCAGCATGAAAAGAGGCACTTGCAACTTTTTGTTTTCCTGAAAAAGTCTCATTTAAAAAATCACAAACACACAGCTTGCAACTTTTTAACGCCACTTTTCTGGCACAAGGGAGATGATAAATCTCCCCCATAGCGCGAAACCACCCTAAGGGCTCATGTACACAAACGTTGGCCGGTGCCCTTATTGTCGCCCACAAATGGTGGGTGTGCAATACACGGGCATCGGCCATTTGTGCACCACATCACAGATGCGGACGCATTCACTTGAATGGGTGCGCAATCCAGAAGGTTCGGAACGGAGGCACAGAACCCTGTGGAAGCACTATGGAGTGCTTCCGTGGGTTTTCTGTCCATGCCTCTGCGCCGTAAAAAAGTAGTGCATGCCCTACTTTTTCGCAGTGCGGATCGACTGATGCAGATTGCGGATACCATTCTAGTGTATGGGTTCTGCATCCGCATACGGCAGCCCTATGGTCGGTGCCCGTGCTTGAGGACCGCAACTTGTGGTCCTTAGCATGGGCATCGGCCAACAACGGCGGTGTACATGAGGCCTAAGCCTGAGTCTAACTTCAGACTTAACATTTTGGTAAATTTGTCAAGCAGAGTTTTTGTAAACTGCAAGTAATTCTCTTAACACAACAGACATAACCCTCCTGCTTTTGAAACTTTATTATAGTCTGAGGGAAAGTGATTTTTATTTCCTCAGAGGTTGTGAGTCAGTAAAAGCAGAAAGTATTACTGTCCATCATTTGTAAAGTTATCCCCTGTATGTTACACCGATCAGTATCTTACACTAGTCTGTATAAACTGTAAGCTGAGGTCCCAGAATGCACTGCAGTTGGTAAAAAGAATTGCAGCAGTTACCTTTGGGTGTTGATTGAGAAAATATCAGCATAAGAAAAGCAAAGTATTATTGCATAATTTACATAGATGCTGTGAAGTTCTGTTCAGCCGTGAAGTTTTCCTTTAAGTAAAACTAAATTATTATTCCCTGTTGCATTCTTGAAAAATGTCGTCACTTTGCAGATTTAGTGATGGAACTTTAATTACTTGCAGGGAATTTCCATTAAATTGCAATAAAACAGCCCATTAAAGACAGTGACATAATAACAAAAGCCTGTAGTTCAGTAACTAAGCATTAGGGTTACTAAATAAAGAAATTACAGACATAGATATTGGAACAATGTGCTATAACCTTATTATATTGTCCTGATGCAAACCTAACACATATAATGGAAGACAGGCGGCTGTGTAATTGGCTTATAGTGTTGCGCACAGGCAAGGGTACGGGATTATTTAAAGGCTGTGGCATAATACCCTTCCTTATTGCATCCAGATGATGGATATGAAGTGCTGAGGCCTGTGGGAAGTCAGTAGAGAATTAACATTGTTAACATTAAATGTTCCTCCATGCTGCCTCTTCAGTGGTTCTATAAAGTGGAAACTAGCAATTATCACCACTGTTATGCACAGAGGTGCACAATTACTTATAATCTACTGACTACGGGAGAACAAAATGTTAAAAAAGTAGAAGTATATACAGGATTAATCCCACATGATGTAAGAATATGCATACAGTAGGTAGCCACCATCTTCTATACTTTAGTACTAAAAGGGACATATGGTTCATTCTCAGGTTAGTGCTGGGAGGGACTGGGAACTTTAAGTGGCCCTGGAAAAATATTGAAAGTGGCCCCATTTTGTAGTCTGGTCCAAATTGATGGAAGGCAGGGCCAGCAATACCATATATTGTGGCACATTATACCTCCCCAACAGAGCCAAATACCACAGTCCATCACAAAATACTGCCAGCAGCACAAAATACATCCCCAAAAACTTCCACTGGCTGGCCGAAAGGAGGGCTCAGGGCATCGCCCCACTGGGTAATTTCCCTGTAAGGTCTATGGCCAATTCAACCCTAGGTTAGTGGCAGTCCTATCTGTTGCTACCTCCATGATGACATTTGCAAGTCTGTTCAACATCCATCCAGGAGTGATTATTCTTTTGAAGACTTTGCAAAAAGTGGGTCGGAGGTAAGTCCTGCTGTCAGTATGGAAGCACCTGTCATGCTGTTTCCTACTGGCATAAAGATTAGCCTGACAAATGGCAAAGTGCCAAAATCACTTTATATTTTCTAATATGTCTCACTGCAGGCACCTGTGCTGTATGAGAATAGCTTCCCTTGGCTTTCCAGCCAGACATATTTGAACCTCTCAATGTCAGCAAACAAACAGAAAGGGCAGACTGATCCACTTACAGTCAGTAACTTTGTTGTAATATGCACTGTATTTAAAACAAAGGATTGCACCATGAAGAATGTATTTGAAGGTGTCAGAGTTGCTGGCAGCCCACTCTCAATTTTTTATAAAGTCTTTTGAGTTCAGTGGAGAGAGGATTTGCATATCCTGCCAACTTCTATTTTTGGCATGAATGTTGAATTTGAGAAAAGCCTTTAAATTTGACTAAAATAACAACTAATAATTTACATAATTTAGTGAAATTCTGATATTAAAAACCATACTGACATGTTTATCGTTTCCTTGGTAATATTCCCAAATTGTAGTGGATTTTTCTTGAGCCCTAGATAGAAGATGTCTCCTACATATAAATGTACTAGTTCTGGTATCACTATGTCCTGTGAGTCATTCTGCTGTTAAATGTCAGATCGTTTGGCTGCTTCACAAAATAACATGGTACTTTATGGGTATCAGCAGTAAAAGCATGCTGACCCCTGAGCTGGTATTCACCACTACAGCAATAACAACTGACAAACCATGTTTATCTAGAGGCACGCAAAACACTTCTACAAGCTGTATATGGATGGCCAGCTTTAGGTACATTCCTAATACAGTATGTATATATAGTGTAGACAACTAGCTGGGCATGATCATGTACACTTGATGTAAGACCACCCGCTTGCTCTGCAGTATCTAGTGGGTAGCATCTGGCTGACTGAATATTGACTTCTGCAAACGGAAGAAATCAGTGTTTAATAATGAAGACCGCACTGTATAGTCTGTCTTCATTGTTAATACCCGCGGGGCAACTTTAATGTACCTTTAAACAGGGGCTGTTGCTGGTATGGGGTTTGGCTGGTTAGGTTGGGGAGACAATATGCAAATTATTGCTGTTCTGGCTGCAGGTTATTTGACAGTAAACACAGAATATTAATGAGCTCTGGCATACCTACTTCTCCAACCCCAGCGCTCTCCTGCCCTACATGTGGGAGCCCTTCTTCTGCCATCTGCTTTTCCTCCTTTTCTGCATCATCTAATAACGATGAGAATATGTCATCAGGAACATCCAGCTCCTGCTCTCTCTGCATCTTGCTGACTTATCTAAGACATGGAGACTTTGAAGGATGATTTGGAAGAAGTAAAGCCAGAAAAAGATGAAGATGGTCTTCATTAAGACCTTGCTCCCCCTAAGGGTTGCAGACTAGATGGTATAGGTTTACATCTTATTGGTATTGAATTATATATCTTAGTTTATGGCTGATGTAGGAATAAGTAGATAAAACTGACGTAGCATAAGTGTCCCTGCACTCTCCCTCTCCAATATTCTTCTATTAATCATTTTTAGAAAAACTGTCCCTAGTACATGAGTGCTTGCCACGTCTCTCCCTATTCTTAGCTCACAGGACAATGGCAGAATGAGGGTTTTATAGGGCTGTGACATCACAGGGGATGGCTATCTTTGGATTGGCTGGCTTCACAGTATTAGGGGTGATCTGGCCTTCCCAGGCTTGTCTCCTCTACACTTAGTTTCGCTTTCCAACACACACAGCCGCCATTTTAGGAAAACGTATTCATTACCATGAAGCACAAGAAATTTCCGATTCATTAGGAACTGAATTTTTTCTAAACTTCGGACGGAATTCTGCTTCAGATTCTTCGCGTCACTCAGCGCTAATCCTGTCGTTCATGCAGACACCTAAATTATAATTTCCTGGAATCAGATCATGCTGTCTAAACAACGATCTGCTGCCCAAAAACAGTGCAGATGTATGAGAACGAGCGATCGCAATATCGATCCCTTGTCCTCAGTACTGTGGAGCTGACGCATCGCTTCACCAGCACATAACGAGCAGCCAACTGTCAATCAGCTTCTCCTCGGCGCATGTAAATGTGCCTTTACAGAACCATAGTGGACACACTCATAAACCCTACAGATAAGCCGTAGGTTGGAAAGTTGTAAGTAGTGGCAGAAGGATTATCTAATTGAAAACTGCAAGAACCTGAAATGTTCAATAAATGTTAAGGAAACCTTGTAGCTTCAAATAATTTTATATCCAGGCTGATTTACTAAAAATGTAGAGTGTTCTAAATGTAACAATACTTTTCCCTTAAAACAATAATATAACATATGACTGAGAGTCTATCCTTGAGTACTTTCTTCTGTCACCAAAAGCAGGGAGACCTTAGAATACTACTGTATTGAGAATTTCTATTTAAGGACTTTAATATCACACTGTAACTTGCTGGTCACCACGTTTTGTGAGCAGCCCCCTTCTTATCCATAATCATGTGTCTATGTGTCTGTTCTGTATTCTTACATACAGTAAGTGCATTCCTTCCACACTGATGGTAATAAGGATGAGGCTTAGGCTAGTGTTAGGCGAGAATGAGCACTCCAGGAAACAGTCCTGGCTGGACCTCATGGCATTATAATGATTTATAATGCTGTATGTCCCTGCCCGACATCAGCTGTAATGAATTGAACGGACATAATGCTGTCAATGCAATGTATTACAGATGATGTCTGGCAGAGACACACAGCATTATAAATCATTATAATGCCATGAGGTTCTGTCACAGGAGGAGAGTTTAGGCCAGGAAGAGAGCGTGTTTCTCGGAGTGAACATGCTCAACTGAAATTAGCTTTAGTTTACCTCATCCCATTATTTACGTTTTCATGTGAAGGTTGCATGTTAACAGCTGTGTGGTGCATTTTTGCATGGAATAAGTTTAATCAAGATTAAAAATGGTTTGTTCAATTTAGAAACTGATTTCCTGTCCTATGATTTTTCAGACTATTTTTAAAAGTGATCTTGTAGTTGTTGGTAAGCCTCCTCGTAGTCCTGTGATGTCTAGAAAAGCCTGCAGTTCACCAGTGAAAAGTCCAAAAACCACCCAAAGGGTAGAGTAATTTGAATCCACTTTGCCAACTTTTTATCATGAAGCTTGTCTATCATGAAGCTGCCTTGGATTAGAAAAATGAAACAGTGCCTCACTTGTCCGTAGGCTATGACTGGTATTGCAGCTTTCCAGTGTATGAGTTAATGAGACAGGTGTGGAACTGTTCTGTAAGATCTTTTTTTCTAATCCTGGACAAGCTTGCATTTTCTCAAAGCCTAAATATTAACAGTGTAATTGTCAACAAAAACAACAACTGCTTTTTGATAATCCATTATTCTATATTATATTAAGTGTAAAGAGTGAGCCTGACATTGTACATACATGCCAACATGTATTTTAGTTCAAAATGTCCATAAATGTTAGAGATGTGTGTTATTTATGTGGTCATTGTGCTGTACCTCGATTGCATTTTATGTACAATTGCATTTTGTATTTATGATTTATGAAGCATCAGATAACCAGAAACTATGCTGTATAATATACTAAGCTTGTGTGTCTACCATAGAATTATTTAAAGAAATCTATCTGTGCCCCAGGAGCTCAGTCGTGCCCTCACCCCTCCTCCTCATTGTCCTGTGTCTGGCTGTAACATATGTACAACACCATTATCTTCAAGAAAATGTCTAAAATCCTACAGACTGCCTAAGAAATGGAAGAATGATTATCCCCTGCTTAGTGTACATTTCTAGGTTGAGTGCTCCTTTAACAGAGACAAAGTATACAGTAAAGGAAGGTCTTTTCTGTTTAGGATATACTTTAGACTTAAAGCGAACTGAACGTGCATGTGTATGGGGGAGCCGGAAATTAGTCGAGATAGCTGTTGGCCAGACGGCCTTTACTTCGGACCCATAGACAATAGATTTCACTTTATGGCAAGAAAAGGGGCACTAAATCTGTATTACAGCCACCTAGATTAATGACTTGAAATCAGCTACGCTTATGGCAACTCTGCAGTATTTGCAGATATTTTGTTTGTTTTGCATCAATCTGTATTGTGCATTAAGGTGGCCATACACATTAGTCTAAAGTTGATCAAAACAGACGATTTCAACCAGAAGGATCGTTTGTCGGGTGAAATTTAACAATTGTGTTAACTGATGACAGACCACAAAAGTCAGCCATGTTTTCGTCTGATAGGCAGCCAAAAGATCTCTTTTTGAAAGTTCCCAGAAATATCTTTCGTCCATTGGTCGGTTTTATTGAACATGTATGGCCAGTCTTGACAACTGTAATGTCCAGTATGGACCAAAATGTGTGCAATTGTGTCTGCTTAACCATCGTTCACTAGATGAATGTTCAACTGCTGTTCAGCCATCAACCAACTTCTGTCTAATGTGTTTGGCCACTTTGACAGTGTGTTCAAACTTTCCGATTCTAAGCAGAATCTGCGAGTAATACTCAGAAAAACAAATAACACTCTGCATGATATTACAGTTTTATGCAGATTATCCTGGACATGGACAGGCAGCTGAGAATATGTCTGTTTCAGGGTACCATTCAGGTCATGCAACACAATAAATGCTGTCCTAATAAAGCTGTGCAAAATATACAGTACTATGTAATGTGTACATACCGTATGATAGAACCTGAAGTGCAAACCAATAATGTAAAGCTTTTGTTTATTTGAACATACTCTTGATGTGACATAAAGCCCACGTCAGGTGATACAACTACACGTAACTTATGTAACAAATCCAACACTGTTATGTAACATTTGTGTGGTCGTTTCCTGTGTGATGCCCCTTGTCTGCTACAAATGATGTCATTTTCTCTGTGTCTGTCATTCAGTTCACATCATTCATTTACTTCGAGGCCTGATCCTGAAAAATCTTTATCTTTTGGGGTCTAGTAGTATGATGTCAGAAGTTGATATATTTTACAAGACAAACAATAGAAAGCTTCAGATGGAGCCGTTTCCAACTTGGAGCTCATAGCCTGATCTCTGCTGCTCTGCTTTCCTAAGGCACATTTTGGTTGCATTATACATTAACATTAGGCCAGTGTGTGTGTGTAACTTGGACAGCAAATCTACTTCAGAGGATCAGAGAGTACACTCTGCACTACGGTACATGGATTGAGAAGGTTGCATTGCAAGGAGAGTACCTAAGGACCACATGAAGCTCCTAGGACCCCAATTACCAATGTGTGGTCTAAGGGTACCTGAATAGTGATTTCTCTCTTCTGCATTTGGAAAGTTCCCTACCTATTAAGGCCCCATAAAAGAATGCCATGCACTTTTATGATATACATGTCCTGGTCCCATAAAATGTACCACAACATAAACCTCTCATGTACCAGAAGTCCCTGGTACTGTTCTACAATCCCATCACACAGCAACTCGCATGGCATTTCAATATTTGAAGTAGAAGTGAAGAAGCAGTAAAGTTGTATGTAGCATGTTGCTTGGCTTACATATGCTTAAATGTTGTATTGCTGCTCTATGTGGATAATGTTACCCTTGGGGATGTGGGATGATTTCAGCAGAAGACAATATATTTACTTGTACCTCCTGCCTTAATGTTTGAAAAATACATGTGTATATTAAAGAGGTTGACCCTTCTGGGACATTGATGGCAAAGCGCTAGGATATGCCATCAATGTCAGATAGGTGAGGATCACGCCCCCTGGACCTGCTCCTATCTCTAAAAAAAATAACTCTAAAGTGAAGGCGCGCACTCCATTCATCACTAGCCAGTGCACTCTGCTGTTTTCAGAAGACACATAGCGGTCAATGGAAAGCACACAGCGCAAGCGGAGCCACCTCTCCATTCACCGCCATGGGACTGCCAGAAATAACTGAGCTAGTGCTCGACAACCGCCAGAACTCCCATAGCAGTGAATGGGGTTAAACACAGCTGCTCTGTTTTAACTTCTGTGGCTCCGTTCTTGTGTTAGGAGAAGGTCTCAGAGGTGGAACCCGCACCTCTCTGACAATGATATGCCATTAATGTTCCAAATGGGCCAACCCCTTTAAGGTTTATATATTTGCCTGGACTCTCACTAAACCTCTATTTAGTCAAAATTTGTCTTGTTGCAGTGTTTGTTGCATGTACAATGTAAATTTGCCTGTGACCCTCAAAAAATAACTCACTAACTCACAATATTATAATGCCCCATGCACGTAAAGGAAAATCTGCTCACAGCTGGTCTATATAACTTTACTCCTGAAGTATTTTATTCATTGTATAATAATATGTTACATTATCACAGTCTGCATTCATAATACATACTTTACTTAGAGTCATGTGTATGGCCAAAAGTATAAGGACATCACATCTATATCAAAATCCCATTCCAAACCCATGGGTGCTAATATGGAGTTGCAGTTATAACAGACTCCACTGTGAGAATTTATGCCCACTCTGATATGCAAAGTGGTATCTCCCAGGGAAATAGAACGTGCCACCAGCACCACCTTTTGGAAGTGGCTCCCTATGAGTCAAAGATTGACTTTTTAACAAGCCGGGCAAGATAAAACTTAAAAATGGAATATGCACAGAGCGCATATGAAGTGTGGAGGTGCCAAAGTAATGCCAATCCTAGATGTGTTAGTGAAGAATTAAAAACTAAAAGTTAAAAAACTACATACTCCTGAGTGAGGTAGATACTGGTTTTAAAATGGTATATTAACCACTTACTTTACCAGGGAGGGGAGTACGAGATAAACTCAATACACTCGTACCCTCCCCTCCCTCGCCGAGATCGCTTGACAGATGTAATAGATTCCTTATCCCAGAGTAGTGAAACAGGGACTTCACAGGATGTAGCATCAGAAGGTTGCTTTATTCCAATTAAAATGAGCTTGACGCGTTTCGGGGAAGTAAATAAATCCCCTTCCTCAGGACAAAGATATATACGCATACAAAGGAAAACAATCAAGCCAAATATCCACCTGCAGACAGCTATTTTGGGGTGCTAGTCCTTCATCAGTATGGAGTATGGTTCTGGCTGGCTGAGTGAGATGCTATGGATGCAGCTTTGGGTGGCTTGCTTGCTGTGTATGGAGACTTAGTGGCAATGCTCCGTGGGATAATAAGGTGACGCTAGTGAGACAGTTCTCTTTTCCCTGGAGATCCTTCTTTGCATAGTATTTTCCTCATTGAGCACTGCCAATAAGTCTCCATACATAGGTGGTCTCCTTAAGAGCCAGTGCTTCCTCCCTTAGCTGCCCATTCCAGTTTATTTCAAAGCTGTTCGATTGTGGTTGAGGTGAGAGCCCTGTACAACAAACTCATGCACAGCGGCACTCATGTTGAAAAAGAACTTTCCCAAACTGTTGCCATAACTTTACATACAGTAAATGGAGGGGCAGGTCAGAGCCCTTGGAGCACCCGTTTGTGAAGACCTCTGCAGCCTTAGCCACTCCCCCCATCCCTTGGATTGACACAGCTGGATATCTCCAAGGGTTGAGGAAAGTGGCTAAGAGTGCAAGGATGTTCACAAACTGGTGCTCCAAGGTGTCTGGCCAGCCTCTTGATGCTCCAACTAGCTATCGGGCATATTAATAAAAATGCATCAAAATAAAAATTTATCCTTTTAATCAGCAGGATCAGCCTACCATGCCTGGTTTAACTGGATTGATCATGCTGACAGATGCTCTTTAAAGTCACTGAGCTCTTTGTAAGACCTGAAAACAACAATTAAGAGGGGTGTATGTGAATATGGAGCCACTACATACTCTACTGAGCTTTATTACAATCAAGTGTTAAGTGGGCATATTACAATGGCCCTTTTGTAGAGTGGTCATAGTCCCTTTAACTGAAGACAAGCACTCTCTCTGTACAACACAAAGCTTTGTCTGTATAACAATAAGTGTGCTTAGTATTTGTTACTTGCAGCATATTCTTGTAAATTGAATGTTCGCTGTTAAAGTATTGTTATCAGTCTGTCCACATTATGTGTACCAATACTCTGCAACAACCCATGTTGAAGAAATAGTCCCCATATATTATACTAATCATATTGTCATTTTTCCTAACAGCGAGCTGCATTCACTCATGAACACATCCAGGCTATAGGGGAACCGTAAGTTTACCTTTTATACATGTATGCCTATGTGAAGTGTCCGTGTTGTCTGTTTAAAGGGGCTTTTCAATTGACACTTATTACCTATTCATATTGTGGATCCATTCAAGAGAATGGATCAGTGCATGAAGCAGTGGGGTGCATGCATGACTGCTGCTGCATTCACTTATGGGACTGATGAAGATAGTTAAGCACTCTTTGGCAGTCCTATAGATGTGAATGGAGAGGTAGTCACGCATGCACCCCACCACATTATTCATACAAAGGACTCAGGGGCCCCCATTCTCATCAACACATTTTTAGCATTTTTGGTTATCTTTTTATGTTGGCAGTACTATGCCGTTAAAAATAAAACCCAAATCCATTGTCCGCTCCTGTGAGGGTAGGATGTTATCTGAAGGGTAATCCTCATGCTAATATTAGGCACAGAATTGGCATGAGAGTATGACAGCTATATTGTTCTCTTGATAGGCCTAGATAATTATACCCACAGAAGACCATTGCACTGATTAATGCGATGCTCCAAATAAGTCACTACAGGGGGCTCTCTCTGGTTGCAGTGATCTGACTGAAAAAAGTTAAAGGGGCTTTCTGCTTTCCCTATATTGATGAGCTATCCACAGGATGAACCAATCACAGCACAGCTTTCATTTTTCAAGAGCAGAATTTGTTTACTTTAACCACAGGCTATACCTTTCTTTCTGCCAGATACCAGTCCTTGTACAACTATACTCCACGGAATGAGGATGAGCTGGAATTAAGGGAAGCTGATGTGATAGATGTCATGGAAAAATGTGATGACGGATGGTTTGTAGGTAAATATGTTTTCATTTAGCGCTGCTGTCATTATTATTGTTCTGGGGTTTTTTTTTTTAGCAAAAGTAGAGCAAAAAAAGCATGCAAACCCTACAGGAAAACTGCACTATGCGAATAAGGCTTAAAGAGAATGTGTCATCAGAAAATGATCTTACATCTAGTTTATATAAGCTTTTGTTATAGAATTTTTGGTGATTTTTTTTTAATTTTCTTTGTCACTGTATAAAAAATCCTAAATTCCTAAATTGTGCCATTTTCACACTGGCCATTAGGCATAATACGTCAAGACTTCCTCTTTTAGCAACATGGGTCATAGACACAGTAGACTGGAAGGAACTCATTGACTTCTATAGGAGAGTTTCCTAGGCATGCTCTGTGACCTGTGCAGAGGTCGATGTGTGTCTGTGTCTGTCGGGAGGAAAAGTAGATCTGCTGTCATATTACCTATTGTAAATGGTGAATACTGAGTTTGTGATGATGAGAAGACTGCTGAAAAGTGATCTCCACAGAACGTCTTGACATATTATTAGTGGCCAGTTCAAAGATTACAGGGTTTTAAGCATGTTAACATATAAATGGTGACATGAAAAATTGAAATAAAATCACTAATAATTTTTTATATAAAAATATGATTTACATAATAGGTCATTTCCTGATAACACATTCACTTTAAAGCTAATGACCCTTTATCAGTACATATCATCATAGAATTTCATACCTGTTCTTTTCTTTCCTCTCATAGTAATGCTGCATGAGAAATGAAGTATTACATGGGGCCCATTGCAATCAATGGCCTATTGATAAAATGCACAAGCATAGCGAGTCATCTAGAGGGACTCCTCTCTATTAGATCCTTGTACCCTAACTGGACAAATGCAGCAGGGCTGTCTAACCCTGCTGGTGTTCCTCATTATGTACCAGTATTTCTTCTGACAGGATACTCTTTCCACCAGTCTGTAAGTGACTATTAGCTAGGTTGTAAGGTCTCCTCATTACTTGGGTTGTGCAGTGCTGGAATATTGATGACCTATCCTGAGGATAGGTCATCAATTTCAGATCAGTGGGGGTCAGCTGTTTGAAGAGATTGCAGCGCTCCTGTGATCGCAGCAGCCTCTTCACTGTTTAACTGCACACTATCTAGATCATAGTGGTGGTGCGAGGCTTTGATCATATAAAGTAAAACTGTTCTTCGCACGTGAATTGAACTCACATTTTTCTCTATTCTCAGGAACTTCTAGAAGAACAAAGTTCTTTGGGACTTTCCCCGGAAACTACGTCAAAAGGCTGTGAATGCAATTTTTTATGTTGGATGCTCAACTTGTCACATGTATTGCTTGGAAGCACGCATCTTTATTTTTGACCTGAACCAGTTCATATGTAGTCATGCAGCCTGCCAACGTTGTCTAGCAGTATTAGAGCCTCACCGGCCCAGTCCCATTACTACTGAAAATCTTCTAGCACCAATCATTACTTATTCACTCTTCATAAAACTGCAATTTCATAGGACACACTGCCTCTAATGATGTGTGTTTTGGAAGCTTAGAAACACTGTGCAAGACACAGAACATGAGGTCTTTAAAATGTTAGTCTGCTTAGATACCAGTTCATAGGAGCGGATACATGTGGGTAAAAAGGTTACCACTACGACTGCTCTCATAACAGGTGTATCTCATAACCTGTTGTATCAAGAGGTCGATGGAGTCTAGTGACCCTGGCACTGAGTACTTCTGAGATGGCTCCCTGGTGTAGAGAATGGCGGAGGAAACACTAAGTCTCACTACAGTCACATCTATGTGATAAGAATAAAACAAATGAGAATTTACTGCTTTGTAGTTTGTCATTACCTGTCTGCTACAGATTGTGTGAATTGTTACTTGTCATGAAACAAATCCTAAACAGAAAACTGATAAATCAAAGTAGATTAAATTGTAATTCCAGAAATGTTACTGGAACTCATATCATGAAAATGTTTTACGGGCAACACAGATAAACAAAGACAAAATCAGAGCAGATGCCCATGATAAACCTGTCAGAGGTCACACTGTACAGCAGCAACTGCTGTTTTACATAAAATTCTCTATATGACCAGCATAGAGAATTATTTCTAGAAAAAAATATAAAATGAAGGTGAACAGCTGATGCTTTCTTCAGTCACATCATGTATTCGAGCAGTTGTCTGTGCATCTACATTCTTCTTGTGACTGCTTAACTGAAGAACACAAAGACCAGTTCTTGGAGTGCCATATTTTGGGTTAAGGTGTTTATTTCTGTTAGGCTTCGTTCACATCTCCGTTAAAGGCTCCTGATGCAGTCTCAGCTGCAGAGTCCGTAATTTTGGGTAAGACTAGTACTGTGTGCAGAACCTACCTGTCAAGCTGAGGGAAACCACAGCAGGACTCACTATAAATCAGAGGGGTCGGCCTGTTGCCACCACCATCCATCATACATCTGTCTCTGCATCATGACTTCCCTTTATAATGGAAACTATGACACAGATGTAAACAGTTGGGCACATCCACTGGAGTACATGTCAAGATAGTACTAATATAACAAAAATATCTGCTCTGTTAGCCAGATGTTCTATATTCTCATTCAACGCCTAACGTAGTGTCACATATCTGCAGCATGCCATATTCACATTTAAGGGGTGTTTTGCGCACAAACGTATTTGTTTTCCATGTCCATTCTGTTTTTGTTTTTTTGTTTTTTGCTGCCTGTAGCAGAACCATTCACTTCAATGGGGTCACAAAAAATGGAAATGACTTCATGTCCATATGTCCACATGGCTGTTCCGCAAAAATATAGAACATGTCCTATTATTGTTCACGTTACGGACAAGGATAGGACTGTTCTATTAGGGGCCAGCTGTTCTGTTCCGCAAAATCCACAATTTTCTGACCGGAAAAATACCCAACAGTCGTGTGCATGGGCCCTTAAAGAAAGGGCCATAATAATGGGGCTCATACAAATAATTGTGTAAATTCTGTCTCATTGACACTCACTGACGTCCCTTCAGCACCAGTCCTGAAATAATCATGTGATGTCCGCTGTCACATCATGTGATGGTACTGTATAGTGAATAACTGCATGCCACCGGATTTCTATCATAAACACATGATTTCACACAAAATCTCCATCAGGAAGACAATGGGCCTAATAAATAAATAATAATAAAATGTAAACAAAAGCATTGCCCCTAGTTTCCAATTAGAATATGGCTTCCTGGATTATATTCAGAATGATCTATAAGCAGCACTGACACTGGCATGAAGATCTAAACTATGATGCATGTCTGGGTATTCCACCTTTTCTATGGTGCAGAAGCACCCTAACCCTATTCACTGCTCAGTCATGCAGGTGGAACTACTCTACAAGCCTTATCATGTGTGTGAAACTAATCCAATAAAGACTCCAACCAACCAACCAGACATATATTCCCTTTCAGCCAACAACTACATACACATACATACACATGCCTGCTGAGATTGGCTTAGTGCATATGTTTAATGTCACTAGGAAGTTGCTGTCGGCACTAGTAGTGCTTATCCCTCGGGACCAAAGCATTAGGCACTAAAATCCAGCACGTCCACTTCTTTTTTTATTTCAACAGCAAATGTTGGAGGCAAATTCATGCTGCCTTCATGCATATTGGATCATCGGCTTATCATGGAAAAATTGGTAGGTTCAGACAATATTTAATATGTTTGAAAAATCATATTATAGGGCATTTATAGTATTTTTAAAGTCAATCTTCACTTTTTTATATTTTTAGAACTGAAATATTGCGCTGATTCATTTTTTAATACATCTCTGTAGCAGTTAGTGCTCTGTTTTCTTATACATACAAATCTACTGCATAGATATAAAAGTTATTGTGCTTTTTGATCACTGAAAGGACATTATAATTACAGCATATCAGTAAAGAGTCCATACTTACTGATACAAGGTTAAACACTGATTCCCTTCAGGATGCAAGTAGGCCTCAATGTTATAAGAGGGAAGATGCACATGTGCAAAATACTGATGAGAGTGAGCAGGGGCGGACTGGAAACCTAAAATGGCCCTGGCGGGTCCAAATTGATGGAAGGCGGGGCAACACAAGTAGGCGAGGTCTGCAATACCATAGCGCAACCTATCATTCCATGGGAACCATATAACACAGTGCATCACCAAATATTGCCCCAAAAGCTGGCCCTCTATGGTGGCTTGGGCTGCCCCTGGGCATCGGCCCAGCAGGAAATTTCCCTGTAATTTTATGGCCAATCCGCCCCAGAGAGTGATTCACAAACCTATCATCCATGAAGTGGGAGGGTCTTAGTATTCTAAATACACAGAGATAAGGCTTATAGAATGTGCCAATGGTGTATAGTGCACCTTGCTGTACTACAGTATATCAGACAGGCGCATGACACCTTCTAATATGCTAACATGCTGGCTACTTGCAGTCGCCACTAGATGGAGCTTAAAACTGAATGCTACCACTACTAATGATAATAATACTTTATTAGTATTGAGTTCAATGTATCACACTATGAAGCACAATAGCTGCAAGGCACCTTTTAGTGGCGGTTGAAGGGAGTCAGCATATTATTTCTGAGATCTATGTTTATACTAGGAAGTTTTAGTTCTGTATATAAAAACAGCTCCAGCTGATATAAACATATAATAAAAAAATGAAACAGATTAGGATTTTGAACATATTTAGAATAACAAAAACAAAGTGGTTTTCCAGGGCAGACATTCATTTTAAAGGGGTTTTCCAGGAGTAAAATAGCTTCTTCAAACACCCGGGGTGCGGGGTGTTGAATCCCCACTGACCTGATATTGATGAGGATATCCTGAGGATAGGTCATCAATATTTTACTCCCAGAGAACCCTTTAAGAATTACTGAACAACTGCTGCACAAAAACTGCTGTAAAGACGAATACGGAAGAGAAAATAGCAAAATCAGATGTATTCCTTGTACTATCCTGCAGCAACTTTTCATTCACAGGCTTATATAATACTGATCTTTGGCTTTGGTTAGCAAGCGTGTTCACTGCACGTATGACCATGTATAACATTTGCCTGATTTTCACATTAGGATATACTGTAAGAATACAGCACCACAAGTTGGCAAGTGACACATATTAATCCTAATACAAAGTTTGATTTTTAAATCTTCTATACATTCTATATACTGTGTGGACAATATGTTTTTATACAACAGCAATGTCCTACTACGAACGTGAATATCCCCTATAAAACACAATCTTGGAAAGCAGAATAACAGTAACAGATTCTTTATAATTACATAAATAGCAGATTACAAATCATAAATATGTGAAATGATCTAGTGATGAATGTCAACCTATAACTTACATGCAAACAAATAAAATATTGTGGAAGTTCTGGTTTAAAGAAATTAACATGCACATGAATGGGGCTGAGTTGCAATCTTACACACAACCCACGGACAGAAATGGTGCTTTTTCTGAAACAGACAAATCATAGTATCAGAAAACCTGTTAAAGGGACACTTCCATCAAAATATTTTTTATCACGAAGTAACAGCCTACGTGAGTCTTCTGTTTAATGAGTGGATGGTTGAATATAATTTTTAAGCTAATCAAAACTTTAACTTCTTTAACTTCCTCCTTGGCTAATTTAGTACTCTTAGGCCAGGAAGGAATGAGGGTTGGTGACTCAGAGCACTCCTCCCCTATGCTGTACGAGTAGTGTGGCTGGTCAGGGCTTCTCAAATTACACTTATTAATTTACTGACCCTCTTTGTTTTTCCAACACACCCATCCCCCAAGTATACAAAGGTTAGTACAGAGGAAGTAAACCTGTTATCAGAGAGTATTCAAAACCTGAACACAATTCAGAAACTCAACATAGAAACCAGAAATGTGATTGCAACAGCCAGTCTAAGGGCTCATTCAGATGACCATATGAATAGGTCCGCAAAAGATGAGGACAGCACACTGTGTGCTGTCCGCATCCGTTGTTCCATTCCACAGCCTTGCCAGAAAGATAGAGCAAGTCCTAATCGCGGACCAGAATAGTCATTTGTATCATAGAGCCAGCCATGTGGAAAGCACACGGCCGGTATCTGTGTTTTGCAGACCACAAAACACGGTCGTGTTAATATAGCCTAAGTATGTGGGCCATGTATGCACCTATAAACACTTTTGAGCAGAACCAGTAGGCATCACAAAAACCTGATCTGAGTGATACATGCCTGTAGGCATCTTGAAATGTCCTCCACCTCACCCTTCGATGTGCTTCCTTTTATCTCTATATCCTTTCTTTGGGAGGAAATATTCCTGAAGGAAGCACATCAGAGGAGGAGGTGAATGATGTTTCAGGCTACCTACAGAGACATCTCACTCATTTTTTTATGTTCAGATTTTGAATAGTCTCTAAATATGGTTTGAATAAAGGTCCTTTTTCATGGACCGATAATTGGGCCAAACATTGGGCATGGGCGTTTGTAGAAATGCTCATTCCCGAAACTGGTCTGAGTAAATGATGCTTACGATCACCCTACGAATAAGCAAATGTTTGTTCTTAGGGTGTCTTTTGGACGGGACCTAAAATCATTGTTTCTGGGCAGCAGATTGGCCTCTGTGTAAACGGGGATCTGCTGCCGAGAAACAATGGTTCTCTACTGGGACAAGCAATCGTTGTAGTGATTGCTGATTCCTATAAACAGGACATGGTTGCTGCATATAAATGTAGCTCTCATCTCCTCTAACACGCATGCAATTATCAAGAATGTTTGGTTCATTCCCAATCACTGCTTATAACATTAGTCCATGTAAAACAGACCGAATACCGTATTTTTCACTTTATAAGACACAGTCCCAATGCCATCCAGCCTACATATCCTGTGCTCTGCAGCCCGGGTCACGCTCCAAGGCAGAGGAGAGTGATTCTCCTCTGCACTGCTGCACTGTATGTTGAGCTGATTGGTGGTAAGCAAGGCGGGAACTGCTACTCCTCCATCTCTACCAATCAACTAAATCAATTGACAGGCCGCTTGCCACTGCCTTAAAGGGTTTGTCTCATCATGGACAATGGGGGCATATCGCTAGGATACGCCCCCATTGTCTGATAGATGCGGGTCCCACCTTGGGGACCCAGACCTATATCGAGAATGGAGCCCCACAAGGTGGTGGCTGGAGGACTCCGATCCAGCCACCACCAAGCTGGCTCCCCAAAGAAGTGAGAGGGTGCATACCGCGCATGCGTGGCCCCCTGCTCCTATTCATTTCTATGGGGCCGATGGAAATAGCCGAGCCAGTGAACAGAGGATGGCTGCGATATGCTCCTATTGTCCATGACACAAACCCTTTAAGAGAACGAAGAAAGGAAGAAGCATTACTGACCCTCCGGCTCCCTGAGTTTCCCTGGGGCTCCTGGCCTGTCTCAATCTGAAGTTCTTTGGTGAGTGATAGCCTGTATATGAAAAAGGAATCAATCGCTGTAGAGATTGCTTGTTCCCGTAGAGAGGAGATCTAAATGCAGCTTTTATCTTCTCTGACGATCAGGCAATTATCAGGAATGTTTAATTTGTTCCCGATAATTGCCTGAAATTTGGGTTTGTGTAAAAGGACCTTTACCCTGAACTACATATTTATGTATCATTTGGATTATATTGAATCAGGCCTGTCCACCATATTCTTTTTGTCTTGTATGATTCAAGGTGGCTGTGTATACCTTGTATATTAATTATACAGTACTAATTATATTGTTGCCGCAGGCTTTTGATGATTATAAACTGCCACCTTGAAAGTTCTATTCATTTGGTGGTTCTTGCCTGTCTACTCCATGTTTCTCTAGGTCTGTCAAGAGAACAATATAGCTGTCATTCTGGCAGTCATTCCAGTCCTCCACCCACTATTATAATGAGATTACCATGCAGACAAACTCTTTGCTGTGCAGTAGTGCTGTAAACTGAGAATATCTCTCTGTGCTGACTGCTACAGAATGACATTACTTTGTTTTTAATTTTAAATATCATAGTATTGCCGAAGGTAAAACAAATAAACCAACAGCAATTGTAACAAAATTTGTTTTCTATAAATATTGAGTTTAAAAAAGTACGCCTTTCTGATGGAAGTGTCCCTGTAAGCAAACTAATCAACAAATAGAAATTATACCAATTTACCAGACATCTGCACTGATCTACATGACCAACTGCATTGTGTAGTCAGAACATATAGGTCATTAAAGATTAGCTCAGTGACGGTATTGGCCATATTCAGGGTGCCTCTTCTCTTTCATGTTTTCTAATTCAATTCTATACCATTACTTTTTCCATTACAGATATTTTCTGTCTCTGTGTCTCCTGAAATCACTTGTTGGTTTAACCAGTAATTGGTATTTGATATGCAAAGTGAGAATGCTACCTGACGTATCTCAGTACAAAAGCCATAATTTGTATTTTTCATGTGGGTGAGATGAGTGCTAGGCTCAATAAAATAAGTAGGAACAAAGGAGAGGGACTTGTTTTAGGCTGACGTGGACTCTGGCACTTGGCTGCAAACGAATGTGTGGTAGATGCCATGGACAGGTGTAGAGCTGCATGTTTTCTAATTGACCCAATTCTCAGTCTGCTAGTTTCTAGTGAATTGATGGGTGAATATTAGCTCAGGCTATATTATGATAAAGACTAGAGGTGGATTTAGACGAGCAGATAATCAGACAGATTATCGGGAACAAACATTTTGGAAAATACTCATTCCCGATAGTCTTCCTGTCTAAAGCAGCCGATCACCTTAAACACACATTAATCAGTTGATCCTGTCATTAGTGCTGGCACATAAATTATGGCTTCTGGCAGCAGATATTGTGGTCTAAACAGTGATCTGCTGCCCAGAAACTATGCAGATATATGAGGACAAGCTATCACAATAGCAATCCCTCGTCCTCATACTGTGGAGGTGATCACTACATGTAAATGTAATGCTTCAACCTCCACTTACCAAGCAGCCAACTGTTGAGAAGGAACACTTCCTCACCAACAATCTGCTACTCATTGCACCATGTAAATGCAACACTTCACCTCCACTTAACGAGAAGCCCACTGTCAGGAAGGAATGCTTCCTTCCCGACAGTCTGCCGCTCATCAGCCCGACTAAGTCCACCTTTAGTCCCAATGTATAACTGTGTCACCTGACACTGAGTACACAGCTTTTTCAGCACCTTATTAAACAGTGTTTACTATATTTCTGCTTTTTGTTACATACACACTCACGTTTTACGTCGTATTTTGTACATATTTTGCCTGGTTCCGTTGCACAGAGCCTCTGTCCCATGTTATGCCAAGTTCAGTTGGGATTGCCCAAGTCAGCATAAGGCTGCCAGCTTTTCTCTGCTCTCCGCCACACTAGCCAGTTCAAACCTGTAAAATAGCCTTTTATGACCGATTTTGTGACACAATGAACTTGTTTTACCAGTGGTATCTGAATGTAAATATTTATTTGTTACAGAGAAATGCTATAAAATAAACAGCCCTTTTGCAGTATAATGTATTTCACGTTGAAGAAAAAAAGAAGCTTTATATTTGGAAGGCTTTGAATTGTACAGCCGTTCTACTGCATGCAGCTTTGCTATAAACACCTACTTTTGATAGCATTACTAAGGGGGAGTATAGTGTCTAACTGATGCATGGACGTCCTTCAGCTTCCCACACCTTCTGAACGCCATGTCTCATGTACAGGATAGTAGCCGGCCTCTCATGGACGATGTGGCTCTAGAAGCGGTGGAGTGCGTAGGTTTTCCCATGCCTGGTTTAATGCCTGTATTATTTAAGAGCGCACTGTTTCTACTTTCTGTATCTGATTTTAAAAAAGTGTTTCATAACTGGCTTCTAGATAGATAAATATGGATTCTTACAAGCAAACAGTATATGTGTTACTTTCCTTGGTTTGTTATTTTTCTTCAATAGACATCTAATAAATTTTGCCTGGAATACCTATGACGCGGTCATTATTTACTGTGAACCATTATCCACACAGTGTAGAGTTGGAGCAGCCTTTCATATGCAAAACATGGACTGTAGTTAAAGGGGTTTTCCAAGACTAAGTCTGCTTTCACACTAGTGTTGAAGTTTTCCGTTATTAAGATCTGGCTCAATACCGGAAAAAAACACTTCCGTTTTGTCTCCATTCATTGTCAATGAGGACAAAACTAAACTGAACAGAACGGAGTGCTCCACAATCATTCTGTTCCGTTCCCATACCGGAGAGCATACCGCAGCATGCTGCAGCTTTCTTTCCGTCCTGGGATGCGGAGCAAGACAGATCTGTAATGATCCACAATGCAAGTCAATGGGGACGGATCCGTCCCCAATTGACTTTCTATGGAGTTCATGACGGATCCGTCTTGGCTATGTTAAAGATAATACAACCGGATTCGTTCATAACGGATGCAGGTGGTTGTATTATCAGTAACGGAAACTAGCTAGTGTGAAAGTAGCCTAATAAAGACCTCCCAGAGAGGCCAACCCATGGTGGTTATCATACTTACTTGGTCCCCGCTGCTGGGTTTGGTTTCTGTCTTCCTTTTCCTGCAGCTCTGAAATCATCATCCATCGATGGGGAAACGTGACTGCTGCAGCCACTCTCAGGATGCAGCGGTGACCTGATCTCCTTGTGTCACATGACCATTGTTGAATAACCCCTTTAAAAATAAATTGAAAATTCTTGCTCCCTGCGTCAGATTGGAGTAATCAGGAAGACACTAGCAACTGACAACACCAGCTGAGCTCACCTGTTCCATTCTCATGGACTCTTTTTTTAGACAAGGGTTAAACAGGGTCCTAGCAGCAAATGATGGTGAATGTCGTTGTCTAAGGATCCACAAGTTATTGTGACACGACAGTTGGCAGCAATCCACACTTGCAGAATTTCAGAGCGACCACACTCAGTATAATTAGTTGCAATTTTACCAGTGCAACATTGCAAGTCATGCGGCCACAAGTCACTGTGTAGCCCTAGCCTTCCCCCATATTGCTACAGAGTAAAAAAGGATGATCAGCATAAATGCAGTTTTTTTCAGACCTGACATTGTATCTAAAAGTACTGTCACATCCCACATAAGATGTAAAAAATTATGTCATGTGAACATGTTCACAGAAGTAAACTATCCAGACAACCAACACTTCTGTGAGTGGCCAACTATGGCTGATCCGAATTCTCAAGGCTTCTTGACACAGTTGAGTTATATTAATATTTAACAGAATTTAAAGGGGTTGTTTCCGAACTCAGCACGCTTAAAAATCATTGTTTGCAGGTGGAAGATCGTGGTGTCTTATAACGATCTGCCGCCGGCAAACCCCTATGCAGCATGGGGACAAGCGATGGCATAGAGATCGCTCCTCTCCATGATGCAGAGGTGATCGCTGCATGTAATAGCAGCATTCTCCTCTGCTAGCAGACAAATGCCTGGAGGGAACGCTTCCCTGTGTAATACAGGCTTTAATGTCTTTCAGGACTGTGCAAACAAGCCTATATATAAACAATAATAAACATATTGACGGTTTATCAGCAATAATTAACATACACATTAAGGGCCGTATTACACCTGCCGATTTTTCAGCAGATGATTGCTAATGAGCGATTTTGCAGTGTAATACTACCGGGCAACTGTGATTTTTAAAGGCTATGTACATGTTCGGAGGCAACATTTTTAAAATTGCATTTTACTCATTTTGTGATAAAAATATTTTTTCAGTTGGTCTTTATTAAAAATATTGAGCCGTTCTGTCACAAAAGGTTAACTCTTTGTCTAGCTGTGTGATCCTAGTTTTCCTTTCACTTTGTGCTGTCATCTAATAACCCTTACTTAATTTACTAAGAGGTCAGTAAGATAAAAACTGAGCTATAATGAGTGCTTATAATGTTAGACAGCAGAGATAAGGAGCCTGTCAGATAAGCTGTCTGACAGAGCAGAGAGCAAATTCACATCCCTTTATTAGAGCATCTCAGCTCTGTACAGAAAAAAGGGTTCCATATTTGTAATAAAGACCAATTTAAAAATAATTTTTAGCTCAAAATTAGCACCATGCAATAATAAAAAAAATTGCCCCCAAAGGTGTACATAGCCTTTAAGCACACTTAAAAATCACAGCTTGCTGGCAGCAGATCGTGCTGTGGAGGCAGGTAATAGCAGCGGTCTCCTCCTCTATCGCAGGCAATCGCCAGGAGGGAATGCTTCCCTCCCGACAATTGCTTGCTCAATTGGCTGTGTAATACAGGCTTAAGAAGAAACTATAATGAATGCAAACAAAGGCTGTAGATCCACAATAAGTAATAATTTTGAAAAAAGTACTAATATACTAGAATCAAACCTGTCTGGACCCTCACCCCCTTTTTTGCAGCAGAACACACAGCAACAGCACTGGTGTCCTATGGTTACTGGTGTAATGACACTCTATCTAGAAAGCATCTTGTACATCATATGGGTAGCAGACACTGAAAAGCTGATACATAAGTGCTGTATAAGGAATGCTAAAGTCTGCAAGTAGATGTAGATAAGAGATGAAAAGCTATGGGAACATTTAAAAGAAAACTTTGTGCATATGGGGAGTTCTGTTTAAAAATTTGACAATATCAGTTTTAGGTATGCCCATACTGGATGCAATTTGCAATGGAAATCCATGACAAGAAAAATCTTCATAAGAGGGAGTTTGCTGTTATTTTTCCATTCTTCTCATCTGTCAGAAGGACAGAAAAATAAATAGAAAAAAAACAGATCCTGTAAAAAAAAAATGGATGCTGTCTCTTCCGACCCGAGTCTCCTGCTTCTGGGCACAGGCAGTCATGTTGAAGTCAATACACTACCTGTGGCTTGGCACAGAACAATGACAGCATTGCACACCAGAGCCCAGTTGCCGTTCTAGGCTCTCTTGGGCCTCGGGCCTAGTCGGCTTCCGTGTCCTGCATCAGTAATTCAACTGTATCAGAGTTCTGAGGATGGCCTTATGGCCTCATAGTTGAGTAGTCTGGAGCCACAATGTTCAGCGCCCTGGACAAGACATCTGGGGCTTGGACCACTGATATCCTGACCTAGTTATCCCCCTGGTCATGCAGAAAAATAATCCCCATCTTGCTATGTGAATGGAAAAGTAAAAAAGTTATGGCTCTTGGAAGGCAGGGAGAAAGGCTGCTTCTATTAAGCAGCCTTTCTGTGCTCACCTCAGCAATTAAATTAATTCTGTCACACTCTATTATCTTTTGCTCAGCATCTCCTCTAAGATATTACCTACCTCATTTTCACAAAGTATGTGATCCTGCTGACAGATGCTCTTTAAATTACGTTAGCTTTATTATACGGGTTGTGACAAATGCAGAGATACCAAGTATGTATGAGTGTGTGTACTTTTTTATGACTTCTTACGGAAATGGTTTTTTACTTTTTAAAAAATACCTTTAAAAACCATTTTTTTTTTGCCCGACTAGAGGCGATCCTTATACCTCATATGTACCAATGCGCTATTGTAATGGTAACTGGACATCAATTAGGCTCTGCTCTGTGGCATAGTCTACCACTAGGACCCCCACTGATCATGAGAGAGGGGGCCCCGTACCCCCTGCAGACCCCCTAAAATGACCAGAGCGGCAGGTCGCACATGCGCGCGGCCACTCCATTCATTTCTATGGGAGTTCTGGAGATAGCCGAGCACTGTACTTAGCTATTTCCGGAACTCCCATAGAAATTAATAGGATGGCTGTGTGCATGTGCGACCTGCCACTCTGGTCATTTAAGGGGAGCAGTATAAAAATCACTAGTATAAAAATCACTTCATGTGGCCGAGGGCTAAGCTGGTCTGTTTGCTTATCACATTATTAACCAGCTGGCAGCCTTCTCCTCACAAAACATTCTTATTAGACTGCCTCACATACATATTGTACATACTGGACTTATACAACGCTGTCCTTTCCTTCTCCAGCGGCCAGGCTGAAGCAGGCCGGATACAAGTCAAAGTAAGAGCTCCACAACTACAGGAGAAAAGTAAAACTACTATACACCAGAACTGAGCAATGTGGAGTCAGTTCTGTGTCAATGCAACCAGGCAGATCTGCTGGCAGGAAGACTGGGTGACAACCTCTGGGATCTTCAGTGGTGGCCATGTTGGTTATCACAAATCTGTTCAAGAAACAGAATTAAAATACAGCTAAATACAGATGATTTTAGAAGTTGGATTGTGATCGTGTAAAGGGTAGCAGTGTTTTCCTGCGCAATCTGTCTACGTTTTTCCAGAGTTGGTGGCGGCGGACTAGCTGGTTTCCTGTCTGACCAGGCACAGGACATTGATAAGTAGGAGATCCTGCTCCCTGTCTGTAGCACAATCTCATATGTAGCAGCAGTGATGGAGGACGTTACACAGCAGAACTAGATAGTTTAGATGTGAATCCAGCAGCTAAATAAGACAGTAAATCACGTACAAACTAGCAGCTGTCTCTCTGTAAGTCTCTTTGCCTTTGCCCTTCTCCAGCAGCCCCTTCCTCCTCCTCCTTCCCTCTCCATAGGCTTCTATATAATCTTTTCCTTCAGTGAGCTGTAGCCTGTCTGCACTGAACGCCAAGCTGAGAAGTGAATTGTAAGTTAGTGAAGAGGAGAGGGGCCTGAAAGCAGGAGAAGGAAGCATGTTTCTCCGATAAGATATATTACAATTTTTTTATATTCATCTGTACTATTTATTTAGGAAAAAATTAAATGAGCGTTATTCTTTAAAGGGAATTTGTCACTAGGAGATTCACTGCTAATACTGAGCAGTGTGGCCATGTCAAGCTCCTGCATAGTAATCTCTCCTGGCCCTGAGAATCAGGAAGGAGAGGAGGGGCTGGCAGAGGAAGCTAGAGCAGCAAGGGTGCACAGAGATGCTTGGGTCCACCCTTTGTGCACTTAACTTCTCACTTGCATATGGACTATAATAAAAGTAGTTTTTCTCTGGAATGAAGAAACAGATCTCTAAGTGAAAGGTATCATTACTTTCAGTGGAGCTAGCCCTACAAGGCATTGTGTCTTATCAGAGAATTTCCTGATGACAGACTCCCTTTAAAGGAAATCTGTCAGCAAATCTAACTATATGTAACCCAGTCCAGGGCTGCACAGTGCTGCCTGCCACAATGCAAAACATACTTGTCTTAGTATTCTGTGTGTTTCTGAAGTGCAGGAAATTAACTTTTATTCCTATGCAAACGTGGCTTCAAGGTGCCCAGCGGGGCGTGCATGTTATAGGAGCCCAGGCAACCTTCTGCCGGTGCCCAAGCCTTCGTCTTCATTTGTTCCCTGTAACTCCCCTTGCTCTATTCATCCCGCCCCTCCATTGCGACGTCACAATCCTCCTTCAGCTCTGGCCAGCTGGTAAGCATTGTCAACGGTCGGCGCTTGTGCACTGAATGCCCTGCGGTGGGCATCGACCTCACCATAGTTAGTGCACACGCTCCGAGCCGGCGGGAGCTCAAGGAGGATTGTGACATCGCAGTGGAGGGGGTGGGCTGAATGGAGCAAGGGGAGTTACAGGGAACAAGTGAAGAAGGCTTGGGCATCGACAGAAGGCGTGCCTGGGCTCCTATAACATGCACGCCCCGCTGGGGACCAAGTGAGGTATCATTTGAAAGCTTGAAATGCCAGTTTTCAAACAAGATCAGGTTCATATTTCTAGTGGCTACCAATCCCAAGATATGAGTAGCTAAAGCAGCCCTCCCCTCTTCAGTCTGATTTGCTTTGGGCAATTGCAGCAGTAGAGCCGGGCACTTGGGAGCTGTTTTCCTGCAGAATAAAAGTGCTTTTCCTGGACATGTAATACAGACACACTGTACACACAGGTATGTCTGGGATGTGTATACAATCTTCTGTGGGGCAGTGCTGTTAGTTATATAGGTGAAAAACAGGTGAAAGACTCCCTTTAAAAATCTGAATGGTGTAAAATAAAAAATTATGCTATACTTATTGTTGTAGTCTGTAATCAAGCAGCTCCAGGAAAACAGAATTGGAGGCGCAGAAAAAGTTGCCAAAAGAGTTCAAAAGAGGCCTGGACACATTTTTTGAGAGTAACTATATTGCATGACACTTATCATCATTGACACCATAAACTGTTGTTGCCAAGCGGGGCGATTGTCCCCAGAAAGTGATAGCTACGAGCTGGAGTAGATTTTGGTCAGGCGCATGGACTGCTGGAGGATGCATTTAAGCTGGACCTATGAAGACTGATTAGCACACATCAGTCCTCATAACACCAGGGCCATAGTTACTAGATTTCTAGAGAAGGGTCGTTGATCCAGGGAGTTAATCTGATTGCCAGATCTGGAGATGGGAGTAAAATTTTTTCCCCGTAAAATGAAGAAATTTGGCTTCTACCTGATTAGGTTTTTTTTGTTTGTTTTTTTTGCATTCCTTGGATCAGTCAATATTCTTTTCAATATATTTATTAATGATCTTGTAGAAGGCTTGCACAGTAAAATATCAATTTTTGCAGATGACACTAAACTGTGTAAAGTAATTAACACAGAAGAGGACAGTACACTGCTACAGATGGATCTGAATAGACTGGAGGCTTGGGCAGAGAAATGGCAGATGAGGTTTAAGGGTTCTCATGCACACGACCGTTGTTTTGCCGTCCAGCAAAAATGCGGATCCGCAAAACACTGATACCAGGCGGTGTGCATTCTGCTTCTCATAGAACAGTCATATCGTTGTCCATAATGCAGAGAATAATAGGACATGTTCTATTTTCTGACAGAACGGCCATGCAGACATCCGGACACGAAATGCACACAGGGTCAGTTTTTTTGCGGCCCCATTGAAGTGAATAGTTCCGGATACGGGCCACACAAAAAAAAAAAAGCAACCAGTGTCAGACAGCTGCTGCCCAAGGCAATAGGATAATGGGTTGCATCAAAAGAGGCATAGATGCCCGTGATGAGAACATAGTCCTGCCACTTTACAAATCACTAGTCAGACCACACATGAAGTACTGTGTACAGTTCTGGGCTCCTGTGAACAAGGCAGACATAGCAGAGCTGGAGAGGGTTCAGAGGAGGGCCACTAAAGTAATAACTGGAATGGGTGGACTACAGTACCAAGAAAGATTATCAAAATTAGGGTTATTCACTTTAGAAAAAAGACGACTGAGGGGAGATCTAATAACTATGTATAAATATATCAGGGGTCAGTACAGAGATCTCTCCCATCATCTATTTATCCCCAGGACTGTGACTGTGACGAGGGGACATCCTCTGCGCCTGGAGGAAAGAAGGTTTGTACACAAACATAGAAGAGGATTCTTTACGGTAAGAGCAGTGACTATGGAACTCTCTGCCTGAGGAGGTGGTGATGGTAAGTTCACTAAAAGAGTTCAAGAGGGGCCTGGATGTATTTCTGGAGGGTAATAATATTACAGGTTATAGTTACTAGATGGGTCGTTGATCCAGGGAGTAATTCTGATTGTCTGGAGTCGGGAAGATTTTTTTTCCGCTAAAATAGGGAAACTGGCTTCTACCTCACAGGGGTTTCTTGCCTCCAGATCAACTTTGCAGGATAACAGGCTGAACTGGATGAACATATGTCTGTTTTAAACCTTACAAACAATGTTACCCCAATCCTTAGCAAACAGGGACCCCAATAAAAATAAAAAATCAAGGATGCTTCTTTAAAGGGAATCTGTCACCAGGATAATCCCTATTGCAGTAAAGCCATGGCCTAATATCACTTAGTACCTTATTTCCAGATTTGCCTTTGTTTCAGCTATAGATGTTTTCTATCTTCTGAAAATCCAGTTTATTTGGAATGCAAATGAGCCAGTAAGAAGGTGCCCAGAGGGGCGTCATTCTTACAGGAAGGAACCCAGACACGCCTCCTGCTAGTGCCCAAGCCCGCCCTCATACTGGGAGCAGGGAAAAGGGGGGCAGAGTTATGGATTGAATGTAATGTAGGAGGCGTAACTGGGCTCCTTCTTGTAAGAATGACGCCCCTCTGGGCACCTTACTGGCTCATTTGCATACCAAATAAACTGGATTTTCAGAAGATAGAAAACATCTATTGATGAAACAAAGGCAAATCTGGAAATAAGGTACTAAGTGCTATTAGGCCATGGCTTTATTTCAATAGCGATTATCCTGGTAGCAGATTCCCTTTAAGGCTGCTGGGTAATGACACTGCAGGTGTGTTGCCACAGGGCCAAGATCTTTGACACAGTGACATCACTGTTGATGACTATATCAAACTATACTATGTCCCATATCACTGTATAAAGTACAGATAATTACACACATGTACATACAAGCGTGTGTATAATCAGCTTGTGACTAGATGTGATTGCGTTACAGGATTACAGAGAACTCTTGTACCCGACACAATCTAAATATTTACCCCCTTTGTTCACATGTCTGGGAGTGTACTGCAGGGAGGACAATTTTCACACTGTAAAGTACTTGTATACAGACAAGCCCTGCCTGATTATGTCATCCAAACACTAGAAAGTTTTCTTCTAACAATCGATGTACACCAGTATTACAGCACACAGAGGATGCCTTATTTGCCTTACAGCTGTCACTGTTTAGGTGATCATCCGGGCAAGAACATTTCTGGTAACTGTTGCTAAAATGTGAAACACATTACAAATAAAACACTTGAAATATGAAAAACTGCATAAAAATGGTATTTAGAAATTATAGTATTTTAAGATAATACGACAATAATTTTATACAAATAAGGTCGGGTTCACATCACCATTTATTTTTCCATTGTGATCCAACAGAAGAACAGAAAAATAATGAAAAAAAAAAGGATCCTGTATTTTAACACAGGGCTTTTTAAAATAACAGATTTCAGATGGAAATTGCTAAAATAGATGCAAAATGTGAACAACAAATGCCTAAAATACTGGATCCGCTTTTTGAGGTTTTTTTTGCTCTTCTGACAGAACAGAAGAACGGAAAGCTAAATGGTGATATGAACTCAGCCTAAGGGCACATGTACATGACCATATGTATTTTGCAGTCTGCAAAATACTGATCCGCAAAACATATGGTTGACGTCCATGTGCATTCCGTATTTTGCGAAAGCGGAACAGCTGGCCCCTAATAGAACAGTCCTATCCTTGTCTGTAATGTGAACAATTATAGGACATGTTCTATTTTTTTGCTGAATGGACAAGCGGACATACGGAAACAGAATGCACACAGAGTTATTTGGTTTTTTTTGCGGACCCATTGAAGTAAATGGTTCCGCCTACAGGCCGCAAAAAAAACGGAATGGACACGGAAACAAAATACGTTCATGTGCATGAGCCCTAAGTTGCAGGCTCAGAATTCTGTGCGGATTCATTTTCTATTATATCTTTCTAGGGTTCTGTTTCTACAAAGTTCCAAATTCCCTGCCTTCCGTGATAAAAAATATATATTTCTGCCACCTCTAGGGTGAGCTCATGGGATTAATTCATACTGCTTGAGGTATATGAGTTGTATACAGTGACATCTCAAGCTCCCCCTAGTGGCAGCTGCAGGAGGCCAGAATGTTTTCATTTAACTCTATGGCTATGCAGTGGTTTATAACCCTGATATCAAATAATGGAGCTCCAATTCCTACAAAGAGATATTATGAATTTAATCAACACAGAAGTTTGCATTCTTTATGCAAGCGAGGGCTTTAGTGCACCAAAGGGTGTGGCCAGCAATGGAAAACTGAGGAGCTGAGGTGCACTGAGGAGCTAAGCCTCTCTGTGCACTTAAGCCCTCATTTTCATAAGGAATAAAAGTTGTTGTTTTTTTTCTCGAGAACTCCACTATTTTTCTTAACGTTTTCTAAAGACCAGGATGAACCCTATCAGGCAGTATACCTGGTTTCCTAGGATTGATCCTGCTGACAGCATAACTCCAAAAACATGCAATAAAACTATATTATTATATCAATGCTCCTAGAACAGTTCCTATAGCTAGTCACATTTTCACCATGCTTTCCACACATTTTCTCTTCACTGAAAAGAAATATCTTAGAAAGACCAGAATATTGCAAGTGAATTCTAGAAATGTACAATTTGTAAATCCCATTCCCATTCATGTAACATAATCCCTGTGGTTTTTCCTCTGCTGGAGATCTTGTTTTCACTGTTAAAAAGCCTCTGTCAGCATGATCAACCCTATTAAACCAGGCATATTGCCTAGTAGGGTTAATTGTGCTAATTAAATCAATATATTTTCTCTATAGCATTCAGGGTTGCTGAGCTATGTGGACTTTTATCTTTATTCCAGTTAGGCAGTAGTAGCACTGAGAGGCGGGTTGTAGAGCTTCAAGCACCACTACATCTATGCTCCTAGTGCTCACTACATCTCCCCTTCCCTTTGACTGACAGCGCTAGACATCACCATCATGCTGACTATTTAATACGCTGGAATGGTTGTCGGTGCTGGGGTTATTTACTTTTAGTACACATCGGTCTTGCAGCACTGAACACTGTAGTCAAACACTCATGAAAACATCACAGGAAAGCATTTAGGGGATGGGGTAACCACAGGAGGGTGATGTAACACAGCAGATTTGAAGTAATGAAGTAATGGGCTATTTACATATGAGGACCATAAAGGGGTTGGCCAGTTTCCAATATTGATGACCAACGCTCAGGATAGGCCACCAATATCACAAGGAGCAGTTACACTCTGTCTGCTCCTTCCCGTTGAAGTGAATGGGACAGAAGAGCTGTAATTACTCCTGCTCGCAGTCGACACCGAACAGGTAAAAAGTGAAGAGAAGGCGGCGCTCGTACAAGCACAGCGTTATCTTCAAACAACTGACTGGTGAGGGTGCTGGGAATCGGACCCTTGCCGATCTAATATTGATGACCTATCTTTAGCATAGGTCATCAATATTGGAAACTGTTGAACCTCTTTAAAGGGATTGTCTCACCTTGTCATTACTAAAATGAGATGAGATACAGTCCCGACCACCAGCCAGTCGGGAAACAGCAGAGATTGACGGCACTTGCTGTTTCAGTAGCTCCCATCATTGTACATGAGAGCTATGGAAAAAGCAAAGCAACAAGACATGCTATTTCCAGGTTGTTCACACATCAGTTATTTGATCAGTTATTTCCATCAGTGAGCCAAAACCAGGTGCGGGTCAAAAACACAGAACAGGTGCAGATCTTTTCATTACACCTGATCTCTGTGTAAGCTTCACAACTGGTTTTGGCTCACAATAACTGATGGATATACAGTACAGATCTTTTCAACCTTTTGCCACATTTCAGGCTTCAAACAAAAAGATATAACATTTTAAATTTTTGGTGAAGAATCAACAAGAAGTGGGTCACAATTGTTAAGTGGAACAAAATTTATTGGATCATTTAAACTTTTTTTGTAATAATAAAGCTGAAAAGTGGGGCGTGCAAAATTATAAGGCCCCTTGCATTAATACTTTGTTGCGCCACCTTTTGCTGCGATTACAGCTGCAAGTCGCTTGGGGTATGGACTTTGACTTGGCCATTCTAAGACCTGGATACGTTTATTTTTGAACCATTCCATTGTAGATTTTGCTTTATGTTTGGGATCATTGTCTTGTTGGAAGATAAATCTCCGTCCTAGTCTCAGGTCTTTTGCAGACTCCAACAGGCTTTCATCCAGAATGGTCCTGTATTTGGCTCCATCCATCTTCCCATCAATTTTAACCATCTTCCCTGTCCCTGCTGATGAAAAGCAGGCCCAAACCATGATGCTGCCACCACCATGTTTGACAGTGGGGATGGTGTGTTCAGGGTGATGAGCTGTGTTGCTTTTACGCCAAACATATCATTTTGCATTGTTTCCCAAAAGTTGGATTTTGGTTTCATCTGACCAGAGCACCTTCTTCCACATGTTTGGTGTGTCTCCCAGGTGGCTTGTGGCAAACTGTAAAGGAGACTTTTTATGGTTATCTTTGAGAAATGGCTTTCTTCTTGCCACTCTTCCATAAAGGCCAGATTTGTGAAGTGATTGTTGTCCTATGGACAGACTCTCCCACCTCAGCTGTAGATCTCTGCAGTTCATCCAGAGTGATCATGGGACTCTTGGCTGCATCTCTGATCAGTCTTCTCCTTGTTTGAGATGAAAGTTTAGAGGGACGGCCGGGTCTTGGTAGATTTGCAGTGGTCTGATACTCCTTCCATTTCAATATGATCGCTTGCACAGTGCTCCTTGGGATGTTTAAAGCTTGGGAAATCTTTTGGTATCCAAATCCAGCTTTAAACTTCTCCACAACAGTATCACGGACCTGCCTGGTGTGTTCCTTGGTCTTCATGATGCAGAACCCTGAGACTATCACAGAGCAGGTGCATTTATACGGAGACTTGATTACACACAGGTGGATTCTATTTATCTTCATCAGTCATTTAGGACAACATTGGATCATTCAGAGATCCTCAATGAACTTCTGGAGTGAGTTTTCTGAACTGAAAGTAAATGGGCCGAATAATTTTGCACGCCCCACTTTTCAGTTTTATTATTACAAAAAAAGTTTAAATGATCCAATAAATTTTGTTCCACTTCACAATTGTGACCCACTTGTTGATTCTTCACCAAAAATTTAAAATGTTATATCTTTTTGTTTGAAGCCTGAAATGTGGCAAAAGGTTGAAAAGTTCCAGGGGGCCGAATACTTTCGCAAGGCACTGTAGCTGATCAAATAACTGATGTGTGAACAAGCCCTTAGGGAAACAGCACAGTTTGCTATTCTATGCCGTTTCCATCGATCCCATGCACCAAAATGGGAGTTGCTGAAATAGCGGGTGCCGACACACACTTCTGTTTCCCAGCTTGCTGGTGGTTGGGACTGTGTCTCATTTCGCAAGATTAGACAATGCCTTTAACCTCATAAGAACCAAACCAAATTTTCACTTTTCCTTTCCACCTTCCAAGAGCCATAACATTTTAAATTCTCCGTTCACATAGCTATACGAGGGCTTACTATATTTCTGTCTACAGAGTTGTGACAGCTTGTTTTTTGCAGGGCGAGCTATAGTATTTATTGGTTCCCTTTTGGAGTAAATATGACTTTTTTTTACCACCAAAAAGTATAAATATTTTCATATTTTAGTAGTTTGGACATTTTCAGAGCCGGCGATACCAGTGATGTTTATTTTTTACTTTAATTTTGTCTTGTTTAAGGGCTCATGCACATGGCCGTTGCCCAGTCGTATTGCGGCCCGCATACGGCGGGTCTGCACTACATGGGCATCGGTCATGTGCACCCCGCATCATGGACCCATGCACTACTTTTTTGAGGTGCGGACCGTCAGATGTGGATTGCGGGCCCCATTCAAGTGAATGGGTCCATGATCCGCATGTGGCGGCCCCACGGTCAGTGCCCGGCTGGCACACGTGTGCATGAGTGTGCATGAGCCCTAACAGTGTATTTTCTACTGACAGACTCCTTTTAACAGGCAGTGTCCTACAGCAGGTCTGCATGCCTTCATAAGATCCTAGTAAGGCCTCATGCACACGAACGAACGCAAACTGCGGTCCGCAATGCAAGGGCACTGACCGTGAGGCCACCGCATGTGGATCGCAGACCCATTCACTTGAATGGGGTCTGCGATCCACATCCAAGGGTCCGCACCGCAAAAAAGTAGTGCTTGCGCTACTTTTTTGCGGTGCGGAGGCACAGCCAGAAACACCACGGAAGCACACTGTAGTGCTTCCGTGGTGTTCCGATCCGTGCCTCTGCTCCACATGTCCCGGATCGCGAACCCATTGAAATGAATGGGTCCGCGATCCGTGATGCGGCCTGCACACGGCCGGTGCCCGTTTATTGCGGACCCGCCGTATGCAAACCGCAATACAGGCACGGCCGGCACACGTTTGTGTGCATGAGGCCTAACTGATCAGAATTGTGTGATTTCGCCACAGGAACTCTCCTCCATCTGTCTAACCTCTCAGGTGCGGAGTGTCAGCTCCAGTAATACCAGCCGTGTATAGAATGGATTGCACAAAAAGCCTGGTGGTTATTTCACTGTCCAGATCATCCTATTAAGAAAGTTAATACAACTGTAAATACAAATTATTTTAAGAAAGTGTATTATAGAATTTGCTAAGTGATTGTGTGAGGTGGAAAGGGCTGACCAAGTACACATGGTGCAGAGTATGCTGGTGAGGAGAAAAGACTTGCCTGAGAAGAAGCCTAGATCACAGTTTCTGTTCTTTGTGACCTTGGAGAAATTGCACTCTAATCTGAGTTAAGCTTGATTGAGAAGTTCATAGTGTGCTTGTAACAGCCTGCATTAGATCTAAGTCAAATTATGAGTCATATCAAACAATACAGATTTATTTTGTAACAAATGGTGTGTACTATCATCTGTCACAATGCAGTAGTTAGAACATTACTACAAGGTCACTGGGTAGTTATCTCTGGGGGACCATGTTGTTGTACTTCAGAAATGATGGCAAGTTCTTTTCGTTAAAGATGTCTATAACTACCAATAAAATGTCAAATGTAATTGTTGCATTAGAGAATATTCTGTGTAGCGTGTAAGGGGGAGTGGGAAAATGTGTATAGTCATCTTAAGTTTATACTCTCTACATTTTAGTCAAGATTAGTAAATAAATATTTGGGTCTGGAGGGGTAATGTATGTCCCTGAGGAGACCACTAGGTTGGGAGTATTATAGACCAGGCAGGCTCCCTGGGGGAAAAAAAAGTTATGCATTATAGAGTAGCTACCCCCAGCTGCAGGCAATAGAGATACAGCTGTACCTCTTCCTGTAGGAAAGCCACTCTCCATAAAGATCTAATTTAGGGCTTGTTCACATCTGCATTGGAGGCTCCGTTTGGAGCCTCCATTGCAGATTGTGTCAAAAAGACAAGGACAAGAAAATCCTGCATGCAGAACTTTTTTGTCCAGTAAGAAAAATAGGTTCCCAAAAGAAACGTTAAAGAAGAACTCCCGCAAAAATGTTTATTCTCTGACCTGTTAAAAAAGGTGCATGATATAATCTGTAGCGAATGTCATTTTCTTATCAGAGGCTGAAATTGAGAGTTTCCACTCTCTTCTTATTGTAGCTGTGTCATGTGACAACTCCCTGACCTCCAACTGACCCAGGACAGCAAGCCAGTCACTTCTCTATTCATTCCTATGAGACTGAAAGTGAGGCTCCTATAGGAATACATAGAAAAGTAGACTTCCTGTCCACACATAAGTCTCTGTGTGAGTTGGTGGGTCTAATTCCTAGTCACATGAGACAGATAAGAAACTTCAGGATGATATAACTCAAAAATTCAGCTACTGGTAAGAAAATGACATTCACTACAGATTACATCATGTACATTTCTAGTAGTAGTAGTTCTTTAACAGACTCCATTGTAGTCTGTTCAGCTCCATTCGTCTTGGCTATGTGTCGAATCTGGCACTTTTATTGTTCTATTTAGAGCAACAGAAATGACTAGGATTGATGTGAACTCAAGCATAGAGATATCAGCAACGCAGGTACCTTATTACATGAAAGAGGGTAGCAGACTGCGCAAAGATGGTCACTGTGGCAATTTATGACTTTATTGATTAATGTTATTCTGCAGTAATCGTGGTGCGGTACCTGAGACTCGAGCTGCATGTGATATTAGACCCTAAGGCCCCTTTCACACAAGCGAGTTTTCCACACATCAGTTCTGCGTTGCGTGAAAAACGCAGCATGTTCTATATTCTGCGTTTTTCACGCAGACCTGGCCCCACAGAAGTGAATGGGACTTCAGTGAAAAACGCATTGCATCCTGAAGCAAGTGCGGATGCAATACATTTTTCACTGATGGTTGCTAAGAGATGTTGTTTGTAAACCTTCAGTTTTTTATCACGCACGTGAAAAACGCATCAAAACGCATTGCACCCGCGCGAAAAAAAACTGAACAACTGAACACAATCGCAGACAAAACTGACTGAACTTGCTTGCAAAATGGTACGAGTTTTCCTGAACGCATCCTGAACGCATCCGGACCTAATCTGTGACGCTCGTGTGAAAGGGGCTTAAAGCTGTAGAACATGTCGTTCATATATTTAAGCCTATGAGTCATGTAGAAAATAGCACTTTGCTGCACTCACTCATTATGTAAGGAGACAACCAAAGGGAGCTACGAGTTGTAATTTTCATTTGTGTCATTTAGGGGTTCCCAAAACTTTTTAATCCTATTTTTTGCATATTTTGGAAGGTCGGATAAACAGAAAACAGTAATTTTGTCACTTTTATGGGACAGATGTTATAATTGTGTTGTACTGGTCAATAACTCCTTAAATCTGTAAATTTTTACCTCTTTAAATACACAATATAGCAATCTATTTCACCTCGACTTTGTAGAAAAAAAATTCACAGTAGAAAAAATTTATTAAAAACGTCTGCGTTATCATGCATTCAATGGGCTTTCTTATGCACTTGACTAGCATCATTCTGCAAAAGCATGGTCCACAAGCGTCAGGGCAGCATACCGCACCCGCTGTGCTGCCCTGACGTTTGTGGACTATGCTCTTGTAGTCGTAGAAAGACGCTGGCTAAGTTCACAAGACAGCAGGAAGCACAGTGAATGCATGATAATGTGTCTTTAAACTACCCCCCTCAAGGAATTTTTTAAGGGGTGTAGTAAACATCCAACAGGCGTTTCATAGAATTTAGAAACATTTGGCTGGGAAAACGAAATATGACAATTTTTACACTAAAATGTCGCTTTAGCCCTAAATGTTTCATTTTCACAAAGGGTAACAGGAGACGATGTACCCCACAATTTGATACCCATTTTCTCCTGAATACAGCAACACTCCAAATGTGCTTGTAAATTGCTGTATGGACACACTACAGGACTCATAGGGGAATGAGCAGAATATGGAATTTTTTTGAGAAGGCCCATATGATGCAGAACCCCCAAAACTGTCATCATTTTCTGTTTGATTTACTGGGGTCCATATCAGGGGTGGTGCAATTGTCGATGTGGGGTTTTGGGCAATAAATTGCTGGGCATATAGTTTGGATCATCATTAAATGGGTTGTGCAGCAATATACACAACTCACTAAAACTTAGGGATATTTGGCTTGTGGGTAAAATTTCAGGATGAACCTAAAATGCACTCTAACCTTACAGGTGAACTTAATGTGACCTTCTCTAAACATTTGAATGCATGTGTCCAACTGTTCTGTGTTACAGTACTTTTGGCACAACTTGCTGTTCTCTAACAAAGAGCTTAGTGGCAAAATTCACAACAGGTGTCTGATCCATGAATCGCCCAATATATTTCGTAGTTCAATTAGAATTGGTATTTAAACAGTCCTCCTAATCATGTTGTTCACATTTTGACATCATGAGACCAAGTTGACACCTAATAATTGATCAACAGTACCTCGCCATTGTGAGGCTTCAAGCAGGATGTTCTCAGACAGTAATGACCACTGAGCTTAGAGTGTCACAGAGTCTCATGAGCAGGTTGCAGAGAGACAGAGAGACTGGATGATGAATGCCACACAACTCCGGGCACATTTAAGAGAGGAGATAGGCACCCAAGTGTCCATATGGGATCACTTTGGGGTGCTGCCTCAGCTGTTGTTCTGGGGCACCCTATTGAGGGTCTCTCATCAATAGATGATGAGGAGGAGGAGGAAGAGTGGAGGAATGGAGAATCTCTCTTTTCCCTGGCTGGCCATATCAGTATCAGAGGCAATGATGGTGTAGGCCTCCTCAGCTGAATATATTCTGTGGGATGAACGGGCCATTTTTATTTTTAAAGGAGTGTGTAAAATGTGTGATTCATCACATGTAAAGTGTGTAATTTTATTTATTCACAGTGGTGTGTATGTAGTGATTTTTACTTGTGAATGAACCTTATAATAAAGTTCAAAAATTGTAATAGAAAATAGTTTTTCCTACACAAACAAAAAAAAACTGCACCAAAAATAAGCACATATGCGATCCGTAAAATGGACAGTTGCAGGATGCACACAAGCAGATGTTTCGTGCATGTGTGCAAAAACTGTAGTAAAAAAATTTTGTACAGTAAAAAAAATCAGAACACTATAAGACACATCAAGGATTTAGAGAAAGAAGAAAAATAAGAAAAAAATATTTTATAGACCCCCAAATCAGACCCTCATTCAGGGGCATTGCTAGGGTCTCAAAAGATCCAGGGCCCAAGCCCCAATGAATATGGCGCAATTCTCTATGTCAACCCCACCCCTGCTATACAGCAGCACATACCTCACATCCAGGGCCTCCCAGGTGACATCTCCTCTGATGCAGATCTTCTGTCATCTTCTCTATTTGGTTCGTACAACTTCTTTCAGCCGCGCCTCGTCTCTGCAGAGTGTGACACACAGACATCTTATCTTCCTCACATTTCTTCATCTCCCAACCTGGAGTCCCCACAGCCTTATCCTGCTGCTGGCTGTGCTCCCCAATACTCCAACATACTATCCATACAGAAATATCAGTGCCCCCATAGTAATAGTGCTCCTCAAAGTCCCACCAATAGTAATTCCCATCCAGAATGCCCTCATTAGTAATACTGTCCCTATAGTGCCCCCAACAGGGATAATGCTCCACAAGAATGCCTCCATTACTAGAAGAGCCCTCCAGTATTAATAATGCCCTTACAGAGCGCCCATAAGAAATAAGGCCCCACTATTGTGCCCCCAGTGGTAATTAAGCTCTCTACAGACCCCTCAGTAGTAATAAGATCCCCCATAGTGCTTTTAGTAGAAATAAAGTGGATCTATAAGTAGTAATAAGAATGTATAATGTCCCCTGGATTTATAATACCCCTACAGTGCCCCAGTATTTATATTGCCCCGTCCTGTTATAATGCTCGTCCTGAAGTGCCCCCAGTATTTATACTGCCCCCTACTGTTATATTCCTCCCTTTAGTGCCCTCAGCAATGATGATTCCTCAGCCCCTCCACCATACAGTCCCATGTAAATAAAATTATTTTCCCTCCCTCCGCCATAGAGTCCCATGTAAATAAATTCACTCCCCTCCCTTCAGCCCTTCCAATATACAGTCCAGGGTAAATAACATCACTCCCTCCGCAGCCGCCCTTAACATACAGTCCCATGAAAATAACATCACCCCCTCCCACAGCCCCCTCCAACGTTCAGTTCCATGTAAATAACATCACTCTCTCCCTCGGCCCCCTCCAAAATTCACTCCCATGAAATAACATCACTCCCTCCTACAGCCCCCTCCAACACAGTCCCATGTTAATAGCATCACCCATTGAACATTCAGTCACATGTAAATAACATTCCTCTCTTCAGCCTTAACATACAGTCCCAGTTAAATAACTACAACTCCCAGCATTACTCTGCCTCTCCGTTCACTTACCTCTCCTTATAGCAGACCTCAGCAGAGCTTCTTCCCCTAGACTTCTTTTCACTGTGGAGCCTCTCCTGCACTGGTCACCTGATGACATGTGACCAGTGACATCATAGAAGGTCCTTCTCAGCTACTGCACCGATCACATGACCTGTGATGTCACCACAGGTCCTACACCTCGGTGCAGTGCTTTAGATTCAATTGTATTGCTGTCCTGAGGACAGCAATACAATTGTATCTAGCTGGCAGGCAGGACATTCGGGGCCTGAGAGGAAACATGAGGGGCCCAGGCCCCGACTGTTTTAGCCTAGCAACGCCCCTGCCCTCATTCTTCATCAGACCTCAGATCAGACCCGCAAGCACCATCAGACCTCAGATCTGACCCTCATCAGACCCCCAAACTCTATCAGCTTCAGATCAGACCCCCCTCAGCCTCCATCAACCTCAGATCAGACCCCATGAGCTCCGGATCCGACCCCCATCGTGTGAGTGCAGTCCTGCACTATCCTTGCCCCGGAGGTCCGAGCAGAAGCTAGCATTTGCAACCTTGTCAACTGCAGTATAAAAATTTACTACAGTAATAAAAATCTGCATACTATCTAAAATTAACATAGCTATATATCCATAAAACCCTAACTACTATTTCATTTTTTTATACAAATAAAAAAAGGCCGTGCCAAAAACAGCATAGATAAGAAAAAAAACTCTCTTACGCCAAAAGCTGCGCACAGATGCTGATCAGTAATGTACGTAGTTTTCAGCGCTTGACGGTCACAGCTTGCAAACAGAAAAATTGGTGCAGGGCTTTGAAAACAAGCAATCACAGATAACTTGGAGTCTGATGAAAGCAAACAGGGGAAAAGAATAAGAGGAGGAATAAGGAAAGGGATTAAGACTTAAGGAGCAGGGATCAGGGAACTGAAACTGCTGAAAATGTACAACAGATGACTGGACACTGCAGCAGTTCCAGAAATTATTTTTTAATACTGTGAAAGAGCAGATTATTGGTGCTGTGTACCACAAACCCCAGCCAGCCAACTCATATCAAAGAGGAGCACTGAACCTCTCTGCACGCAGTCACCAATTAGAATGGCTGCCTGCAGAGAGATTCTTCCTATTCCTTGGTTTCTTACCTGTTATTTTAGTTTATTTTAATCCTTTTATGGGTTCTATGTTGACATCCATATTTCCCCCTGTACTGTAGAGTATGCTAATACATGTTTTATCAGGAGGTGGTCAGGGGCCCAGTATGAGCTCAGTATGCCACTGGTCTTCAGACTATGTCCATTTAACAATTTACCTCTGTATGTTCTTCTAGGAAATATACTGTCTATATAGCACACAATCTCCAGAATGAATATCTTACATGTGAGAATATTGTATTGTATTTTCTATTCTTTTACTGTTTTATCTTGGAAAACACTGTTTGAAAAAAATTCTACAAAAACTATTGAACATGAGAGATTCTTCCTATTCCTTATGCCCTCTTAATAAACTGTACACCCTCACCGCCCCATCTCCTCTACTCCTTATATACTGTACACCCTCACCGCCCCATCTCCTCCACTCCTTATATACTGTACACCACCACTCCTTATATACTGTACACCCTCACCACCTCCTCATCTCCTCTACTCCTTATATACTGTACACCCTCACCACCTCCTCATTTCCTCATCTCCTTATATACTGTACACCATCACTGCCCCATCTCTTCCACTCCTTATATACTATACACCCTCACCGCCCCATCTCCTCCACTCCTTATATACTGTACACCCTCACCGCCTCATCTCCTCCACTCTTTATATACTGTACACCATCACTGCCCCATCTCCTCCACTCCTTATATACTGTACACTCTCACCGCCCCATCTCCTCCACTCTTTATATACTGTACACCATCAATGCCCCATCTCTTCCACTCCTTATATACTATACACCCTCACCGCCCCATCTCCTCCACTCCTTATATACTGTACACCCTCACCGCCTCATCTCCTCCGCTCTTTATATACTATACACCCTCACCGCCCCATCTCTTCCACTCCTTATATACTGTACACTCTCACCGCCCCATCTCCTCTGCTCTTTATATACTGTACACTATCACCGCCTCATCTCCTCCACTCTTTATATACTGTACACCCTCACCGCCTCATCTCCTCCACTCTTTATATACTGTACACCATCACTGCCCCATCTTCTCCACTCCTTATATACTGTACACCCTCACCGCCCCATCTCATCCACTCCTTATATACTGTACTCCCTCACCGCCTCATCTCCTCCACTCTTTATATACTGTACACTCTCACCGCCCCATCTCCTCCGCTCTTTATATACTGTAGACCCTCACCGCCCCATCTCCTCCACTCCTTATATACTGTACTCCCTCACCGCCCCATCTCCTCCACTCCTTATATACTGTACACCCTCACCGCCTCCTCATTTCCTCCACTCCTTATATACTGTACTCCCTTACCGCCCCATCTCCTCCCTTCTTTATATACTGTACACCCTCACCGCCTCCTCATTTCCTCCACTCCTTATATACTGTACTCCCTCACCGCCCCATCTCCATTTTTTATATACTGTACTCCCTCACCGCCCCATCTCCTCCACTCTTTATATACTGTACACCCTCACCACCCCATTGCCTCTGCTTTTTATATACTGTACTCCCTCACTGCCCCATCTATTCTACTCTTTATATACTATACACCCTTACTGCCCCATCTTCTCCAATCTTTATATACTGTACACCCTCACCGCCCCATCTCCTCTGCTTTTTATATACTGTACACCCTCACCGCCCCATCTCCTCGGCTTTTTATATACTGTACACCCTCACTGCCCCATCTATTCTACTCTTTATATACTGTACTCCCTCACTGCCCCATCTCCTCCACTCTTTATATACTGTACTCCCTCACTGCCCCATCTCCTCCATTTTTTATATACTGTACACCCTCACTGCCCCATCTATTCTACTCTTTATATACTGTACTCCCTCACTGCCCCATCTCCTCCACTCTTTATATACTGTACTCCCTCACTGCCCCATCTCCTCCACTCTTTATATACTGTACACCCTCACCGCCCCATCTCCTCTGCTTTTTATATACTGTACACCCTCACCGCCCCATCTCCTCGGCTTTTTATATACTGTACACCCTCACTGCCCCATCTATTCTACTCTTTATATACTGTACTCCCTCACTGCCCCATCTCCTCCACTCTTTATATACTGTACTCCCTCACTGCCCCATCTCCTCCATTTTTTATATACTGTACACCCTCACTGCCCCATCTATTCTACTCTTTTATATACTGTACTCCCTCACTGCCCCATCTCCTCCACTCTTTATATACTGTACACCATCACTGCCCCATCTCCTCCGTTTTTTATATACTGTACGCGTTCACTGTCCCATCTATTCTACTCTTATATATACTGTACACCCTCACCGCCCCATCTCCTCCATTTTTTATAAACTGTACACGCTTACTGCCCCATCTCCTCCACTCTTTATATACTGTACACTATCACTGCCCCATCTCCTCCGCTTTTTAAATACTGTACACCCTCACTGCCCCATCTCCTCAACTCTTTATATACTGTATACCATCACTGCCCCATCTCCTCCGCTTTTTATATACTGTACACCCTCAACGCCCCATCTATTCCACTCTTTATATACTGTACACCCTCACCGCCCCATCTATTCCACTCTTTATATACTGTATACCATCACTGTCCCATCTCTTCCGCTCTTTATATACTGTACACCCTCACTGTCCCATCTAATCTACTCTTTATATACTGTACTCCCTCACTGCCCCATCTCCTCCACTCTTTATATACTGTACACCATCACTGCCCCATCTCCTCTGCTTTTTATATACTGTACACCATCACCGCCCCATCTCCTTCGCTCTTTATATACTGTACACCCTCACTGCCCCATCTATTCTACTCTTTATATACTGTACTCCCTCACTGCCCCATCTCCTCGACTCTTTATATACTGTACTCCCTCACTGCCCCATCTCCTCCACTCTTTATATACTGTACACCATCACTGCCCCATCTTCTCCGTTTTTTATATACTGTACACGTTCACTGTCCCATCTATTCTACTCTTTATATATACTGTACACCCTCACCGCCCCATCTCCTCCATTTTTTATAAACTGTACACGCTTACTGCCCCATCTCCTCCACTCTTTATATACTGTACACTATCACTGCCCCATCTCCTCCGCTTTTTAAATACTGTACACCATCACTGCCCCATCTCCTCAACTCTTTATATACTGTATACCATCACTGCCCCATCTCCTCCACTCTTTATATACTGTACTCCCTCACTGCCCCATCTCCTCAACTCTTTATATACTGTACACCCTCACCGCCCCATCTATTCCACTCTTTATATACTGTATACCATCACTGTCCCATCTCTTCCGCTCTTTATATACTGTACACCCTCACCGCCCCATCTCCTCCACTCTTTATATACTGTATACCATCACTGTCCCATCTCTTCCGCTCTTTATATACTGCACACCCTCACCACCCCATCTCCTCCACTCTTTATATATACTGTACACCTTCGCCGCCCCATTTCCTCCGTTCTTTATATACTTTACACCCTCATCGCCCCATCTCCTCTGCTCTTTATATACTGTACACCATCACTGCCCCATCTCCTCCGCTCTTTATACACTGTACTCCCTCACTGCCCCATCTCTTCTGCTCTTTATATACTGTATACCATCACTGTCCTCACTGTACTGGAGAGGGCACTATGACTGGCAATTAGGATGAGCAAATTTCATATTTTGAAGTTCATGTGCGGGTTCGTGTTGTGGTATATACTGAATTGCATTATAGATTCCGTTACCACACCTTCAGCCAATAGAAGCTTGCAGACTCTTACTCTCCACATATAAAAGTATGTGTAACAGGTTTCCATAACAACCCAGCCATTTATATCACTGCTGTAGCTCAGCTTTAAAGGAGCAGAACGCTGGAATGACACTGTTAAAGGGGTATTCCGGTTACCATAAATATAACTTATGTTTTAGACTAACTCATCATCAATCATTACCTAATATAATGTAAATTTCACATATTTACCGTTCAGTAGTAATAAAAGATGTTTTCTTCCACTGCTTCCCACTGTGTTTCCTCATAAATTACCATGGCATCGACCCGTAATTCAGGCTACCCTCAAAAGGAGGACTTACAACCCCGCCCCCACTAAGCCACGCCCCTGAGTCAGGCAGGCCAAACACCCTCCCACTCCGCAGCCAATGGGGATTGAAAAAATGAAGGTAAAAATCACCTTCTGTCAGCTGCAGGGGTAGGAGGAAGGGTGACTTTCTCTCTGCAGCTCATGCTCAGACTGCACAGTGCTGCTATCTGAGAGTGAGCTGTTCAAAAGGACATCCCTGTGTCCGTCCAGGTCCTGCGCTGGACAGAGGACAGGAAGTCTGAAAGCCGGACTGTCCGGCCTAAAACCGGACCTCTGGCCACCCTAGAGGCAGGCTGCTGTGGAGGTCACAGTTAAAGGGGAGGGCGCTGTGGATGTTACTGTTAAGGGGGTGGGCACTGTGGAGGTCACTTTTAAGGGAGGAGGGGACTGTGGAGGCCACTATTAAAGGGGTAGCGGGGTACTGTGAGGTTAATGTTAAGGCAGCAGGGTACTGTGAGGTCACTGTTAAGAGAGTGGGGTACTGTGAGGTCACTGTTAAAGGGGCAGTCGCTCTGGAGGTCTCTGTCAAGGGGGCCAGGAATGGTGGAGGTCAGTTAAGGGGACTGTAACCTATGGTCAGTGTTAAGGGGTAGGTGCTGTAGAGGTCACTGTTAAGGGGGTGGGCCTCTGTGGTGGTCACTGTCAAGGTGGTGAGGTGCTGTGGAACTCACTGTTAAAGGGGCAGGCTGCTGTGAAGGTGAAAGTTAAGAGGATGGGCTGCTGTGGAGGTCCCATTTTATGGAGGTCAGTGTTAAGGGGTGGGGAGCTGTAGAGGTCACTGTCAATATATTTTAATGGCACAAACAAACATTAAATTAAATAGATGAAATATACCCGGGCGAAGCTGGGTCCTTCAGCTAATATGTATATATATGTATACACACGTATATATATGTATTTATATTACATTAAAGAACACATGGGGTCATTTATCAAACTGGTGTAAGGTAGAACTGGCTTAGTTGGCAATCACATTCTATCATCCAAAGGAGCTGTGAAAAATGAAAGGTGGAATCTGATTGGTTGCTATAGGCAACTACGCCAGTTCTACTTTACACCAGTTTGATAAATGAACCCAATACTGATCTACTCAGAAACTATTGCAGAGGGACTTTAGACCTTTAGGTCTGCGGTTATATTTAACTTAATAACGCACAAACTGTCCTAATATTTCTTCATAATCACTATCTGCGGCACACTTAAGGACTACAGTCTTCCCTTCTCATTTCTTACAGCACTGGCACAGAGCCCAGTTGGAGCCCTTCCAAATCAACTCTCTTGGAATGAGCCTGCTCAGTTTCCATTTACCAGACAGGGAATTAAATTCAAACCAAATATGGAAGCAGCCTGCCAAACACGGGGGTGACGTATGACTCCAGCTATTAAGCATGGATCTTAGCCACGATGACCAGTCACAGAATTGGATTTTTACCTCTGAGCTTTCAGTGCTGACAGGTCTTTCTGTAAGAAATAAAACTTGGGTGTACGGTAAATAGTTCATGAATCTATATTTGAAAATAACAAAGTGCCAGTAATACAACGCATCACCAATATTAAAGCAATATTCAGCTGCTTACGAAGGTTGTCTCACCTCTCCTGTCACTAGGCCTGTAATTTCGGTGCTGTAGGAGGATGGTGCCTCTTGGTATAATTGATGGCAAGCGGATCTGGGATGATGTAATCCCACCCCTTACCTGTGTGTGTGCGCTCAGCCTAGCCCTGAAGCTTTCCTATCTGTCGTCTTTCACAAGATGACAGCTAGCAGTGGCGATTTATATGTAGGGCTATTAAAGAAGAACTTCCGACAAAAACTTTATTCCATGTCCTGCTAGAAATGTACATGATATAATCTGTAGTGAATGTAATTTTCTTACCAGTGTCTGAATTTTTGACTTATATCATCCTGAAGTTTCTTATCTGTGTCATGTGACCAGCAATTAGACCCACCAACTGGACAGGAAGTCTAATTCTCTATGTATTCCTATGAGACTGAAAGTGAGGCTCCCATAGGAATTAATAGAGCAGTTACTGGCTTTCTGTCCTGGGTCAGTTGGAGGTCAGGGAGTTGGTCACATGACCCAGCTACAATAAGAAGTGAGGTTTTTACTCACAGAAACAGTCACTGATAAGAAAATGACAATCACTACAGATTATATCATGCACCTTTTTAACAGGTCAGAGAATAAAATTTTTTGCGGGAGTTCTTCTTTAAGAGATCCCTGAACGTGTATGCTGCCATAGCTGTATAGAAAAGCTATTGTGCATGCACTAGAGCTGCTCTATACAAACCAGCAGTGGATATATGAGCTGGGACGAGAGCCGCTGCGCATGCGTGCCTATGTGTGATCCCAGCCACCACAGAGGCTCGTGTTTTCCTATAGTTAGGGTGCATTCACACGTTCATAAATTGTGGTCCGCAATCTATGGGCAACGGCTGTGTGAATCCTGTATTGCAGCACGGACACATTGACTTGGGTCCCCAATCCGCAATATACAGCAAAAGACAAGAAATGTCCTATCTTTTGCGGTGCAGAGGCATGGACTAAAAAGCCGATGGAAGCGATTCCGATCCGTGTCTCCACACTGTGCCATATCTTGAAGATTTCAGACCCATTCAAGTTAATGGGTCTGCATTCGTGATATGGAATTCACACATCGGGTGCCTATATACTGCAGAACCATCATTTGCGGTCCGCAGTACGGACCCGGATGGCCTATGGTTGTTTGAATGTACCCTTAGTGTGCAAGCGTGGCAACCACTGCTGGATTACACAGATGGCCGTAACCCCTAGAAATAAGCAGTGTATAAAGCGATGGAGGAATTCCGCAAACCAGGAAAGGAGGGAATACCGAAAGTACCAATATATTTCTAAGTGCCTTATATTGACTTTGTCCACATGATACCTGGTATTTGCTCAAGTAAGACAACCCCTTTAAGTAGTTTTTGAGTTTTAGTCTTAGTTTCCTTCTTTGTAGCTGCTATAATTCAACCACACATGTAAATCAATATGGCTAATAGCTGTAAGACAGTGGTGTTCATTTACATACATTGCATAGTAGCCCCTCTGTATTATGGATTTGAGTTGTATAGCCTTGGACAGTTGTGAAGCCATTATGTAACCCAGTGTGCCTCCATAGAATGCCAAACATGGTGCTGGCAGGGATATTTATGCAGTAATTACATGTATCAGAACCTAATCAGGATAATAGAAGATAATGTCTGGAACGGTGGTTAAATTTAACTTCTCCCTGATGCAGCCATTTTTCGAGTTTTCATTTTTCACTCCCTGACTTCCCCGAGCCATAACTTTTTTATTTTTCCATTCACCTAGACGTATGGGACTTGTTTTTTGCATGACAAGTTGCACTTTCTAATGACACCATTTATTATTGCATAGAATGTAGTGGGAAGTTGGAAAAAATTCCAAATGAGGTGTAATTGGAAAAAATTCTGCAACAGTTTTATGTGTTTTGTTTTTACAATGTTCATTATGCGGTAAAACTGACTTGTGTTCTTCATTCTCCAGGTGAGTACGATTACAGCGATACCACATATGTATTGTTTTTCTTATGTTTTAATCCAAAAAAAAAATAAACACTTTTGAAAAAATTAATTTTTTCTTTGTATCGCCATATTCTGACCCCTATAACTTTTTTGTTATGTCTACAGAGATAAGTATTGGCTCACTTTTTGAATCTGCAGTTTTTGTTAACCATTATTTTGTAAACCATTTTGGGGTGTGTATGAATGTTTGATCACTTCTTATTCAATTTTATTTTAGGGGGTAAAGTGATGAAAAAACGGCAAATCAGCCATTTGAATATTTTTTTTACATTAAGCCATTCACCGCATGTGATAAGTATTTTAATAGCACACAATGAGGCCCATGATATTGAGCGGGCACCATCTTTAAAGACTTGACATCCGCCATACATGTACGGCCATTATCGTGAAGGGTTTAGAGGGGGAATATATCTGTCACGAGTGGGCTTGCGTCTGGTATCAGACGTTCTGCGCGGCTTTCAAAAGTGACATAATTTGACATGCTTTTCCCTTGGTTTGGTTGCTGTTTACCACACCTCTTCCCCTCAGCTGTTGTGGCTGTGGTAATTGTCTTTCCTCTATTTATTCCTTCTTCTCCCAGGATTCACTGTGGTTTATACTTTCTGCCTACCTTGTAGTGTGTGGTGTGGATCTCGGTTGAGATCCGGTTGCTGCGATATCTGCTTTAAGATAAGTGACATTTTCCCTTTTGTGGTTTTCCTTCTGGAGTCTCCTGTTCGTCCTTACTCTTGGAGGAACGGGTTGACTCTTTCCTGTGTCACTAGCTGCAGGGTTCTTTAGGGTGAATTTATTATTAGGTTCCTGTGTATGAACTCTCCTACAACTAAGGCTTGTTCAAACTGGTAGTCAGTCAGGGCCTAGTTTCAGGGTTCCCTGCAGGAGGTGACCGTTTCCCTGGTTTTGGTTTTTTCCCTTCCCTCGTACGCTCGGTGTGGCTATTCCCTCACAATACCATTGTAGGTGTGTTTGAGGCTATATTTTAGACTGGAGTTGCTTTGCCAAATTTATGAAGTGGCTCTCTGGTTTTTATGAAATTTACCGCAAGGCAATGTGGTTTTGCCACTGTTGTGACTTCTGAAAGTTGTGAGGCTCACCAAATGTCGCAAAATTACACGAAAAGTCACTGAAACTTGTGCTAAATGTTGCACGCTACACAGATTTCATAGATGTCCCCCTAAATCTGTGATTGTACTAATCTGATGCTGGACAGCATTGTATGTAAGAACAACAGATCCTTGAAAAAGGGAACAGACATTGATACATGTGATCATGCTTGATCTACCTCCACTGTGTGTCCTTATGGATTGTCTTTATTCAACTGTGGATTTTTTTTACATTTGGACTAGACTATTTTGCACCTTTTGATATGGAGATGTTATTCACTGTGAGCTAACGCTATTGATTATGTAAAAGTAAAGTAAAAAAGTAAAGCAGAAATTATAGCATCAGGTGGTATATTGGAAAGAGTATTGTGAAATGGAATTTAGAGCCTTGTGTCTGGATGCTTCAAAGGGAACCGGTCATCAGGATTGACATATAGAGATGATTAAGTATTCTTATTGTGCATCCTCCAATCATTTCTAAATGGTCATTGTCTATACTCAAAAGTATTGTATTCATGTAAAAAAATCAACTTTGAAAATGTATCCGGAGTCATTGAGGCATTGTTCTCCCTGAGGGAAGTCACGCCCTTCTCGTTCTAAAAGACCTCCCCTCTGCCCTTTGTTTCCTGACATCAGTGCCAGCCGAGCAAAATCTCGCACCAGCACAGAAGACTTCCATGCACTTCTGCGATATGGGCAAATGGTGGTAGTGCATGGAAGTCTTCTACTTCAGCATGAGATTTCGCTTTGTCGGCACTGACATTAGGAAACAAAGGGGCGGTGCGGGGAGGTCTTGGAGAACAAGATGGATGTGAGAGCGGGGAGATGACTTGTGACTCCCCTTATGTAGAACCACATCCCGATGACTTCATAAAACACCTGGTCATGATGTCATGAGGTAGATTTTCAAGGTTGTTTTTTTACATGAATACAATACTTTTGAGCATAGACAAAGATAATTTAGGAATGACTGGAGGATGCACAGTAAGAATATTTAATCATCCCTATATGTCAATCCTGATGACAGGTTCCCTTAAAGATAATCCTGCGATCATTGTTTTGATTATAGTAGTGCAGTGTAGCATTTTGGAAGCAGCATAAAAATGCATAAAAGACACGTCCAAAACACAGCAGCACCACAATGTGCGTCAGCACCCTAAACCTTAAAAGAAGACCAAAAACAGACCTACCCTCACTGTCCTAGCACTACCCAACCAAGCCATCATTTTCTATTTACATCGCTGTTGGTGTCTATGTATTTGATGGTGTATACACTGCTCACCACTCAGCAGTGAGTATACACTGAGCACCTCTCAGGACAAAATCCTATCCAGCCGAAATTGTATTTATTTATTTTTGTTAGTCTGTTTTATTTTTAGTAAATACCTGTACATTTTCTTACAACTCTGTAATGAGCCATTTTCTGTTATTCCTTGAATATTTATGGATAAATTGACAACTGGGTGTTGCAATTCCCCTTGTCAAGGGATATGTTCCAGCACCAAAGCCTGTGAAAAAGGGCTGATCAGTGAGAGCGTTGGATGATGGACCCCACCAATCTGATATTGATAACCTATATTAAAGACAGGTCAACAATAAGGAAGTCTTGCAAAAATCTCTTTAAGGCTCCATACACACGTCCGTATTTTTGCACATCCTTGAAAACGGTCAGTTTTTTGCGGATCCGTTGTTCCGCAAAAAAACTCAGTTTTTCCATGACATCCGTTCCGTTTTTCCGTAAAAAACGGAAAGGATGTATCCATATGTCAGGATACATAAGGATGAATAACATCTTTTTTTTTCACCCCTCCTGGAACGGAATCCACAAATACGGATGACATGCGAATGCCTTTCCGCATGTCTTCCGCATTTTTTGCGGATCCATAGACTTTCATTGTGCTATGGACCGCAATTCGGGAGAAAAGTAGAATTGAAATGAATGGATCCGCATCCTATCCACATAATTGTCCGCATTTGCGGAAACGGATGCGGACACATTATACGGACGTGTGAATGGAGCCTAATCCAGATCTTGTGAAAAGAAAGTTTCATCTTTGCAACCAATTTTTTTTATTGTCCAAATGCATCTGAAAAAAATGAAACCACTTTCAAATGGCATTGTGGTGTAAAATAAATGATAAACTTGATACACTTCTTAACAAATGATTGTACCTATTTTCTCCATGCACTACTATTTATCTATGTACTACTCTTCTAGTGCTCTATTACCAGTCCGTCAGTAAAATGACAGCTCTTAGGACATATCGAACAGTTCTGGGATTCATGAAAGTTTCTCTGTTCTTTCCTAAACTCTATTTTACGTTGCATGAAAGGGGACTTTAACTCAGTTGTAATCCAGCATTTATAACCTGAATCTGTGCTTCATTATTTTAGCTTCCTACCCAGTCATTTAAACTGTAATTGAGTGCATCTCTTCTTGACCTCTTCCAGCTCTTAAGTTTCTTATTACACGCTACGGTATTCCTTCCAGGAACTTGAAGCTAAGTGAAATAGTGCTCCTTTAGCAACATAGTGGAATTGTAGCTTGAGCATAGATGATTCGTATCTAATTCATGAATAATTACTGCAGTGGGCAATGTACTGTGTGCGCGTAGTGATGTTCCCAAGCGCAGGATTTCAGGGAGCTGAGACGTAAAGAGGATACTGGGCTGACTTACAGAAGACAGGGGAAGAGTTATCACCGATTAGCATGGAGGGCCTGTTAACTTGCAGGAATGGAAATGCCCCTGAACACTTGCAAGCTCATTAGCATATCACTTCAAAGTTTTCTTTTTGAGCATCACAGCCGCAGACAAGGGAAACAAAGGTACCATTTGTGAACTGTTTATATCACCTACATTGCAATGAGGGTCCTAATATGTTTAATATGTAAAAAGTAGCTGACAGACCCCCTTTAACATTGTACAGTTTACACATATAAGGCTGGGTTCACATCACATTTTTGCCTTACGTTTAACGTAAGCATAGTAAGCATCGTATAATTTTTTTTTTACAATGGAACTGTATTGTGACGGATGCCACTGTATGGCATCCATTTAACATATATGTTTTTGTATATGTTAAACGTCAGAAAAAAACGTGAGGTGAACCCAGTCTTAGCAGATTAGAAATATTTGTTTTAGGAAGACAAATGACACAGCCTCACTGGATTACTAGTAGAGATGAGCGAACGTGCTCGTTTCGAGCACTGTAGCGCTCGGCTCCCCTGCGCAATGCCCGCAGGCATTGCGGATCCATCCTCAGCTGCATGTAAGTCAATGAGGACGGATCGTTTGGTATGACACTCATATTAAACGGAACCGTCCTCCTCACCCGACCAAAAGTCAGTGGGGACGGATCCGTTTGGTATGAGTGACATACCAAACGGAACCGTCCCCATTGACTTACATGCAGCTGAGGATGGATCCGCAATGCCTGCGGGCATTGCGCAGGGGAGCCGAGCACTACAGTGCTTGTAACGAGCACGTTCGCTCATCTCTAATTACTAGGCATTGTTGGCAGGTATACCAATAGATAACAGATGTCCGAATATATTTCCTTATGCTAATTTCATCAGTATAAATAAGATGAAAAAAATTAACGTCTTGTAGTTCTATAAAGTCCTGCTAAGATGACACAGAACAAGAAAATACTTGAAGTATACTTTTAATAAACTCTATATGTGTTAAAATAACAAAAAAATAACCTTTCAGTCCTGCGCTGCTCACAGGTCACATCCCCCTAGTCCTTACACCATTGCAGCAATGGCATGTTGCCTTGACACAAGACCATGGCAGCCATTTGCTGGCTGCACAGGTGATGTACATATGCTCAACACATTTCTGCCCCAGATAGTGACTGGCAACTACAGACACTGGCAGAGAACCAGGGAACCATCAGCACTGGAGTGGTGGGGAATTTGAAAAGTAAGCAATTTTTTTTGTTATTTCAATAATGTATTCACTTAATTTGAAATGTTTGAAAAAGCAGTAAGACAATGTTAACATCACAATGGGGGCCACATTTATCCAACCTATGCATCATGTCTATTCAGAACTGGACTTCACCTATAGCAGCTGCCTTTCCCAAGTACAAACAGTGTCTCTTGTTGGTACTTAGATACTCCCAAGATTTACAGTAGGAAAGAAGTGGATAACAACCGGACGGTTAGAAGAAAAATTACATGCAATCAGCACTGGCAATGGATGAAGGAGATTTAAGTCCTGCAATGAAACACAGAAGATGGTAACAGTGTTCAGGTAGAGAGATATAGAAATAAAGACATTCTAGAACTGACTCTGCTCTGCAATAACCCAACAAGACAAATAAAAAAACAAAGAGAAAACAGAATTCACAACAAACACAACTAATATGCTATCAGCAATGAAAGACAGTAGAACCATGTGTCCCAGGATACACTTATACAATACGAATAGTCTAGACCAGTGGTGACAAACCTATGGCACAGGTGCCAGATGCAGCACTCAGAGCCCTCTTTGTTGGCACCTGCACCCTGGAAAAAGTCTATGGTGTACCAATGTGACTTAGACTTCTCCTGCTATTCATCAGCACAGTGCGCACTATGAACGGCACAGGCAGCACACTGAATGTAGGCAGGTTTTTAAAGGTAAATGATAAAGTACATGGAGGATATACTATATTGGACTGTAGTATTCAGGTTAAATTGTAGTGTTGGCACTTTGTGATAAATAAGTGGGTTTTGGGTTGCAGTTTGGGCACTCGGTCTCTAAAAAGTTCACCATCACTGGGCTAGATTATGATACATGAATCTGGAAACAAATGCACAGCGCTTTGACTACAACCGGCAAAAAAGCACAGAAACGCAGAAGATTTAAAAGAAGCCCAACCAATAAAAAATAACTCCTTGAATTAACCAAAGTAAGCAAGTTGACTTAGATTCAGGTGTAGGGCAGCTGCATAGCAACTGCCTCAACCAATGTTAGTGAATAGGAGAGAATGAGAAAGCAAGGAATTCCCTGTTGCCCTTAACATTGTCCAAAATAAGAGAAACATGACTGTTTTCCTCCAAAAAAGTGTCACACCTATTCACAGGTTGTGTGCGGTATTACATCTAATTCACTTCACTGGAGCTGAGCTGCAAAATGAATGTGTAGTGTGGTTTCTAACGAGCCACTTAATGCAAATTTAGGAGCCAAATGACATTTTTTGGTGGCATTGACAAACATATTAGTCACAATCTGGAGCCCTGTATTAAACTGGAAACTGTGTGTAAAGGGGGAAAAGGAATGTCTGCTGAAATGACTTCAGAATAATGTACAGTAATTTGGGTCTAAACAAGTATAGCCTTGAAGGTACAAAAGCATTAACAGATGTAAATGCAGGTTCTGGCAAAAATAAAAAAAATGACTTCATTGTTAACATTGGGTAACTACTCTTCTGTGTGAAGAGAATTGAACATGAATGAACACAAGCTGAGGGGCCAATGTAAGAGTTAATATACTGTAGCTGTAATGACTGAAGTGTACTGAGGTTCAGGAATGCCAGCTCCAAAACACATCCCTCGCTGTCTTTCTTTCTCTGTTCATTCTCCTCCCCTCATACTCTCTTCTCTCTAGGTCTCCAGTCCAGGCCGTGACGTCAGTCTGAGGAAAAGGATAAAGAGAAGATCATTAGGCATCAGGGAGTTGGGCTGTTTCAGCTGTTGCTTGAAGGAGGCTATAATTGTAGTTTTCTGGATCTGAGACTTTCTTTTCTATTTTTTTTCTACACATCACTAAATCTTCTCATAGGAAAGCAAAAATGCCACAAAATGTGGTCCTACCAGGACCTGCTCCTTGGGGATTCAGGTTGACTGGAGGTATAGATTTTAATCAGCCTCTTGTTATCTCTAGGGTAAGTAACCTTTACAAAAAAAACTAACATATGTGTAATATTGTCAGTGTTGGTGGTCTGTAATGTAACTATAGGGGGTGAAGAGGTTGAGGTTACACCTGGACCCTAAAAATGGAATGTGATACTTGATAGGCCCTGCCTCAGTCTTTTAAGGGTAAAACTAATATGCTTTGGTGTAGGTGTGGATTTGTAACAGAAGAATATGGAAATGATCTACACCAAGTGGTGACTAGTGCACTGGAGTACTTCTGTTTGGAAATAACGTATATTTTAGTGGCTTAGTTCTACAATCACTACAATCCATACAAATGCTTTAAAATGGTGCCTATGAGTGTATTAGATATGCTTTTACAGTACTAATGAACTGCTCAGATCATACTGTCCATTTATATCTGAAGAGTGATATTCTAGCAGTCAACTAACACTCATCAGGGGTCTGACTGCTGCCCCCCTCCACCAGGAGAACCCCTCTGGGGAGGAGTCACATGGAGCAGTAGCCCTGCATGCACACGACCACTCCAGGCAGCATCATGGGATGTTTGTAAGCTATGTTTAGTGAAATCATTTCTTCAGATTTTTTATGATACAAAACACACTACATCTATCACACAATTATACACAATTATGGAAGTATACAAGAAGCATTCCTTATAACTGGGTCTGTGCCCATCAGCATCTCTTCTCTCAAGACGAGCACAGCCACTGGAGTATTCCACCTCACCCCTGAAGGCCTCTCATGGCTTTTCCCTGTGTCCTTTTGCTTGTTTCCTTAGAGCTCAATCTTTTCCTGGCTCTGAAAAGGGCAGTGCGCACGGTCTCATCTGTCCCCAATTAACAGCATTGCTCGAGATATACAGGGTGCCTTCCGCTATGGAAACGTGCCTGAGCTATAGGTTCCTAGCTTGTCTAGTTCTGTGAAGGTGTGCTATTGTACTGCTATGATCTCCTGTGCCCAACCTGTGTCTGTTTACTGAAGTGACCCTGTGCTGTCTGTCCTGACAGCTGCCTGATACCCATATTGATCTTGTGCCACCTATCCAGAGCTATTGCCTGACTACTGTAACTCTAAAACTATGCCTGTCTTGACCTCGGCTTGTCCATTGACCACACTTTTGCCTGTCCTCTTGGTGTCATGCATTGGTGTCTATTGACCTGTCTGGGTCAGCACCTTCTGAATGGAGACTACGCTTGGGAGAAAAAGCTTGGTGGCCCCTGTAAAGAAGTTCAGACACAAGTGAAATCCAGGGCTCCGTTTTGGCAACGCCCTCGGTAGCTCCAAGCCTAATCTATTCTGTAGGCACAGTGGGCCCACACCAGCCGCATTACAAATTACAATATCCCTTTAAGACCAAACATGCACTGTGATACTCTAAAGTCTTCACTTCATTAGCAGGGACCAAAGCAACAATGTGGGAGCGGCTGGATATTTACCCTCCTAAGAATGTGGCCTGGTTTCGTACATAAAGGTAGTTTGTCTGTCCCTATCAAACTGCATGCATAGACATTTAGCTGTAGTTACGCTGTTTTTAATGGAAGACTCTGTTTCCAAGCCATGATACTTGTTTCTTATACGCAAATTAGGTGTTTGGTGCAACAAGGGCCTTACCACTGCAATAAAGCTTTCCTTTCGGTGGTCATGCCCTTCCTCTCTTTGTCACTGTCTGGCCCCGTCAATTAAAGCAGCCAGGAAAAGGGTGGCCACAGAAAGGAGCGGAGCTTGGGTGCAACAAGTGCAATGGTTATGTCCTCATTGCACCAAAGGCCTGATTTGCATATAAAGAAAAAGCATGATAACACGGGAACAGAACCTCGGATCAATAAAAGAAGAAAAGAGGGTTTTAATCAGGTGAAGCACAGCTATGTGTCTATACAGGCAGCTGGATAAGGAGGTCACTGGTGACAGATTCCTTTTAAGGATGCTGTGTTTTTTGCATCTCTGCATTTGAAAAGACATTATTTGCCCATCAACACAGCTGAATGAGGCTTGCCTATTGATGGATGAGTTATGGCTTTATTTAGGGTCACCCTTTTGCGGTGACAGTATAAAAAACACTGCAATCCCATAATTGTCTTTAGGCTTTTGTTTTTGTCAATGTGTGGCTACATTGATTCTGCAGGCCAGTATGATTATGATGATACCAAATTTATATTGTTTTAATTATGATTTACTATCTTTAAAAGATTAAAAAGCTGTGTAAGGGTTTGTTTTTTGTGGAGCGAGTGTAGTATTCATACCATTTTTATGTAATCTTTTGATAATTTTTTATTACATTTTTTAAGAGGTGTTCAAAGCATATTGATTTTTTTATGGCGTTCACGGTGTGAGATAAATAACATGATATTTTAATAGTTTGGACATTTTCAAACGTATCAAAATCAATTATGTTTAATTTTTTATTTTTTATATATATATATGAGAAATGGAAAAAAATAATTATTAATATATCAGCTTTTTAACTTTTTACAAAATTGTTTTTTTAAATTTTTTTTTTTTACAAAATTGTTTCAACTGTTTTCTCTGCGTTGTTTTTTTAAAAAAATCTGTTAACTTTGATCCCTTGTACTTTAGTATTGCAGTGTTTACAGCTTTTTAACAGCATTCTATTACAACCTGCCAGAGACAGGGTGTCATACAGGCTGTAGAATACGAGTCTTCAGAAGGCCCCCAGCTGACAATCGTGGGCACCTAGTGACTGTGTTTACAGGGTGGTGATCAGAGGACAGAATGAGCCTCCTCCCTTTATCTAAGATTTTGCACTCACTCTTGACTGGTGCATCTGAATTGTTAATCTGCCTGGATCAGAGTTATCTTCGATCCTGGCAGTGAGAGCAGGGTGCCTCCTGTTTAATACAGCTGGCACCTACAGGATATTGGGCATGGGTCCAGCTCCTGATCGAGCACCATCACAGTGCAGTACTATTACACTGTTTTGCGTCAACTAGGTGCTTGAAGCAACATAATAGTATGGCACAGGGCAAGAAAGTATGAAAGTGCAGGCTACTTCTTAATTTCATACAGCCTCCTGCTCTCTGTCACTTTTTAAAAAATCTTGGAAAAGCTCTTCAAGTGGTGCTTTGATTCTTAAAGAGGACCTTCAGAAGACTGCTTTGTTATTGACTCTATACCACCCTGTAGTCTCCTGTACATGGACTTAACCACATGTCCGTGTTGACATCTATAAAAAAAATCTATATAGGGTACACCTTTGTTCCATATGTCCGTTTTGCACCCTCTGTGTGTCATCTGTTTAACAAGTGCCCTGCTAGGTTCAAAAGGGGATATCCAGAGCATCTCCTTCCAACGGTACTTGACAATCACTGAAAGAATGGAGAGCCATCTCAGTGGCTTTGTCACTGAGCCTAATGTCAGTGGCTTTCATGCACTCATATGGGCATGGTTGGCCTGGAACATAAACCAAAGTAGTACACGTGTACATTGTTTTACTACTATCCCACATTCCACTGGAAAACAAGGATGTATGAATAAACACATTAAAATCAATGGATACATGTGCTGTCTATGGAGAACATGGACAGCACATGTTCGTGATTCACTGATGTGTGAATAATACACTCATTTTGGTTAATCATTTTTACCATTGTATTTTATTTATTATTATATGTTATTAATATCAGATTGACCGCTCGCTGATCAGCTGTTTGAAGGGGCCATAGAGCTCCTCTGAACACCGAGGACTCTTCATAGTATACCAAATACAGCACTGTTCATTTTACAGCACCTTTTCTTGGTATTGACACTCAGTCATTTGAACATTACTGACCTGCAGAAAGGTTAAGTGACCATTGGTAGTGATCTCAAAGGCCTAGAAAAAAGCCCCTTCCAACAGGAGGTCACAGGGTGCTGGAAGTCAGACCCTCACTGATCAGATACTGATGACTTATCCTGAGGTTAGTCACCGATATTTGAGTTCTGGAAAACTCCTATAATTCAATAATAAAAAATTGGTGATAAGTACAGCTAAGGCTGGCCATACACATATGGTGTCTGTTAGTCAGCTGACAGGTATCACTCCAAATCTCCACATACGCATGCCTTCTCGACTTGGCCAACCAAGCATGGGATCTCAGTAGGCAGACTCGCAGCTTATCTCCCAGAGAACAAAAGGATTGGGCAGTTAGAATCCATCAGCCCGCTCATTCTCTCCTGTGAAATCTGCTGTCGGTCAGGGACCCTAATAAAAATTAGATGGTTGCCCAGTTCTACCAAAAATTGGCAGGTTTGGCCAACATTCATCTAATGTGTATGGCCAGCTCCAGGCGCTTATGCTGAAAGTATCAATATGGTCCCATGTGCCTTGTGTACACCAAATGAGTAATCATTAGTATAACTTTACTTTCACTGTATAGTAAAACATTTTACAATAGGAACCTATTGTGAACCCAATGCCACTGAATGAACGTGTTGTGACCACCGGTCATTTCTATGGCTGCAGGGCTACACTGCGTTCCTTGTTCGCTTGACACCTGTGGTGCCCAATTTCGCCATGTAGCCCTAAACTTAGTGCCTGTTCATATTTATCAAAACTGGTATTTCATACACTCGCCTTAAACTAAAGATTGTCAGCGTGAAATGGGACAAATTAAAAGTCAAAAGCCTCTTAATAAATTTGGCACATCTATATCTACTCCTGATGTGAGCAAGTGTAAATCTGCGCCACTTTTTTGCTATTTTCTAGCTTTTGTCACACGATGCTGGCTACGCTCCCTCCCTCCCCTCATTACTTTCCCTCACCACTCTTCAAAAATACCAAGAGTAGTGAAAAGTTGCAAAACATTACACAAGTGCGGCATGAATAAACATTTACAACTTTTTTTTTAACCATAAAACTGCTGAAATCAAATACCAAATTCCCTTCTATAATAACATGAAATTAAACTACTTGGTTTATATCACAATTGTAAAGTTCTTTATTTTAACCCTATAAAGATATTGAAAGATTATCTGTTATTTTTAGTAGGACACTCTGCAATCTCTACTACTGAAGAGAAAGGCTCCCATGTAGAGAAGTCTGCTAAAAGTAGTAAAGCTCAGGTACAATTTACAGTTCTAGAAGTTGGATGCTACAAGCCATCTTTGGTAACAACGCGGTTTCCTGAAAGCCGGGGGGGGGAAACTTTATAGACACTCACAGGAATGTCCTGTTTAGAAGAATTACAGGTCATGTGCTGTTAATCAGAAACACGCTCATTCATGCTTTATGTGCATCCGACAACTAATTTTTCACATGCGTTTTTAGTACCTTTTGATAAATAGTGTCTTCTTGTACCAGAGTTGTCAAAATTAAATTGAACATATCTTTAAAACACCATAAACAATGCAAAACATTTAGCCAGAGTATTTTAGCCTAAAAAAAAAAACACGTAACATGATCCAAAAAACAACAAAAAGGCTGCTACACGGATCTGTCATGACCCCCAATGCAAGTGAATGGGGACGGATCCGTTTGGTGTGACACACTCAGTCAACGGATCCGTCCTCCATTGACTTTCAATGGAGTTAATGACGGATCCGTCCACAGCACACCGCACATGACAGACACATACACATAGACATACACATACACAGACATACTTACATGCTCCCAGCAGCTCCGCACATCACAGGAGGAGGAGGACTGTGAGCACATAGGAAGATTCTGCCTCCAGCAGAGGGCGCTGTGGGGAATTTTCCTATGTGTGCGCCGTCCTCCTCCTCTGGAGCTGCTGAGAGCATGTAAGTATGTCTGTGTGTATGTGTATGTCTGTGTGTATGTCTATGTGTGTGTGCATGTGACACGTGAGCTCCCCACGTGTACTTGCGGCAGCACGGATCCGGCGGCACCCTTCACCCGCCGGATCCGTGCTGCCGCTAATGTGAAAGAAGCCTTACACTGTGTCTGATAAGCATCAATGTATTATCAGTATTAGTGGAAGTCTCAACCTCACTCCTACAGGGCCCTTTAAGGTGCATTTAGATGCACCAATAATTGTCCAGATTATTGGGAATGTCTATTCCTGCGAACAGTTGTTTCCGATTATCTGGCCATCTAAATGTGCAAAACACTCATCGTGCAGGCACACACCCATCATGATTTCTGGGCAGGAGATTGTGTGGTCTAAACATCAATCTGCTGCTCAGAAGCCATGATTCTGTATGAGGATCGCTATAGCAATCCCTGTCCTCATACAGTGAAGGAGACTTCGGGTAATAACTTCATAAATTAATTTCTACTGTATAAAACTTTTGTACCGAACTCGGGTTCAGTTCCAAGGTACCACCTGGAACCAAACCACAGTTCGGTACAAAGGTTTTTTACAGTCGAAATTTATTTCCGAAGTTATTACCCAAAGTCTCGCGAGACTTCGCGAAGTAATAACTTCAGCTCATTGGAGCCAATACATTCTAATACTGTGTGAAGTCGATTTACTCATCCCTAATGTCTATGTTTGTGTGGCCTGTTGTTGATTCACTTTGAGGTTCCATTCTGGAGATAGGAGAGGCTCCCAGAGTTTGGACCTCTATCTATCCGACATTTATGGCATAAGCTATTGATATAAATATGCCAGATGGGAATACCCCTTTAAGTACTGCAGCGCTACACCGAACTAGGATTACTAGAGCTCTGCCAGTGGATATGCTGTAAATAGCTCAGAGATCTAGATCTGCTTACACCTTTCACTATGTGGATAGCATTTCATAAACAGGGCTGGACACACAGAAGATCAAGTACACAGTTCTATCTGAAGCGGGGTGTCCTCGTCCGAGGCGATGATATCATAGATCAGAATGTATGTATTCAGGGGGCAGGCAGAGGTCTCATGTCCATGTGCACCTGCTGAGCAGCTGACAGACGCTTCACATTATATCCAGAGCACCCTATGATGTAACTTGTGTACATGTCTGACTATACTGACGACAGAAACCGAAATATTTATGCTTCTATAAGTTATGCATCTTATAAAATGTATCAACAAGTTTCAGACTGATACAGCATGTTATTTAGGGTGACTCAATACATACAGACCAAAAATATGGTCATTTGTAAGTCACCCAATTCACTAAAGGGAGTCTGTCGCCTCCAAAATCATACCGCCAGGTAGGTTAGTTACCCTCAAACATAACCATATATCTCCTATGAAAACCTGGTCCTCTAGTCCTGAGAAATGTTTCAGTCTATATTTATGCAAATTGGGTTTCCTGGCCCCGAGTGTGGTGCTGCTCCAATTGGTGCACCATCATTCTGCCAGTAAGGCTAGGGCTACACAACGACATTTGTCGTGCGACAATTTGTCGCAGTAGTATCGCGCGACAATTTTTATAATGCAAGTCTATGGTGTCGCACTGTGACATGCGACATGCTGCGACACGACAGTGGCAAAAACTCCATCCAATATGGATTTTTCTGCGGTCGCAGTGGCAGCATGTCGCATAGACTTACATTAAAAAAATTGTCGCGTGACATTACTGCGACAAACAACTGTAGTCAAGTAGTTGTGCACTATGTGTCGCCGTGTAGCCCTAGCCTAACACTGCCCAGGACCCCCACTTGTTTGATTGACAGTCCCTGAGATGTCAAAACCACAGGCAATAACCCATTGGAAGTCAGGTGCACTGAACTAAGTGGCCCAGCCCACTGTGCACCGAAAACCTTGTATGCATAAAGATAGGAAGAATTTCTCAGGATTAGCAGACCAGACTGTCACAAGAAAGGCATGGTTACAGTTCTACTTTGAAGCTGATTTTGAAGGTGGCAGATTCCATTTAAAATGGCCTGGATTTTCTAACTAGTCCTATGGTGTGCCCACATGGAACTCCCTCTAAGTTTTACCCTCAAATCATGACCCCTATTTGCCTCCATGGACGGCTGTGTGCCTTAAAGTGAAGTACCTATGGATTAAAGCATACTATTTATATAAACCTTGGGGGAGATTTATCATCTCCCTTGCACCAGAAAGGTTGCCTTAAAAAGTCGCAAGCTGTGTGTCTGTAACTTTTTAAATGCAAAAAAGTGAGGGCATCACCTTTGCTCTTGTTGCACCCAAGCTCCGCTCATTTCTGTGGCTTTGTTCCTTTCTGCAGGCAGGGAGGGAGTGGCTGCAGAGAGGAACAAAGCTTCGATGCAACAAGAGCAACGGTAACACTCTAATTGCACCAAAGGCCTAATTTGCATATTAAGAAAAAGTATCATAACTCAGGAATAGAGCCTCATATCAACAAAAGGGAAACAGTGTTTTAAACAGGTGAACTACAGCTATGTGTCCATACAAAAAGAACTGGATACTGGTGACCGATTCCCTTTAAAATCACACTCTATTATGAGCATAGTCTGGGTATTCATGGGCAACTGGCTTCCCCACCCTCCTGCAGCTCATTACTGTGCATGAAAACAGTCAGTGGTGGGTGGGCAGAGGTGGCAACTGCTCGTGATACTTGTACACATAATCGAGAGGACTCCAGGCTTGGCTTGGGCTGCACCTAATAATGTGCGATTTTGTAAGTGACACAGCGCAGGTCTCTGTCACTACATTAAAGACAGTGCTAAACTGCTGATAGCATTAGGTACAGCTGGGGAGAGCAGGAGAAACATACCTTTTGTGGAGATTTCATGCACATGACCGTTGGCAGTTTTGCAGGCTGCAAATTGCAGATCCGCAAAACAGGGATGCCGGCCGTGTGCATTCCGCATTTTGCAGAACGAAACGTCCGGCCCATAATAGAACAGTCCTATCCTTGTCCATAATAGGAACAAGAATAGGACATGTTCTACTTTTTCTTTTTTTTTTTTTTTTTTGCAAGGTCCGGAATGTACATACTGATAAGGACAGCAGACGGGTGTGCTGTCCACATCTTTTGGGACCCCATTTTGAATCTCACCTGCAAAAAATGTGGATCGGATGCGGACCAAAAATACTTTTGTATGCATGAGCCCTAAGTCTTGAGAATGTTATGGGGACCCCAAAGTAAAGAAGAGCATACTGTGTATGGGGAAGAGTACTCTCCATTCACTAAACTGAACTGAGGGTGGCCACACATGCATTGCTGCTCTCTGTTAACTTCTGGAGACAGGAGCAGGTACCAGATGTTGGACTTGCACCTGACATTGATGGCATATCCTTGTGGGACATCAATGTCCCAGATGGGCCAACCCCTTTAGGTTTTGCCCAGTGTCCAGAGTGGAGCTTCACTGTGAGGTGCGCTCTGCATTGAGCTGCCTCACAACCCCTCTGCTCTGAATGACCGTTGTAGAATCCATCCAGGAGACCACTACAGCTGTCACTCAGAGGAGGCGCTATGAATCAGCTCAGTGCAGAGAGTCCTTCACAGTGGAGTTCTGACCTGAGCACTTAGGAGAGCAGGGTAAAATTTCATATTCTCAAAACTCCGGAAGAGAAAAGTCCCACAAAGGCCTCTTTCACATGAGCGTATTGAAATCCGTCAGTATTCTGGCTCTGGATTAGGCCTCATGAACACGGCCGTAAGCACGCTGTATCATGGATGCTGACCCATTCACTCTGTCCATGCCTTCGCACTGCAAAGTAGTGCATGCACTACTTTTTTGCCGTGCGGACCATCGGATGCCGATCGTGGACCCCATTCAAGTGAAAGGGTCCGAATCCGTGATGCAGTGCGCACACGGTTGGTGCCCGTATATTGCGGATTTGCAGTCCGCAGCACAGGCAAGGCCAGCACACGGTCGTGTGCATGAGGCCTTATGCAGGGATTCCTGATGGTATACCATCGGACATCAATTATACGCCCATGTGAATAGCTCTATTCAATAACATAAGCAAAGGATTCGAGTACAAAAAATCTGGGCCATATACAGATTGCAAATACGCTTGTGTGAAAGAGGCCAAAAGACTTGTTTCTTCTGCTCTCCCCATCCCCTACCTAGTGCTGTCAGCAGTTCAACATTGTAAAAGAGCCTGGGAAGCATAAACTTGGTTACAAATTCTCTTTAATTCAAGAAGACAGAAGAGTGAAGGGGAATGATCCTGTAAAAATCTTTCTAGCAACAAATTACAGAAGAAACAATTGGAAACAAACCACACTGGTAAATGATTAACGAAAAACTCATTTTTATCTTACAAATTGAAAGTCTGTTAAACTGCATGCTTGTATGGCTATCGGCCACTGCAAGTAGGACACACAGCGAAGCTCCGGTCCTGAACTCCCAGCACTGCCAGGGTCACATAGCATTATATTGATTTTATGATGCTATGTAACCCTAGCAGTTCTGGAATGTATTGGATAACACTAACAGCATTATGTACATTCCAGAACTGTAAGGGTTTCATAGCATCATAAATCAATATAATGCTATGTGACCCCGGCAATGCTGGGAGTTTAGGCCAGCTGTCTTGCCGAGAGTCCACAGTGAGGCACTCGCTCGTCTGAAAGGGGCCGTAGGCTCATGTACATGACCGTATCCTGTTTTGCTGTCCGCAAAACACAGATACCAGCCGTGTGCATTCCGTATTTTGTGGAATGGAATGTCCTGCCCTTAATAGAAGAGTCCTAGTCTCATCTGTAAAACGGACAAGAATAGGACATGTTCTATTTTTTTGCGGGTGCAATGGAACTGACATATGGATGCGAACAGCGCACGGTGGGCTGTTCCCATCTTTTGTGGCCACACTGAAGTGAATGGGTCTGCATCCGACCCACAAAAAAAAAATCCAGATCGGATGCGGAAAAAGATGCATTTGTGTGAATGAGCACTTAGACTAGTTCAGGGCTCATACAGAAGGGCAACTTTCATGTCCGTGTGCTGTCTGAGTGTAGAAAAGATAACACGCAGACTGATCACTGACACATTAGGTCAATGGGTACATTTACATGTTTTATACCCTTCATAGATCATCTGACCGTGCACAGAAACTCACAGCATGCAGTATTATGGTTTGAGGTTTACACTAGACTGACTTGTTCAGTTAGTGAAAAAAAGACAGTTTGCAGACGCCACCTGGGTGCGGTCTATTTTTCATGAATGTTGGGTTTTGATGACATACTAATGCCATATGGACAGACAGAATGCAATCACAGACAAAAACAAATGGAAGATATTTTCAGTGGACAGAAGACATGAGGCTGCTTTCACACAATCAGGCCTCGTTCACATCCGTGAAGGATCCGTGGTCGGTCCGTGTGTCCGTTTTTACCATCCGTAATTCACTGATGTTGCTCAGCTTCAAATTAATTTCCAAAGAATCTCCTATTAGTCTTCAGTGACAAACAGACGCAATATGTTATGTCAGTGTTTTGCACGGACCCATAAACTTCAATGGGCGTGCTTGATCCGCATCACAGATCAAAGTAGTGGATGTCCCCGTGATTTTTTTTTCTGATCCACAGATCAGAACAGGGCTAAAGTTAAACAGAAGCGCACAACACCACCCGCATAAGGAGGCAGGTATTTTTACACTAAGGGACAAATCACACAGTTTTTGGTGCTATTTTTCACGCATAATCCGGTAAAAAAAAAAAAAAAAAAACACCTCTGAAAAGTCTCCCATTCATTTCAATGAGAGGCAGAACTTGCTTTTTTTCCCCACGCTGAATCTTGGAGCAGAATCAACACTGATTCTCTCATGGAAAAGAATGGGAAGCCAAAAAAGGCCTCTTTCATACGAGCGTGACGGATTAGGTCCGGATGCGTTCAGGAAAACTCGCACCATTTTGCAAGCAAGTTCAGTCAGTTTTGTCTGCAATTGCGTTCAGTTGTTCAGTTTTTTCCGCGCGGGTGCAATGCGTTTTGATGCGTTTTTCACGCGCGTGATAAAAAACTGAAGGTTTACAAACAACATCTCTAAGCAACCATCAGTGAAAAACGCATTGCATCCGGACTTGCTTGCGGATGCAATGCGTTTTTCACGCAGCCCCATTCACTTCTATGGGGCCAGGGCTGCGTGAAGAACGCAGAATATAGAACATGCTACGATTTTCACGCAACGCAAATTGCGGAGCCGCAAAAACAACGGATGGCATCCATGTGCATTCTGTATTTTGCGGAACGGAACAGCGGGCCCCTAATAGAACAGTACTATTCTTGTCCGTAATACGGACAAGAATAGGACATGCTCTATTTTTTTTGCGGGCCTACGGAACAGGTATACAGATGCGGACAGCACACTGTGTGCTGTCCGCATTTTTTGCGAACCCATAGAAATGAATCCGCAAACAATACGTTCGTGTCAAAGAGGCCTTAATGTGTGTTTTAGCACAGTCCATGGGTTTAGCATGGAAGCATGCCCTATTTTGTCTGTGTTTACAGATCCTTCATGCCCATTATAGCCTATGGGTCAGTGAAAAACGTGGATGCCATCCGTTAAGAAGAGATGCTCTGAAAATTATTTTTCAGCTGTGCCGTGTCTGGGGAACATGAATGACACAGGGAAAGCAAAAAACGGAAACACGGACCAAACATGTATTTTCCACAGAAATCTTCACTGATGATTCACTGACCATCTTATCACAGATTTCATCCTGGAGGTGTGAATGAGGACATAAGGGAAGATTTGCTAATCCTGTTGAAGACATAAATGTAGACAGGCAGTCTAGATGTGCCAAAGTTGTCAAAATGCCTAATTTTATAACAGAATTTTGTGCCAAAATTCTTATATGCCACCTTGCCAAGAACATCCAGAGCATCAATCAGGAAAGAAATCTATTCTCCTGTAAGGTCTTGAGGAGTCAGCATCAGAGTCTGCAATGTACTATTATGCTGAATTGCTTCCTGAAGTAACGTTTTCTTCTGATCTTGCTCTGGTGAACCAACATGGAATAAGGCCTCATGCACACAAACGTTGCAATTTGCAGTCCGCAGCATGGCCACTGACCGTGGGGCTGCCGCATGCGGATCGCGGACCCATTGACTTCAATGGGGTCCGTAAACCGCATCCGACTGTCCACACTGTAAAAAAAAAAAGAACATGTTCTATTTTTTTGCGGTGCGGAGGCACGGACAGAAACACCACCACGTTTCCGCACCATACCGCCCGGATTGCTGGCCCATTCAAGTGAATGGGTCTGCATCCATGATGCGGGGTGCACACGGCCAGTGCCCATGTATTGTGGACCCGCTGTATATGCGATGGCATATGGCCATGTGCATGAGGCCTAACAGTAATGCCTCTCAACTAGAGATGAGCGAGCATGCTCGGCCGAGCGTGCTCGGGAGCAATTTTCGAGTAGTAGCGTACGCATCTTCTAATCTGTACGCTAATGCGTACGCATCGTGTAATTTGTACGCATTAGCGTACAAATTTAAAAAGATGCATACGCATTAGTGTACAGATTATAAGATGCGTACGCTACTACTCGAAAATTGCTACCGAGTACGCTCGGCCGAGCATGCTTGCTCATCTCTACTCTCAACCTCAAGGTTTTTGTGATGGATAGAAAAATCCTTCTCAAAAGAAAACACGTAATATTGGAAACGGGGAATCGACCTATGAATTAACCCTTAGAGGACTAGGCAATTTTCCATTTTTGGGCAAATTTTACTTTCTAACGGCACAATTTATGATTGCATACAATGTAGTGGGGAAACAATTCCAAATGGGGTGGAACTGGGAAAAAAAACAATTCTGCCAAAGTTTTTTGGGTTTTCATTTTACTCCATTCACTATGCCGTAAAATTGACCCGTTACCTTCATTCTCTTCATTGTGTAGATGCTCCTTAGATCTAGGGTTGCCGTATAACTTCATCCTTGCAAAATACCTGTAGCTAGAAGGCTTGTTAGAGAGCCATTATTAGTATCCATATTATTAAGAACCCTGGAACCAAAATAGAATTGAACAGTCTCTAAAGCTGCGCCTCCGGTAAGATAAGTTTAGAACAATCTCTATTATGAAGGCCTGAAAAATGAACGACTTATGGACAGCTGTGACTACTAAGGAAGTGGGAGAAGTCCCACCTGTGAATACTCAGGAAGCTGTGAGGGGCTGCTTTGAGTTTTGGGAAAGCTGTGGAGGGACGGGCTGTGCTGAGAAAGTGGGTGGTCAGCTCTGATGACTGCGGAGCTGTGTAATTGGGGAGGCGGGTGAGGAATCAGATATTTACTACTACAGGAAAGAATACTACTATGAACGCTATTACTGATGATGAGGATGTTTTACTATAATTCATGTATCTTGTCTGTTTAATTATTTCAGATAACACCAGGAAGCAAATCTTCTGTTGCTAATTTGTGCCCCGGGGATGTGATACTTGCCATTGATGGATACAGCACTGATAACATGACACACGCTGAAGCACAAGATAGGATTAAAGCTGCAACGGACCAGCTCTGCCTAAAGATTGACAGGTATACAATTTCTATCAGTTATAACACCCGGACACATAGGTATTAGCTCACTGACGTGAGGCCAGAGCTCTTATTGCCGATTACAATGAGAAGTTTTCGTCAAGGGAATCTGTCCCCTCTCTTACACCCTATTAAGTAGAAGACTACATGAATAGTACTGCCGCCACTGACTCCAGATCGCTAGGTTATGTGTCCATACAATCCCCAGTTCCTCTGCTTTGTGTCTGCATACCGGTGCTGGGATACATTGTGAGGACTCATGAGCATGTGCACATAATAGAGAGGACTCATCCTGGAATCCTCTCTATTATGTGCGCATGCTCATCAGTCCTCACAATGTACTCCAGCGCTGGTTTCAGGCACACCACATGGGAACAGGGGTGAGCATGGACATGTAATTTGGTGACCTGGAGTGTGGGGCAGCAGTACTATTCATGTAGTACTGCACTTAATAGGGCTCAGGACAGGTGACAGATTCCCTAGAACATCAGTGGTGTTAAATGTATGACTCATTGTGGTAATCTCTCTAGTTGCATCCTATTAATAATCAGAATCATAAACACATTACACTTAAAGGAGAATCATGTAACAAATCCAGAAAAAAATAAAAAATCTTGCCTTCCAGGCCAAAGGAGATTTCCCATCGGTAACATATATTACTTCTTTGTAGGAAATGGAATTAAATGTTAGATTTTTGATGGTCCAAGTGAAGGGATCTCTACTAAAAAACAGAAAAATGGCTCCATTCAACTCATCTCACCCTGCAGGCCTGATTCGAGACAAGGGGATTCCCATTCTCTCGATTGGTGGAGAGCTTCCCATCACACATATTCTACAGAGAAAATATAAATGTTACTGGTTAAAGAAACAGCTTTCAAAAGCAAGCCCCATATTTTCATACTGCATTAGGAGAAGCCTACAGAGAAATCCAATAATGCCTATTTTTGGTCACCAGCTTTTCAACTATGATACCTTTTTGGCAAAGCGTGCAGTACAAAGTTATCCTAGACTAGGTGGGACTTTGATGGGAAGGAGACACGAAGAGATGCCATTGTGTGACTGGATCGTTACTCAGGGGAGAGAAGTTGAAAATCGTCACTTTTGTAAAGACACAAGTAAAGAAAGGGGAATGTCATTCAGCTGCCTATGATACTTAACGCCCTGGGTTCCAGGAAGCCAAGACGGTGCATGGAGGAAGCCGCTCTGGAGATGGCGAAGTAAAATCTTGGGGGGTCATTTATTAAACAGAGATACACCTATATTAAGCGTATTTCAGGCACAGATTAAGCTGCAAAGGTCCTTTGTGCCACAATCTGCAACTTTTTCTGCTTACGCCAGGTCTAAAAAAGTGGGCATGGCAAGGGCAGGGAAGGGGATTGGCCGGCAGGCTGATCTCATTTACACCTTGCTTAGGCGTAGAAAATTGCCTAAATGTAAGACAGCTAGGAAGCTGCCTTACATTTAGTAGCGGCGGTGGATCCGCCGAACTTATGTAGTGGCCGGCGCCCAGGGGCGTAGCTATAGGGGGTGCAAAGGTAGCAGTCGCTACCGGGCCCAGGAGCCTGAGGACTACCCTTGTGCCGCATAAGAAAACACACTAAGCACTGACGGACGGGGACCCAAGCTGAACGCCTGCACCAGGGCCCATGAGCCTTTAGCTACGCCCCTGCCGGCGCCTCTACATAACTGCGGCAGTTCCACTGCCAGTGCAGGGGTTTATTAAAACACTGGTCTTAATAAATGTGCCCCTTGATCTTTATTGGTCACTTAAAAATCCTTAAGGTACAATTAAAAAAAAAAGTTTTTATGAAGACGTTGTGCTGGATTCACCTTGTCAGTTTTGTAAAGAAACTGCAGCAAGGTTAACATTGTTGCACAATCTAATCCATATTGTGGTTCAGATTTTGAATTAATTAATATAGTTAATAAAAGGGGTATTCCAGCCCAGTACAAAAAGATGCAACCAGTGAATGGCTGACCATTTCTTGCTGCATTTTCTCTTTGGCACCATCCGAAGAGAAGTGGTAGGCAGGGGGATCATGAAGGTGAATATAAGCCATTTTATTTTTTAACCATTTTCGGCCATGGGACATCATTTATTCAGCTCAAATACCATATTAAATATTACAGGGTCCTTATATGACTGACTGAAGTTACAGACCATTATCTTGCACCTCAGTTTCTGCAAATGTAACTAATGTACATCTTTGATATAATATTCACCAAACATTACTTGATAAAACGTAAAGTTGTTCAGCCATAAAATATTATTTGGAAAACCACTAACGGTGTTCTAAAATAACAGCCAAACATTGGCCACAACGGTCACATATCCCTGTTGAAAGGAATCAGGAAGTAGACACGGGCGGGGACCTGGGAAGCGCTAAAACCAAAGCTGCTGGGGATCCGTAAAGTGAGTACTTTGTTTGCTATTTTAGAACTTTCTAGGATGTTTCTAAATCATTTTTCATGGCTGGACATCCCCTTTCACAATATATGGTGTATCTGCTAAAGTGTATGGGTTTTTAACTGTATGTGTTTGTCTTCAGAGCTGAAACTAGGATGTGGTCTCCGCAAATGTGTGAAGATCCATATAAAATAAACCTTGAATCTGAACCACAGGTAAGGAACTCTACTTGTTTTTGTGTGTTTTTTAAATACTGATAACAAAATTGATGGACTTGGTCATAGTTACTAACTTACTTACAGCCAAATATTCTTAAATTATATATCAACCTTGGCCGAGCAACCATGTGATCTTAGTAGGAAGAGGAGGCCGCTGGAAGACTCATTTGCAGGCAGCTTATCTTCCCAAGAACAAAAGCATCAGGAAGTTAAAATCCAACTGCCCAGTACTTATCTACCCCAACATCTGTCACCTGGGAAAAGTCAGCAGGCACCAATAACCCACTTGTCTGCATTCACATGACCGTTTTTTTCCGCATCCGATACACATTTTTTTGCTAGTCAGGCACATTCATTTTAATGGGGCCTGGCCACATCCATATGTCTGTTCCACAGCCCTGCAAAAAAACATAGAATGTGTCCTATTCTTGTCCATTTTGCAGACAAGAATAGGCATTGTTACAACGGGTCCGCAAAAAAAAAAAAAAAGATGCAACACAAATGATACACATAATAGTGCTAAAATAAAAGCTCATACAATACTACAATTAAAATTCTAACTAAAACTCCTATTTGGTTCTAAAATAACAATAGTGCCCAAGTAACATTTCCTTTATAATGTGCTCAAATAATATCACCATATACAAGGCCAAAATAAATACCACCATTTAAACCCCTAACTGTTTTGCCAAAGTCCAGCCCGGGCAGTGTGAAAAGTAACTAACTGGAGGGGGGAAGGCTGCTTTAGATGCTGCTATCTCCTGAATAGTAACAGCAAAAAAACATGCAACTGGTCTTGTTTGAGTCCAAGCAACAGAGGAGAAATCACTGTTAGAAATCGGGAAAGTCAGGAATAATCGCAGGTAAAACATGTTTTTACTTTCATTTTCAGCTGCATTCACAGCATCCCGATATCTATCAGTGATATCTTTCTCTGTCCTGGACACATTGCTGCTGGTATTGTCTGAAAGCTTGGAATGTCTGCTTTCAAACAAGACCAGTTGCATGTTTCTAGCTGCTACCATTTAGGAGGTAGCAGCAACTAAAGAAGCCCTCCCCCCTCCAGTTAACTACTTTTCCCACTGCTGGAGCTCCACTCTGGCAAAACAGGGGGTTAAAGCCCATATAATACCATTAGGCCAATTTCACACAAGTATATTGAGTCCAGGAAATATGCTCCATGTGACAGCTGTATTTCACAGACCAAACACTGGTCCTCTGCCCCGAACTCACAGGAACATAATGATTTATGATGCTGTGAGTTCCTGTCTGACCACGGGTCTGCTGTCCAGTACTTATATAACACCGTAAGTACAGTTTAGTAGATGTGCATTCAGGCAGGAGCACAAAGCATCATAAATCCTTATGATGCTGTACATTATGATGCTGAACAGTATTCAGTCCAAGAAATAGAGCTGTCACACGGAGCCTGTTTTCCAGACTGAATACACTCATGTGGAATGGCCTTACTCATATGCCACACACTCAGATATCCAATCCCCATTGTACTCCTTTACTCATCTAGGCAGTGGTTGTATTACTGTTCATTATGCCTAGACTCCTATAAGCTGTAAAACTTGACATTATAGATAAACGTTGTTAGGTTGGAATCACACGTGCAGCTTTTATTGTAGTATTATATGCAGTTTTAGGAGCCAAAGCCAGGAGTGGATCTGAAAGGAAGGAAAAGTATCAAGTAAAAGGCAGATGTTTCTGCAGAATGGGTGCATTAGAACATGTTCATACAGTGTTTTTTATGCGTATAACATTAAAAACACTTAAAATACACTTGTTATTGCTTTCAATGGGTAGCAACACATGAATTTGCTAATTTGTGGGTGAATTCCGTGGCAGTAGAACACAATGGGCGTTCCCAGTACATATTTCTGGTGTGTGAACATACCCTTAGGCTAAATTCACACGACCTTATGTATTTTGTGGTCGGCAAAAAATATGGATGACGTCCATGTGACATCCGTGTAGCATTTTTTTTTTTTTTTTGGTGATCCTTTGTAACAATGACTTTGAATAGGACATGCTCTATATTTTTTGTGGGCCACGGAACAGACAAACGGATGCGGACAGCATACTGTGCGGTGTCCGCATTTTTATGCGGACCCACTGAAATGAATGGGATCTCATCCAATCCGCATAAAAAAACGGAACGGACACAAAAACAAAATCGTTTGTGTGAATGTAGCCTTATCGATTAATACAGTCTGTGCAGAGGTCATACAATAAGCATTCTATCAGTCACTGTACCTCCTTTTACATTATTGTAAAAGTTCCTACTACTGCTAAAAGGGGCCGCAGAGAAACACCAAAAAATATATGAAGCCACCAGGTGCTGCCCCCAACATCTCATAGACCACAGACGTCTATGCTGCAAATTCACCCTTGGACATGGCGGGATGTGTGAGCTCAGGAGACCAGTGCTATAAGAGAGCAGGACTGGGAAACCAACATATTCTTCTTTGTGTGAACTAATGAGGTGCTTAGATTTATAGATATTCTGTAACATTGGGGGAGAACATAAAACACAAGTCTTCATTTGCTAAACCTTCTAGAAGCTTCTAAACCCTTTTCAGAAAAAAAGTTTATAGCATATAATAACATTCTGAGATATTGGAAACAACTGAAATGTGATCTGTAAACATTGGGCGATCACATTTACAATTTAAGGAAAACGTAAATTCATTTTAGTGACCAGGACAAAAAAAAATGTAAATTTTATTTATCACCCACATTTACGGATCTACTGAAGGCTATCCCCAGACTTTTTGGGAATCCATGGTTCACAAGTTAAAGAAGAACTCCCCAAAAATTTTTATTCTCTGACCTGTTAGAAAGGTGCATGATGTAATCTGTAGTGAATGCAATCATCTTATCTGAGACTGTATTTGTGAGTTATCCCCTCTCTTCTAATTGTAGCTGGGTCATGTGACCAACTCCCTGACCTCCAACTGACCCAGGACAGAAAGCCAGTCACTTTTCTATTCATTCCTATGAGACTCAGAGTGAGGCTCCCATAGGAATGCATAGAGAAATAGACTTCCTGTCCACACATAAGATGTTGTGTCAGTTGGTGGGTCTGATTGCTGGTCACATGACACAGATGAGAAGCATCAGGAAGATATAACTCACAAATACAGACACTGGTAAGAAAATGACACTTACTACAGATTACATCATGTACATTTCTAGTAGAACATGGAATAAAATATTTTGTGGGAGTTCTTCTTTAAGAACTGTTCTAACAGTAGAAATTACATGCATGCGATGTATATGTGTGAAATATACGGTAAACAGTGGTGCCTTTGCCTGCGTGTGTTTAATCCGCATGAATTGTGCTTTGGTGTGTTTTATCCAAATGTACACAGGAGTTCAAGCCTATTGGTACAGCTCATAACAGAAGAGCACAACCTTTTGTAGCTGGTGCAAATATTGGTGACAAAAAGCAGGTAGTGAGTTCTTCCTATAACACCCCAATTGGGCTGTATTCATCTGGCAACATAAAAGATGCCTTCCATGGACAGATGAGAGGTCTTATTCCTAATGCAGATCAAATGTAAGTAGAATATACAATAGCTATGCATGCAAACCCTTTGTAAAAAAAAAAAAATCTAACCAAATTTTTTTTAGTGTCTACCTTAAACTGCTACATTAATGTATTTCACCAGTTTTGTATTTTATACAGTATGTTTAAAATGTTTTTGACATGTTAATTGGATGTACAATGCAAAAAATAGGGCTCAGCAGAATGTTCACCGCTATAAGAAGCGAGTTCTGCGTCTGCCAGACACCTCATGCCATGCTTACCCACCTAATGAAACAACAAACTGGGCATCCTGGATTTCATCAATGTTTCACTTGCCAGATTTTAGGAAAATTAGACTGCCTTAAGACACTTTAAACAGGCTGTCCCACATACAGTATATGCTGTAAATCATAGTGGATGTAATATGTATTTGTGAATTACCCTCTCTCTTCTGATCCTCATCTGTCATGTGACCATCAGAGTGTCAGTCACATGACACAGCTGAGAACCCAAAGGGAGAGGATAACTTACAATACAGTCACCAGTCAGAAGCTCACCTCCATGACAATTTACATCATATATCTTTCTGCATCTTTGTGGGAGTGCTCCTTTAAGTCGTCTGCAGCATACAGCTGTAATTTTCTAAAGAATGTGGCCAAACTTCCTACAATCTGACGTCTAATCTTGAGACATCCTCCTTAAGGCAGCAATAAATATAAGACAGTGTATTAGGTTTGCCTGGAGTTTTTCTTTAAGAAAATGAATGTTATGTCCGAACCACTGCAAGCAGCCACTGTGCATAGCTATATATATATCCAAAGATTAGTGTGGATATATACTTCAAAAACACCTGTAGCAGCCAAAAATTAATTGCAACTACTTCCAAGGAATTTTCGCAAATTACTACTGTCATTCACTAAAGCATGGACATCTTAATGTTAAGCCATAATTAAATTTCTTACTCCCAGAAAATGTTTTTTTGCTCCATTAATAATGTTCAGCAGGTACATTGCACTGCCATTAATTTTCTTTAAAAAAAGCACCTTATTCCTGATTTATCAGCCTCTTTTCTTGTCCTCCATTGTTCCATGTGTCTGCACTCTGAATCATACAGAGAGACTGACCCAAACCCAACTGTGTATTTTCTCTATGAATTCCTATGAGACTTAGGCCCCATCCACACGACCGTATATTTGCGTGTCCGCATCACTGCGGACCCACAAATATACGGGGGTTGCCCAGCGTGTGTTCCGCAGCGCTCGGAACACACGCCGTGCGGCTCCATTGAAAATGCTTATACTTGTCCGTGCGTACGGGCAAGTATAGGACATGCTTCAAATGAGCCGCGGCACGGAGCTAGCGCCGTGCTGCGGCTCCCGGCCCCATAGAGGCAAATGGGGCCGCATCTATTCCCGCATTTTTGCGGATAGATACGGCCCCATTCAATATGGTCGTGTGAATGGGGCCTTACGGTACATTTAATCGTTCATGGGTATCCACAGACAGACTGACTTTTGGTCTGCGCTAAAGACGCTGTACGACTTGAAGTGTCAGAGTGCGGTCACATGGTACAATGGAGGAGCGGAGGCTGATAAATCAGGAATAAAGCACTTGGTAAGAAAATTAACAGCAATAATATTTACCTAATGTATATTACACACAGAGCAAACAATAATACATTTTCTTGGAGTGTGCCCTAATGCATTGTTCATCCTTAATTTAAAAAATATTATATATATTTTATATATATATATATATATATATATATATATATATATATATATTTTATTATTATTATTTTTTAATGGCTTACATTTATATTTTACCAACCATTTTTATCCTACAGGATTTGGGATACTTTGAGCACAAGCATAATATCAGGCCTAAACCTTTCATACTTCCAGGCAGGACCAGGTTATAATCATTTGACTTATTTGTGTTGTATGCATGATACCAGTGTGCATTCAGTTATTGGTAACATACAGGTTCAAGATGATTTCGGCAAACCAGTGAAGCACATTTTATCCTTTTATATACCGTATACTGTACTAATGATACCTGCAAACAATACCAAGCTTATACTAATATATTCCATACTAAGGCCGGTGTCACACGTGACTGATTACATGTGGATTTTCCATTGCGGATTTTCGTGGGGAAAATCCACAGTTGTACAGAATTCTCATCCACATGCTGCGTAAAAAATGCTGCAGAAAAGCAGCAGAAGGTTTTTTCCATGACGTGGCCCCAGCCTAAAACTAGTTTTCAATGGAATATTTGCAAAAAAATCAGTCGATACAAATACTATACAAAAATATTAATTTTTTTATTTGTATATGAAATAACATGAATATTGAAAGTGCATGCAAACACTGAAACCACTTTAACTCTTGCATGAGAAAGCCTCACACACAGTGGCTGTGGTGCAGGTGCTGCATGTTTTATGTTTACCTTAGCCAAAAATTAGGGTGTATAATGTAAAGCAAATGTGGTATCAACTTATGGACTACATTCATACTATGGCTCAGACTTGTGCAGGACCACAATACGTCACCCACACAAGTTTATGTGGCCAAGCTGTACCTATGATTTCAATCAAAGAGAGATTTTCTGTCATATTCTGCATGGATCCAACATGGAATGCTCCTCTGGATGAACTTTCACAGAAATATACCCTAATAGAAGCACTGTTTCTAGGAGAGATTGGCCCAGGTTTATTAGTGGTGCAAAGTGTCACAATTTTGAAGCAACTAAGGTTTCTACACTTTTTTGGACCTGCTCCACAGGGGACTTGCTCCAGAATGGAGCAGAGCTTCACTGGAAAGGCGGTATGGCCTAGAGTGCACCATTTTGCACAATACTGGTGTAAAATACTGTCTCAAAGTAAGCCAACCAATAGTTATATAGTCAGAGAACAGTGTCTATCCTTGCACCACATTGATTATCCAGCCTGGGACCCCTGTGTTGAGGCTTTTATTGCAAATCTAATGCAGATTTCACCCTATACATAGCAAAAGATGAAATTCACAGTGGATATCTGCAGTATAGCAGATTTAACCCCTAACACATAATTACATACATATACAGTACAGACCAAAAGTTTGGACACAGCTTCTCATTCAAAGAGTTTTCTGTATTTTCATGACTATGAAAATTGTAGATTCACACTGAAGGCATCAAAACTATGAATTAACACATGTGGAATTATATACTTAACAAAAAAGTGTGAAACAACTGAAAATATGTCTTATATTCTAGGTTCTTCAAAGTAGCCACCTTTTGCTTTGATTACTGCTTTGCACACTCTTGGCATTCTCTTGATGAGCTACAAGAGGTAGTCACCTGAAATGGTTTTCACTTCACAGGTGTGCCCTGTCAGGTTTAATAAGTGGGATTTCTTGCCTTATAAATGGGGTTGGGACCATGAGTTGTGTTGGGCAGAAGTCAGGTGGATACACAGCTGTTAGTCCTACTGAATAGACTGTTAGAATTTGTATTATGGCAAGAAAAAAAGCAGCTAAGTAAAGAAAAACGAGTGGCCATCATTACTTTAAGAAATGAAGGTCAGTCAGTCCGAAAAATTGGGAAAACTTTGAAAGTGTCCCCAAGTGCAGTCACAAAAACCATCAAGCGCTACAAAGAAACTGGCTGACATGAGGACCGCCCCAGGAAAGGAAGACCAAGAGTCACCTCTGCTGTGGAGGATAAGTTCATCCGAGTCACCAGCGTCAGAAATGGCAGGTTAACAGCAGCTCAGATTAGAGACCAGGTCAATGCCACACAGAGTTCTAGCAGCAGACACATCTCTACAACAACTGTTACGAGGAGACTGTGTGCAGCAGGCCTTCATGGTAAAATAGCTGCTAGGAAACCACTGTTAAGGACAGGCAACAAGCAGAAGAGACTTGTTTGGGCTAAAGAACACAAGGAATGGACATTAGACCAGTGGAAATCTGTGCTTTGGTCTGATGAGTCCAAATTTGAGATCTTTGGTTCCAACCACCGTGTCTTTGTGCGACGCAGAAAAGGTGAACGGATGGACTCTACATGCCTGGTTCCCACCGTGAAGCATGGAGGAGGAGGTGTGGGGGTTCTTTGCTGGTGACACTGTTGGGGATTTATTCAAAATTGAAGGCATACTGAACCAGCATGGCTACCACAGCATTTTGCAGCGGCATGCTATTCCATCCAGGTTTGCGTTTAGTTGGACCATCATTTATTTATCAACAGGACAATGACCCCAAACACACCTCCAGGCTGTGTAAGGGCTATTTGACCAAGAAGGAGAGTGATGGGGTGCTACGCCAGATGACCTGGCCTCCACAGTCACCAGACCTGAACCCAATTGTGCTAAGCATCTCTGGGAACTCCTTCAAGACTGTTGGAATACCATTTCAGGTGACTACCTCTTGAAGCTCATCAAGAGAATGCCAAGAGTGTGCAAAGCAGTAATCAAAGCAAAAGGTGTCTACTTTGAAGAACCTAGAATATAAGACATATTTTCAGTTGTTTCACACTTTTTTGTTAAGTATATAATTCCACATGTGTTAATTCATAGTTTTGATGCCTTCAGGGTGAATCTACAATTTTCATAGTCATGAAAATACAGAAAACTCTTTGAATGAGAAGGTGTGTCCAAACTTTTGGTCTGTACTGTATGTGATTGGCGTTAAGGGTTTTTCGCACTACTTTTTTACGTTGCAGAGGCACGGACAGAAACCCCAAATCCGCAAAAAACGGATCCATAAAAAACATGGATGGCGTCCTTGTGCATTCTGTATTTTGCAGAACGGAACAGCTGGCCCCTAATAGAACAGTCCTATCGTTGTCCGTAATGTGAACAATAATAGGACATGTTCTATTTTTTGGCGGAACAGAAATACGGACATACGGAAACAGAATGCACACTGAGCAAGTTCTGTTTTTTGCAGACCCATTGAAATGAATGGTTCCATATACGGTCCACAAAAAAAAAAAAATGGAACGGACACGGAAAGAAAATACGTTTGTGTGCATGAGCCCTAACAGAGATATCACACTTATATAATCTTTCTTGCTTGTCATACTTTTTTTAAATTTTGCATCTACATAATCTGACCACCATATTTTTGTTCATAGTTATGTCTACGAAGCTGTGCAAGGGCTCATTTTTCACAGGGTGATCTGTAGTTTGATCTGTAGTTTTTATTGATACCATTTTGGAGTTTGAGATAACTTTTTATTCAATTTTTTGAGAGGTGAAATGAGGAAAAAAATGGCGAATTGGCCAACTTTTTTTTCCTTTACGGCGTTCACGTACAGGATAAAAATGCTTAGATTTTGATAGTAAGGGCATTTTGGGAAGTAACTTTTTTATTGTTTATTTTTATTATGGGGAAAGGGGGTGATTTATATATATTTCTTAAAAATATTTTTACTTATATTAAGTCCTCTTAGGGGACTTTAAACACGTGATCGTTAGATCACTTGTCCCATAGACTGAAAAGAATTACCATTAATAGTAACATCGTTTATGAGGCAGAAAAAAGACATCTGTCCATCCAGTTCAGCCTATCAGACATTCAATACATTCCTATGGAGCCCTGCCTCTGTCTTGGTCATCTCACTGCAGGAGAGAGTGACATTGAACAGTGCTGCAGCTTTCCAAGGTGAAGGCACAGGGAAGGATTTAATCATGAGAGCTAGAGCACTTGCCAGGCTCAGGACTGCCCACAGGGCACTTGCATTTTCATTTGCATATTGGATCAAACTTCATTTTCTGGTCGACTGGACTTTCAAGGACACAAAGGCCAACTGTTTTAGTCCACTACACGGCACTGGAATTAATTCAATAAGCAGATAAGAACCGTCAGACTCCCTTTAAGCTTTCTCTACAATGTTCATTTCATCTGCATGTCTACCTGAACATCACCAATGATAAATACTGATCCAAACTGCTTGAGCGTACAAATAACAATACTAGAAAAACTGCAAATCAGCCTTAGACTTCATGTACATGACCATGTGAAGGATATGGTTTCTCACGGAACAGAAAAGCAAAAGCTGCAGCTCTGAATTTGTAGTAGTGTATTCTTCGTGTAGGTTTCTGTGTGGTGCTCAGGTACATTACTTGCATCTTTAGTCTAGGGATAGAAAATGGTGCATCCAAATACATGGATCCAATTCCTTATTCCCCATGGCCTTCCATGGGAATATCGGCATCCACATGGCACTCAATGGGTCATGCCACTTTTTTTTTTTCTTATAGCAGCACATAAACATAAAAAAAAAATCCCTCAATGTGAAAACAAAGTAGGAGTACGGAAACTTTTATAGGACAACTCTAGCACCACACAGAAAAGTACAGATCCATAACGGTTGTGTGCAAGAGGCCTTAGGATTAGTTTACTCATTGTCTGCATGCCTCACTGATTGTAAGACATTATATTACTACACTTTGACTGATATCTCTGCACTTGTTACTTCACTTTTCCAATCTTGCTATCACTGGCTTTGTAACACAGCGGAAGCAGCACTCCTTCCGGCTTTGATCCTGGCAGTGGACGCAGCACCCCCTCCACAGCGAGCACTGTTGGCACTATAGATCCTGGTGAGCTGAAAGCTGCCTCTAGGATTGCACCTAACATTCCTCTGGAAATGGAGCTTCCCGGTGTGAAGATTGTCCATGCACAGTTCAATACTCCAATGCAACTATATTCTGATAACAATGTTATGGAAAGTCTACAAGGGCAAGTCTCCACCATCTTGGGGGAGAAACCTATGATGAGGTATATAGTTTGCACACTTACCTTGTATACTGCTGCGTTGTAGAGGAAATATTGAAGAAGAGGGTTTACTTGAATTGTATATGTTGAATTTAAAAATGCCCAGTCTTTCTGCCACTGGGGGAGAGCCGGGATACCCCATGAATATTAGATGGTTATCTGGTCAGGTAACATTCATCTACTATGTATGGCCATCTTAGCTGAGATGCTGAGACTGATATGCACAAAACTTTATTTGCAAAGATATGGCTGCTTTCTTTCAAAAACAGCTCCCCTCCTGTACCCAGGTTGTGTGCAGTATTGCAGTACAGAGCTGTAATACCCCATACAACCCCTGGACAGGGGTAGAGCTGTTTTTAAAAGAAAGCAGCCATGTTTTTCTAACCTCGGACAACCCCTTTAATAAGGCCTTATTAAACAGCAGAGCCATGTCCATGAAGGCTGTATAGTGGAACATGGGGCCGTTAAAGAAGTGTTTCAGTTACTACAAGTTAACCCCCACCGATCCTCAGAATGGGCATCTTGTATCCCTGTACTAATGGAGCGACAGATCGAGCATGCTCCATGCCACTCCATACAATTTCTATGTGACTTCTGAGAACAGCAGAGTACAGCACAGTCCCATAGAGAATTAAAAGGGAAAGGAAGTGCGTATGTTCAACCAGCCACTCCATTAAGACAGGGATATGGCATTCTTGGTTATGGTGGAAGTCCCAGCGGTAGGACCCCCACCAATCAGTTTGTTATCCCCTATCTACTGGACAGGGTATAACTTATGGTTAAGACTCATGCACAAGACCGTATGTATTTTGAGGTCCGCAAAAAAAAAAAGATCCACAAAAAATCCGGATGACGTCTGTGTGCATTCCGTATTTTGTGGAACAGATCAGCTGGCCCCTAATAGAACAGTCCTATCCTTGTCCTCAATGCGGACAATAACAGGACATAGTTTTATGAGGAACGGACATTTGGACATACAGAAACAGAATGCACATGGAATAACTTCCATTTTTTGTAGACCCATTGAAATGAATGGTTCCGTATATGCTCAGCAAAAAAAAAAAACGGAACGGACGCAAAAAAAAATACGCTTGTGTGCATGAGCCCTTAGGCCTCGTCCACATTTCCGTGTCAGTGACCCATCCGTGAAAAAAAGCGTACGTGTTTCATCCGTGAAGCTGTCCGTGAAGGATCCGTGGTTGGTCCGTGTGTCCGTTTTTCCCATCCGTGTGGCATCCGTATTTCACTGACGTTGCACAGCTGAAAATTGATTTCCAAAGAATCTCCTATTAGTCATCAGTGAAAAACGGACGCACCACGGATGTGTATCAGTGATTTTCACGGACCCATAGACTTCAATGGGCGTGCTTGGTCCGCATCACGGATCAAAGTAGTGCATGTCCCCGTGATTTTTTTACTGACCCACGGTCAGTAGAAAAATGCTGAAATGTGAACAGATACATTTAAATCAATGGGTACGTGTGCTGTCCGTGAAAAATGCGGACAGCACACGTCAGTGAAAAACGGAAATGTGGACGAGGCCTTATTGGAATACTTTAAGCCCTGTATGGGTGCCACCACACGGCATTCTCCTCTAGAAGCATTAATCTCCGTAACATAACATACAATGGAGCATGGCACAGAAAAGACCTCCATATGGTCTTCTTTGAAAATGTAAGCATAAGAAGGTAACGTATGGACCCACAGTGTCATTTATGATCCACACAACTTGGAACCGCAAAATGGCTCCATCTGTAAGAACCCAAAAAAGATATTCTATTTCTGTATATTAGTTTTTACCTGCAAATCAAGATATGCACTTATTTGTTTAACGGGTAAATCAGAATACACCTACAACGACAGGAAATATGTATTCCAGTGTGTAAATATTCTACATCAAAACACCTACAAAAACACACCAGACTCAAATAGTAATACAAGTAGACTTGTATATTTAATAAGTTAAATCCAATACAGACGTATAAAATCATGAAAATCATAAAGATGTTAGTCACTCATAAACAAAGAGCTGAATACAGGGGTGCAAGTAAAAATAATGGGCAGCTACTCCGTAGAAAATAATTAGTACAAAAAATGACAACATAAGCCAGCAAATGCAAAAAGTAGGGAACCTCAATATATTTTTTTAACCCTTTCAGTACCGAGCCACTTTTCACCTTAAATCCCAGGCCAATTTTTGCAAATCTGACATGTGTCGCTTTATGTGGTAATAACTTTGGAACGCTCTTACTTATCCAGGCCATTCTGAGACTGTTTTCTCATCACATATTGTGCTTCACGACAGTAGTAAATTTGTGGCAAAATATTTCATTTTTATTTATAAAAAAAAACAAATTTAGCAAAAATTTGGAAACATTTGCAAATTTCAAAATTTCAATTTCTCTACTTTCAGAATACATAGTAATACCCCCAAAAAAAGTTATTATTTTACATTCCCCATATGTATACTTTATGTTGGCATCATTTTATAAATGTAATTTTACTTTTTTTTGGACGTGAGAAACCTTAGAAGTTTACAAGCCATTTTTCAAATTTTCATCAAAATTTCCAAAACCATTTTTTTAGCACCAATTCAGTTATAAAATGATTTTTGGGAGGCTTACCTAATGGAAAACACTAATAAATAACCCCATTTTAGAAACTACACCCCTCAAATTATAAAAAACTGATGTTACAAACTTTATTAACCCTTGAGGTGTTCCACAAGAATTAAAGGAAAATGGAGGTAAAATTTCAAAATTTCAATTTTTTGGTAGATTATTCCCGTTAATATTTTTTTTCTTGCAACCCAGCAAGGGTTAACAGCAAACTAAACCTCAATATACATTACTCTGATTCTGCAGTTTGCAGAAATACCCCATATGTGGTGGTAAACGTCTCTATGGGTTTGTGGCAGTGGTCAGAAGGAAAGGAGCGCCATATGGATTTTGGAGGCAGATTTTGCTAGAATGGTTTTTAGGCACCATTTTGTAATTGAGAGACCCTGACGTACCCCTAAAGTGGAAACCCTCAAAAAGTGATCCCATTTTAGAAACTACACCGTTCAAAGAATATATTAAGGGGGGTACTGGCCACTTTGACCCCCTTTTACGGAATTTACAGAATTTGGAAACACTTGACTGTGAAAATGAAAAGTTTCATTTCTTCCAATAATTTAATAAAATGTTGCTTTAGCCCCAAATTTTTCATTTTCACAAGGGGTAACAGGAGAAAAGCACCCCATAATTTGTTACCCATTTTCTCCTGAATACCCCATATGTGGTGGTAAACTGCTGTGGGGGCACATGGCAGGACTCAGAACAGAAGGAGTGCCATATAGATTTTGCAGCACAGATTTTGATGGATTGGTTTGCGGGAGCCATTGATTTTTATTTTTTTGAGTTATTGTCTTATGTGGGGGCTCATTTTTTGCGGGATGAGGTGAAGTTTTCATTGGTACCATTTCGGGGTACATAAGACTTTTTGATCACCTGCTATTACACTTTTTGTGAGTCAAGGTGAAAAAAATGGCTGTTTTGACATAGTTTTTTTTAATTTTTTTTTTACAGCATTCACCCGAAGGGGCAAATCATGTTATATTTTTATAGAGCAGGTTGTTACGGACGCGGTGATACCCAATATGTCTATCCAATTTTTATTTTTGTTAAGTTTTACACATTAGATGCATTTTTGAACAGAATAAAATCTTTTTTTTGTGTCGCCATTTTCTGAGAGCCATATTTATTTTATTTTTTGGGCGATTGTCTCAGGTATGGTCTAATTTTTTGCGGGACGAGATGACGGTTTGATTGGTACCATTTTGGGATTAATACGTCTTTTTGATCGCTTGGTATTACACTTTTTGTGAGGCAAGGTGATCAGAAAATGGCTTTTTTTGCATTGTTTTTTTTTTTTTTTACGGCGTTTACCTAGCGGGGTGGGTCATGTGATATTTTTATAGAGCCGGTCGATACATACGCGGCAATACCTAATATGCCTGCTTTTCTTTTTTTCCCTATTTTTTACAAAATTTTTTAACTTTATTTTGGGAAAACGATGCTTTTTTTTTTTATTACTTGAAACTTTTAATTTTTTTTGTTAAACTTTATTTTTTTAACTTCTTTTTTTACTTCATTTTTTTGTCCCAGTCTGGGACTTCAACTTTTGGGGGTCTGATCCCCTGCACAATGCATTACAATACTTTTGTATTGTAATGCATTCGCTGTAAGTGTATTACACAGTGTAATACACTTACAGCTTCTTGCCTGTGAGATCCAGGGGGCTCCGTCTCACAGGCTTCCGTAGAAGGCAGCCCGATGCCTAAGGAAGGCATCGGTCTGCCTTCCCTGCCATCGGGTCCCCGTCACAGCAGCGCGGGGACCCGATGGGCTCTCGCTCCCAGCACCGGCATCGCACATGCCGCGGTCAGCGCTGACCGCGGCAGTGCGAGGTTTAATGTACCAGCATCGGTGTTTTCACCGATGCTGGTGCATACAGCAGGGGTCCGGCTATAGGCCACTGCCGGACCCCTGCAGCTGATCGGGCGAGCGCAGCTCCTACATGTACGGCGCTGGGAGTCTAAGGGTTAAAGGAGCTTTCTGAGATATTTTAACTGATGACCTGAGAAAGTACCAGCTCTCACAGTAGCACCATGGCCTTCAATGTACAGCGGATGTGCTTAGTATCACAGCTCAGCCACATTCACTTCAAAAGGGCTAAGCTGCGCCAAGGCCAGTGGTGGTGAACCTATGGCACTGGTGCCAGAGGCGGCACTCAGAGCCCTGTCTGTGGACACCCGCACCCTGGAAAAAGTCTATGGTGTAACAATAGGCCTTAGACTTTTCCTGCCATTCATCAGCACAGGCAGAGCACTGAATGTAGGCAGGCTATTATAGCTAAGTGATAAAGTACACAGAATATATACTATCTTGGACTGTAGTATTCAGGTTACATTGCAGTGCTGGCACTTTGTGATAAATAAGTGGGTTTTGGGTTGCAGTTTGGGCACTCGGGCTCTAAACGGTTCACCATCACTGGCCGAGGCCATGTGACTGATGAACAGGATGTCATATGACCTAGGCAAAGCTGCGAGAAGGCTGCGGTGCTACTTCTGGTGCCACCACCAATCAGATACTGATGACTATGCAGAGGATAGGTCATCAGTTCAAATATCTCAGAAAACCCCTTTAATGTGCTAACTCAAATCATACAATACATATAATAGTACATGAGCATCCAACACAATAATAGTAAGCCTAGATACAGACCACACAGCAGCTCCACCCTCAGGGGTGGGTGCTCACATACTGTTATATGTATTATATAAGTGAGTTAGTTCTATGCAAAATATTGCTCATGCTGGCTTATTTTATGCTGTCATTTTTGCAGTACTTATTTTATGTGGAATAGATTTCTATCAGTGGCGTAGCTATAGGGGTCGCAGCGGTCGCAGTTGCGACCGGGCCCCTAAGCCAGGGGGGCCCGAGGGCCCCCTTGCCACTTGCAGGGCCGCACCGCCAATTAGCCAGGTGCGGCGCGGCCCTGCACACAGATAGGGGCAGAGGGAGATGAGCGCTTCCATTGTGGAAGCGCTCATCTCCATAGTCATCTGTATGGAGGACGGCGATACAGATGCCTGTATTGTACTGGGGCAGGGGAGGGAGAGGCGTCTCCCCTGCCCGTTCCTCTGATAGGCTGCAGGCACTGGGCCTGCAGCCTATCAGAGGCCGGCTCAGGCGGCGCGATGACGTCATCGCGCCGCCTGAGCCGTACATCGCGGGACACAGGCCGGAAGAGGCCTGCATCGCATCGCTGTCAGCACCATGGAGGTAAGTATAAGTGTTATTTTTTTTTTATTATTTTTTTTTTTTAATTGTAGCAGTCACCGACCGTAGCCTAATTGGGGGCACTGGGGGCATTTTTACTGGCACATGGGGGCACTGGGGGCATTTTACTGGCACATGGGGTCATTTTTACTGGCACATGGGGGCACTGGGGGCATTTTACTGGCACATGGGGGGCACTGTGGGCATTTTTACTGGCACATGGGGGCACTGTGGGCATTTTACTGGCACATGGGGGCACTGTGGGCATTTTACTGGCACATGGGGGCACTGTGGGCATTTTACTGGCACATGGGGTCATTTTTACTGGCACATGGGGGCACTGGGGGCATTTTACTGGCACATGGGGGCACTGTGGGCATTTTTACTGGCACATGGGGGCACTGTGGGCATTTTACTGGCACATGGGGGCACTGGGGGCATTTTTACTGGTACATGGGGGCGCTGGGGGCATTTTTACTGGCACATGGGGGCACTGGGGGCATTTTACTGGCACATGGGGGGCAGTGTGGGCATTTTTACTGGCACATGGGGGCACTGTGGGAATTTTACTGGCACATGGGGGCACTGTGGGCATTTTTACTGGCACATGGGGGCACTGTGGGCATTTTACTGGCACATGGGGGCACTGTGGGCATTTTACTGGCACATGGGGGCACTGTGGGCATTTTACTGGCACATGGGGGCACTGTGGGCATTTTTACTGGCACATGGGGGCACTGTGGGCATTTTTACTGGCACATGGGGGCACTGTGGGCATTTTACTGGCACATGGGGGCACTGGGGGCATTTTTACTGGTACATGGGGGCACTGGGGGCATTTTTACTGACACATGGGGGCACTGGGGCATTTTACTGGCATGGGGCATTTTTACTGGCACATGGGGGCACTGGGGGCATTTTTACTGGCACATGGGGGCACTGAGGGCATTTTTACTGGCACATGGGGGCACTGGGGGCATTTTTACTGGCACATGGGGGCATTTTTACTGGCACATGGGGGCACTGGGGGCATTTTTACTGGCACAAGGGGGCACTGGGGCATTTTTACTGGCACATGGGGGCATGGGGCATTTCTTACTGGCACATGGGGGCACTGGGGGCATTTCTTACTGGCACATGATTTTGAGGGGGAATCAATGGGGGGAACTTCTGGCGCATTATTGGGGCATTTCTTACTGGCACATAATTTGGGGGGCATCTATGGGTGGGGAGCACTTCTTACTGGCACATTGGAAGCATTATTACTTCTGGGGCACAGTGGGGACATTAGTACTGTGGGGGGCACTATTACTGTGGGGGGCACCCTGGCACAGTATCAGCGCAGTTATTTCTGGGGGACGTTATGTTCACACTATTACGGGACACTATTTGCTGGGCGCAGTTATTTTAGGACACTGTGTGCCAATAATTATTGAAGGGCACTATCTGTGTGGTACTAGTGGCACAGTACTGGGGGTGGTAGGATGATTTGTCCAGAAGATGGGAGGATGATGGAAAAGTAGTAAACTAAGATTTTTTTCTGTCAAACTGCAGAGATGAGAAATGGCTGAAAAATGGCGTCTGGTCTGAAAGGAGGAGATGAGGAAAGAGAAGATCTACATCCGAGGAGACGTCACTGGATGTAAGAGGTATGAGGCGCTGTATTATACTGGATGTAAGAGGTATGGGGTGCTGTATTATACTGGATGTAAGAGGTATGGGGCTGTATTATACTGGATGTAAGAGGTATGGGGCGCTGTATTATACTGGATATAAGAGGTATGGGGCTGTATTATACTGGATATAAGAGGTATGGGGCGCTGTATTATACTGGATATAAGAGGTATGGGGCGCTGTATTAGGCGGGGGGGGGGGGGGCCCAAGCTGAACTCTTGCACCAGGGCCCATGAGCCTTTAGCTACGCCCCTGATTTCTATTATTTTTACTTGTACCACTGTATACAGCTCCTTGTTCATGAGTGACTACCATCTCTATAATTTCCATGATTTTATATGTATGTATTGGATTTAACTAAATAAAGATACATATGGACTTTTATTATGTATTTAGCATAGTGTTTTCTGTAGGTGTGTTAAAAGCCCTAAATGTAAAGTCCAAGATTGTTTTTAAAGGTCATCTGTCAGCAGGTTTGTACCTATGACACTGGCTGACCTGTTACATGTACTCTTGGCAGCTGAAGACATCTGTGTTAGTCCCATGTTCATATGTGCCCACATTACTGAGAAAAAAGATGTTTTAATATATGTAAATGAGTCTCTGGGAGCAACAGGGGCGTGGCCATTACACCTAGAGGTTCTGCACTCTCTACAACTGCTGCGCCCTCTGCACTCTGATTAACAGGGCCAGGCAAATGTGATGATGTTTACACTGCCAGTCCTTGTTAGAGTGCAGAGGGCGCAGCAGTTGTAGAGAGTGCAGAACCTCTAGGTGTAATGGCCACGCCCCTGTTGCTCCCAGAGACTCATTTACATATATTAAAACATCTTTTTTCTCAGTAATGCAGACACATATGAATATGGGACCAACACAGATGTCTTCAGCTGCCAAGTGCCCATGTAACAGGTCAACCAGTGTCATAGGTACAAACCTGCTGACCCTTTAAGCTCTCACTCTCCTCACCGATGACTGACAATTTCTTCTAGGGAGAAAACTGTCAATTATTGGCAATGGGTGGAGAGAGTAGGAGCTAATGAATGACTTTTCTCAGGCAGCCTGAATCTCTTCTCCAGCACAGGCTGCAATAATTACAGTATATATTAAGTTCAAGGCAACCACCTAATATTAGACCATGAAATCAGCATGACTGTCACTACTTTATGCTGCTCTCAGTGATTCCCAGTCCCTGCCACTTGTTACCAGCCTCAGGTCCTCTCATAACTTTGGTTTACTCCTATGAGCATCTAACAGGGCATTTGTCATCAGAACAATGTATTTATGTTCTGCATAGAATAATGTAGTAAATGTATAAAGTAACATATATCGTCTTTTCTCCTATTGAGTGACATAGGAGATACAATTTATGGTTACTTAAAGGGAATCTGTCACCACAATATTCACTCAGCTGAATGTAATGATACCTTTCACTAAGCTATCAGTTGCTTCATTTTGGAGAAAAAGCAATTTTTATCAATATTCAAATGAGCGGTTAAACACACCTAGGGTGCTCATTTGCCTGGTAAGGCTAGTTTCACATCTGCGTTTTTAAATTCCTGCCGGCATAACTTTCGGTCGGACACAGAATTGGGAATGCACGGCTTTTGTCTGATTGATTCTGCCAGAAAGCGGTCTGATCCCATTGTAGTCATTGGAGATCTGGCTATGCCAAATACGGTGAACAATGGCAGCCTGTTCCACTGCCGGATTTAGAAACGCAGATGTGAAACTAGCCTAACAGGCTCCCTTTAAAATGGTGATAGATCTTTAAAAGAGTACCCTAGTTTAGAAGTACCTCAAATCTAACAGAAATACATATCAATATGGTGACACCTGATTTAGGTTTACCTGTACCTCCTGTAAACATTTCATAGAAGATTGTAATATGATGATAAGCTAAGTTAGTGATCAATGTTCTATGAAACAGCACTACTTAAAGAAGAACTCCCGCAAATTTTTTTATTCTCTGACCTGTTAGAAAGGTGCATGATATAATCTGTAGTGATTGTCATTTTCTTATCAGTGACTGTTTCTGTGAGTAAAAACTTCTCTTCTTATTGTAGCTGGGTCATGTGACCAACTCCCTGACCTCCAACTGACCCAGGACAGCAAGCCAGTAACTGCTCTATTCATTCCTATGGGAGCCTCACTTTCAGTCTCATAGGAATACATAGAGAATTAGACTTCCTGTCCACACATAAGGTGCTGTGTGAGTTGGTGGGTCTAATTGCTGGTCACATGACACAAATAAGAAACTTAAGGATGATAGAAGTCAAAAATTCAGACACTGGTAAGAAAATGACATTCACTACAGATTATATCATGTACATTTCTAGCAGGACATGGAATAAAATTTTTGTCGGGAGTTCTTCTTTAACTAATGAATGTATTATTTTTCAGTGATCCAATACCCACCACTGTGCCACAGTCAGATGTATACAGGCTCCTTCATGATGACACAGAACATGAAAGTAGACCACGACAGTCTGGTTCCTTCAGGGTGCTGCAAGACATGGTTGACGATGACTCTGGTCAGTATCCGTATCCGTATTTGTTATGTAGAGGGAAAGAAAAACTAAATCTACTGTAATGTAAGAGTGGGACAAGCTCTCTTGGCTCCCAAGGTAAAAGTATCAGAATATCTCCTTCACCACCACCTGAGCCCCTGGGCTTAGCATGAAGCTGTAGGGTGGACAATCAGTTTCTGTAGAGCTTTACATAGAACAATGCAGCTGTAATAATAACCATGTCTGGTAAATAACTTATAAATGGTGAAGGATATATATTTTCTCCAAAGCTAGGTTATTAGTTAGAAAATACTGAAATTCACTGGAAAAATTTTTGTTGTGTTAGATCGCCCTGCCGGCACAAGAAGTGTGAGAGCTCCAATTTCGAAGCCCAGCACAGGAGCACCTGGTGTGCAAAAAGTTCCCATATGTGACAGATGTGGAAATGGGATAGTGTAAGTATAAGATCCCTATAAGATTGGTTTCTGCACTGAATACTCGAATATTGTGAGTAGGGATGAGCGAAACATCCAAAGTCGATTCGCATAAAACATCATTCCAATACTGTACGGAGCGGGAGCTAGCCATAACTTTTTTATTTTTCTGTTCAGATAGCCATATGAGAGCTTATTTTTGCTGGGCAAGGTCAATTTTTTTAATTGCACCATTTAATTTACCTTTTATTTTATTGTAAAATGGGGCAAAATTCTTTCAGGGGTAAAAAGAACCTGAATTCCAACAAGATGTTGGGGGTTTTCACATCATGGCGTTCATTTTATAATTTATTTATTTTTTACTTTTTCTTACATAAGCAGGGCTCCATAGAAACTATGGCTATGCTAACCTCAGAGCGTTTAGAAGGCTCAAGGCTACCACAAGGAACAAACAGTTCAGGCCTTGGTAGCCCAGTGCTCCCGGGGAAAAGCCTCTCAGATGCCATAGTCACATTTGACCACGGCATCTGAGAGGTTTAATGTCTAATCCGGCAGCTATGGCACCATGTTTAAATACCTGACTTCTACTGTACATGTAGGGCAGAGGTTGGGAAGGGGGTTCACTTTTTTTTTTTTGCAGAAAACAAACCTTTAAAGGGGTTGTGCAGCACAAGTATATTGGTGACCTATCCTCAGAATAGTTATTCAATATCAAATCATCAGGGTTCCAACTCCCTGCACCCGCACTGATCAGCTGTTTGAAGAGGCTATGGCGCTTATGCGAGCCCTGCAGTTTCTTCTCTGTCAGGACTTGTTCATGGCGGGTCCGCAATACACGGGCACCGACCGTGTGCACCCTGCATCACTTGAATGGGTCCGCAATCACGGAGATGCAGTGTGGTGCGGAACGGAGGCACGGATCGGAACCCCAGTGGAAGTGCCTCTGCACTGCAAAAAAATAGAGCTTGTTCTAGTTGGATTCATTGAATTGAATAGGTCTGTGATCTGCATGAGGAAGCCCCACGGTCGGTGCCCGTCCATTTGCAATTTGCAGTCCGCAGCACGGGCACGGCCGACCAACAGCTGTGTGAACAAGCCAATAAACTCCACGCCGTCTAGATCGTAGCAGCGGTGAAGTGTAACTAGAACTACTCATCCTGTTCACTTGCTCTAGACTACACATCATACGGTTAAACAGGGAAGAGTCCGAAGCACTTGAATGAGCGCCGTGGCCTCTTCAAACAGTCGGACCAGCTGCCAGGAGTTGGACCTCCCACAATCTGATATCCTATCAATATACTGGCACTGCACAATCTCTGTACACCCCAAATGGTTAGAAAAGATATATGTAACTGAAGATAACATACCCTGCATTGTCATTTGTCACAGTCAGCACTGATCTGGGTCTTACTATATACTGACTACATGCAAGAAACGACCAGTGTTTATTACACTAACAAAACATATGAGATCATGTCAATTAGATGAAAACTGAAACATCTATTTTTTTCATATCACAAAACAGAGGCACTGTGGTGAAAGCTAAGGACAAGTTCCGCCACCCCGACTGCTTTGTCTGCGCAGACTGCGGCCTGAACCTGAAACAGAAGGGATACTTCTTTGTGGAGGGCCAGCTGTACTGTGAAACCCATGCAAGAGCACGCATGAGACCACCAGAAGGATATGATGCCGTCACCGTCTACCCAAGGGCTTAAATGGAGCAAACTTCAACAACTTGAGAATATCAGACCAGTTTAATGATGCATATGCTTTCACGTGGAATGGAAGGTTTTCCAACAGTATAAAAAATGAGAAATTTTACCCAGAAAGTCAGTTCTACATTACATTGAAAATAAACTGACTTTCACCTGAGTTTTCATCTGGGTACTGGATATGAGTTTCCACAGCTTAATCATTTCAAAGAAGAAGCTTTTTTTTGAAAAACTGTTTCCATAGCATATAGCTTAGATACATTGTTTCACGCACATGAAATCACTGCACTTTCACCTTTACGTTTTTACTATTGCACCCGCGGAATGTGCTTTCTGCAATAACAGGCTGTTTTCTAAAGCTATTACACAGATGATATTAACACCACAATTATTCGATGGTTGTTTCCTCAGCTTTGTTTAATGCCAAGCAGCCCGAACAATACAGCAAGTAACAGAATGAAAAAGCTACGACAATAGGTTCCCTTCAATACAAGCGAAACCTGCATGTCATAAACCAGTGACATCTAGAGGGACACGTATGAAAAAGATACTAATAAATTATAAATGACAACACTCAGCAACCTGGGAATGGGTCTTTCTTTTTAGTTATTTTACAGGAATGAATGGCTGATACTTGCCACCTGTACATGCGTACTGTGCACACAGGTCACAGGACTAGAGGCACCAATGGCAAAGTCGTTGTTAGGATCTCTTCATACCTTGAACTGATTTTTCCTATGTGTAACACAAACATGTGGAAGGGCTATCCATTCATTTCACCTGAATTCTCCTATAATCAATAATACAACAGTTACTGTAAGCGGTAATATATAAGAAACAATTAAACACGCACAGGGGCAGATGCACCAAAAAGTATCAAACACTTTAGAATAAATTTGGTGCATGACTAGAAACCTTTGTCTAAGGCCTCTTGTGTTTTGAGGTCCGCAAATTGGGGATGCGCAAAAAAAACGGATGTCGTCCGTATGGCATCCTCTTTTTTTGCGGATCCATTGTAACAATGCCTATCCTTGTCCGTTTTGCGGACAAGAATAGGACATATTCTATCTTTTTTGCGGGGCTACGGAACGGACATACGGATGCGGACAGCACACAGTATGCTCTCAGTATTTTTTGCGGACCCATTGAAATGAATGGGTCTGCATTTTTCATGTGAAAAACGTGGATCGGAGCCCGCAAAAAATACTGTTGTGTGAAAGAGGCCTAAGGCTGCTTTAACACGGGCAGTGTTTGGTCAGTGATTTCTAGCAGTGATTGTGAGATGAAGGTCAAATTCACAGGACAGGTGTAAATCTTTCCATTATACCTTATCTCTGTGTAGCCTCCATTCCTGCTCAAAATCACTGATGGAAATCACTGATTAAGGCCCCATTCAAACGTCCTGCTTTTTCATCCGTATCCTATCCGCGTCCGTTCCGCAATTTCGGACGTTTTTTGCGGATAGTATGCGGATCTATTCATTTCCATGGGTCCCGAAAAAATGCGGACATTGAACCGTATGTTGTCTGCATCCGTTTCTCCGTTCCGCGGATCCGCAAACAGAAATCCTCCTGTCCTACTTTTCCTCTGATTTTGCGGTCCGTAGCCCAATGAAAGTCTATGGATCCGCAAAAATGCGGATGACATGCGGAAAGGCATCTGCATGTCATCCGCATTTGCGGATTCCATTCCAGGAGGGTAGGGAAAAAAAAAAAAAGAGTTGATTCGCAAAAAAAGGATGACATACTGATACATCCTTTCCATTTTTTGGGGAAAAATGGAACGGATGTTCTTGAAAAACTGAGTTTTTTTGCGGAACAACGGATCCGCAAAAAACTGACCGTTTTCCAGGATGTGCACAAATACGGACGTGTGAATGAAGCCTTAAACACTGACCATGTGAAAGCGGCCTAACTACACCACCTGTTTGTAGATTTAGGCTAGTTTCACACTAGCATTGTGAGATCCAGCAGAAGCAGGCTCTTCCAGCAGGGAACAGGCTGTCTGACTCCCTGGATCCGGCATTGCCAGAAGCCACAACGTTGCTGTCTGGTCCCATTAAACTATAAAGGGAACCAGTGGAGATCTGGCTGCAACATGGCAAATATGCTGAGAATCGGTGAGACAAAAAACCACTACGTGCAACGATTTTTCCCCGGCTGCTTCTCAGCATATTTGCAATGCTGCGGCCAGATCTCTGCAAGTATAGTTTAATGGGCTGGACGGCTTCCAGCCATGCTAGATCCCACATCTCACAACACAAGTGTGTAACTAGCCTAACGTTGTTCCAATGTTCACTTAAAAAACATGTTAGGCCTCTTTCACACGAGCGTGACGGATTAGGTCAGGATTAGAGATGAGCGAACGTGCTCGTAACGAGGACTGTACCGCTCGGCTCCCTGCGCTCGACTCCCCTGCGCTCGCCCATGTGAGCGCAGGGGAGCCGAGCGGTACAGTGCTCGTTACGAGCACGTTCGCTCATCTCTAGTCAGGATGCGTTCAGGAAAACTCGCACCATTTTGCAAGCAAGTTCAGTCAGTTTTGTCTGCGATTGCGTTCAGTTGTTCAGTTTTTTCCGCGCGGGTGCAATGCGTTTTGATGCGTTTTTCACGCTCGTGATAAAAAACTGAAGGTTTACAAACAACATCTCCTAGCAACCATCAGTGAAAAACGCACTGCATCCGCACTTGCTTCAGGATGTAATTCGTTTTTCACTGAAGCCCCATTCACTTCTATGGGACCAGGGCTGCGTGAAAAACGCAGAATATAGAACATGCTGCGTTTTTCACGCAACGCAGAACTGATGCATGAAAAAAACCGCTCATGTACACAGACCCATTGAAATCAATGGGTCAGGATTCAGTGCGGGTGCTATGCGTTCACGTCACGCATCGCACCCGCGCGGAAAACTCAGTCGTGTGAAAGGGGCCTTAAACAAACAAAGCTGCTTTACTCACCACCACCAATCCCCCTCGATACCATTAGGACGCTGCTTCAGTCCCTGCTGCTCTGCACTTCCTGTTGCTGCTCAACACACCAGAAACACTAAGAAAATTCAGCCAATCACTGACTGAGGCGGGACACCACTAAGGGCAGTGATTGGTTGAGCATGCCTTTCCTGAAAACCCCTTTATTTATTTTTTTTCATTCAACTGTTTCTCACTTTACTAAAGGCATTATTAAAGGAAGTCTGTCAATGGTTTCATCGTGGCGAAATAAGAGCAACATAAACTAGTGACAGGTGCCTTAGCAAAATGCTGGGTCACTTTCTCTAATTGACTGAGCCGTTTTGCCAAAATCTTGTATTGAACAGCTCCAGCACATCCCAATGAGTCCCCATATTCATGATCTCCTTGCTCTCCTCGCCCAACTGCTTCTGATCCATATGGAAAAAACGGTCAGTCAGAGACAGATGGGCGGGGAGAGCCATGAGCTAATGAATATAGGGACTCATTGGCATGTAGCTGATAGAGCCTAGCAGCAGAAATGACTCCATACCGGAAACGTCTACTACTAACCTTCACAGTGGTTGGCAGACTGTGCAAATCAAATTGTACAAACTCCCATAACTTGTAGGATCAACTTGTAGGAAAACAGGCCGAACTGGATGGACAGATGTCTTTTTTCGGCCTTATAAACTATGTTACTATGTTACTATATAAAAGCATTTTAATTCCAGGTTGTAATGCAACAAAATAGGAGAAACAGCATGATTGGAGGCAATACTTTCACAGTGTATGTGTTTTACTGGATGTTTCTGTATGACACATGTCAAGGGGCGCTCTTTAACCCTTTCAGGACCCAGCCCATTTTTGTTTTTTCCTCCCCGTCTTCCAAGAGCCATAACTTCTTTTCTTTCTGTTCACATAGCCAAATTAGAACTTGCATTTTGCAGGACAAGTTGTATTTTTAATGGCGCCATTTAATGTATCATATTTTGGAAGGCAGAAAAAAAAATTCTTTGTTGAATTAACCCCTTCGCGCCCGGAGCTTTTTTCGGTTCTGCATTTTCGTTTTGCGCTCCCTGCCTTCAAACAGCCATAACTCTTTTATTTTTCTGTTCACATAGCTGTATGAGGGCTTGTTTTTTGCGGGACAAGTTGTACTTTCCAACGCCACCATTTAATATTGCATACGGTGTAGTGGGAAGCGGGAAAAAAATTCCAAACCGGGTGAAATTGCAAAGAAAACGCTATTCCGCTACAGTTCTACGGGTTTCTTATTTACAGCGTTCGATGTGCATTAAAACTGATCCGTTACTTTCATTCTACTGGTCAGTACGAATCCGGCAATACCTAATATGTATAGTTTTTCCTGCGTTTTCATAGTGATAAAATAATTAGAAAGTTGCCCTTTTTTTTTTTTTTTTTTCCTTGTCAAATCTTGACCCCTATAACTTTTTGGTATTTATGTGTACAGAGCTGTATGGGGGCTCATTTTTTGCGGGACGATCTGAAGTTTTTATTGATACCATTCTGGGGTGTGTATGACTTTTTGATCACTTTTTATTTAATTTTTTTTTTAGAAAAAAAAAGCGTCAAAAAACGGCAAATCGCCATTTGGACGCTTTTTTCCGCCACACAATTCGCCGTATTGGAATTTTTTTTTATATTTTAAAAGTACGGGCGTTTTCGGTCACGGTGATACCCATGATGTCTATATTTATTGTTATTTAGGTATTTATTTTTTACTTATATGGAAAGGGGGGGTGATTTGAACTTTTACATCTTTTTATTTTTTATATATTTTTTAACATTTTTTTTAATTTTTTTTTTCTATTAGAAAGCTCAAATATGGGCTTATATATTGTGGCTTTTTTTTTTTTCTTTATGAGCAATTCTGGGTTTTATAGACTCAGAAAGCCATGAATTGCTCATTTCTTATCCTGGCCTGCCATCTAGTGGCCAGAATAAGAATTGCAGTTTGAAAACTGTAATCCTCACCAGCGAGGATTACAGTTTTCATATGGTGTACAGACACCCCGATTGGCCACACGGGGTGTCTGTACACCACCCGGAAGCGAACTAGATGCCGTGATCACGTGTGATCATGGCATCTAAACGCCCAGGAAGACGCCGCCGACACAGTAGGTAGCGGCAAGTCTCTGCTGTTAGAAACAGCAGAGACTTGCCGGCCTTGACGCCTGCCGCACCCGCGAGCGGGCGCCATGTGCCCGCATCGCCCCAGCGCCGTACATGTACGGCGCTGGTCGCGAAGGGGTTAAATCAAAAAGAAAACAAACAATTCCACTGTGGTTTTTAGGCTTTTGTTTTTACTGCATTCACGGTTTGCTAAAAATTACATGACGACCTTATTCTCCAGGACAGTACAATTACAAAGATCTTGTGTACTCTGATGCAGCCATCATAGTAACATAGTTTATGTTAATGCTGAAAAAAGACAGTTCAGCCTGTTTTCCTACAAGTTGATCCAGAGGAAGGCAAAAAAACCCTGTGAGGTAGAAGCCAATTTTCCCCACTTTAGGGAAAAAATTCCTTCCCGACTCCAATCAGGCAATCATAATAACTCCCTGGATCAACAACCCCTCTCTAGTAACTATAACCTGTAATATTATTACCCTCCAGAAATACATCCAGGCCCCTCTTGAACACTTTTAGTGAACTTACCATCACCACCTCCTCAGACAGAGAGCTCCATAGTCTCACTGCTCTTACCGTTTGGCATCAGTTGGCACCATGAAGTCACAGTTTCACCTCACAATGTGTTACATTGACACCAAAACAACAAACGCTTGCCTGGCTATACAGAAGTCTAACTCACCTCTAAGATGCAGTTCACACTGTGGAATTTGGCTTCGGTCACACAGCCTCCTAGCTGTGACCAGTGCAACCCACCAGTCTTCATGGTGGAAGCAGCAAAATACCTTAGGGGAATATGGTCCAGCAGTTCTCCTGACTCTGACCGTGCAACACCTCTCTTCTTCAGCCATCACAGGGGCCCCCCCCAAACTCAGGCTTCCTCAGCCTTGTGGCCCCCCAGCCCTCCTGGCTGGAACCACACAGACCCTCTCCAGGTTTGTTCCCTGGGGCCAAACTCTTCCTCTCACACACTGAGGATTGCTTTATCCTCAAGTGATTATTGCAAATTTGCACCTAACCTCACCTCAAGCCAGGAGATCGTGGGGAAAACACAGCAAATCCTAACATACATCTCCTCTAATATATATGAGGCCTGTCACTAATATATATGTGAATTGACTGGTTGCCGCACAAAGGGCGTCACCGTTACACCTTGTTGCTCTAAAAGCCACACTCCTTATTCCTGTCCGTGCCACGCCCAGTTCTGAGTGACAGGCAGTGCGGTAGTCTTGCTTGGTCCTGTGTTACTGCACGTACACAGTTGATTCGAGAATCGGCGCACACACAGTACAGCCCTATTGCTTGCTGTGCTTACGGCGCTGGGACGATGCGGACACATGGCGCCAGCTCGCACGTGCGGCGGGCGTCATGGCCGGCAAGTCTCTGCTGTTTCTAACAGCAGAGACTTGCAGGTACTTACCGCCATTGGCGGTGTCTTCATAGGCCTTTAGATGCCGTGGTCACTTGTGATCACGGCATCTAGTTGCGTCTAAACCCGTAAGCGTTTGCTTCCGGGTGGTGTTCAGACACCCCGTGTGGCCAATCGGGGTGTCTGTACACGATCTGAAAGCTGTAAACCTCGCTGATGAGGTTTACAGCTTTCAAAGTGCAATTCTTATTCTGGCCACTAGACGGCAGGCCAGGATAAGAAATGAGCAAATTCGGTTATTAATTCAAAATTAAAAAGCCCTGATTGCTCATAAAGAAAAAACACAATCTATTTGCTCATATATGAGCTTTAAAATAATCACAAAAATTTTTGAAAAAAAAGTTAAAAATATAAAAAAATATAAAAGTTTAAATCACACCCCTTTCCGTATAATTAAAAAATAAATACCTAAATAACAATAAATATAGACATCATGGGTATCACCGTGACCGAAAACGCCCATACTTTTAAAATATATAAAAAAATTCCAATATGGCGAATTGTGTGGCGGAAAAAAGCATCCAAATGGCGGTTCGCTGTTTTTTGTCGCTTTTTTTTCTAAAAAAAATTAAATAAAAAGTGATCAAAAAGTCATACACACCTCAGAATGGTATCAATAAAAACTTCAGACCGCCCTGCAAAAAATGAGCCACCATACAGCTCCGTACACATAAATGCCAAAAAGTTACGGGGGTCAAGATATGACAAAAAAAAAAAAGGCCAACTTTATAATTATTTTATCACTATCAAAACACAGGAAAAACTGTACATATTAGGTATCGCAGGATACGTACTGACCAGTAGAATGAAAGTAACTGGTCAGTTTTAATAAACATCGAACTCTGTAAATAAAAAACCCATAGAACTGTAGCGGAATAGCGTTTTTTTTGCAATTTCATCCGATTTGGAATTTTTTTTCCTGCTTTCCACTACACCATATGCAATATTAAATGGTGGCGTTGTAAAGTACAACTTGTCCCGCAAAAAACAAGCCCTCATACAGCTATGTGAACAGAAAAATAAAACAGTTATGGCTGTTTGAAGGCAGGGAGCGGAAAACAAAAACACAAAGCCGAAAAAACCTCTGGTACCGAAAGGGTTAAGTCAACAAAGTGATGGTGTAAACGCAGTAACAACTTTACTACATCACTGTCTGGATGTCAGGAGTAAGGAGCACGGCTTTCAATGGCGAGGCTCTTGTTGACCCAACCAGTTAATTTGCATATGTGAAAAAGAAGAATTTCTCCAGAATGTGAACAACAATCAGAATGGGATCAAGATCTTTTTACTCTGGACCAATGCACATCTAACGATTCATTTAGATTCTAGTAACAGATTCCCTTTAAATGCAGAGTTCTTCATGTGGATTGGATTTGCCAGAACCGCAGCATGCCCATTAGGGCTCATTCACACGACCATATCTGTTTTTGTGAACCCGCAAAACATGGATACCAGCCATTTGCATTCCACATTTTCCGGATTGGCGTGTCCTTCACTATGATAGAAATGCCTTTTCTTGTACACAAAAATAGACAAGAATGTTGTGTGTCCGTGGCTGACCTATACCTACTGAATTATACTGACGTAATGCTGTCGGTATAAGGGCTCATTCAGATGGTCGTACTGTTTTGCAGACCGTGCATTTTGTGGGACGCACATAATAACATAGTTTATAAGGCCAAAAAAAGACATCTGTCCATCCAGTTCGGCCTGTTATCCTGCAAGTTGATCCAGAGGAAGGCAAAAAAACCCCTGTGAGGTAGAAGCCAATTTTCCCCACTTTAGGGAGAAAAAAATTCCTTCCGAACTCCAATCAGGCAATCATGGCCAGCACTATGATAGAAATGACTATTTTTGCGATTGCGGACAAGAATAGGATTTGCTCTATCTTTCTTGCAGGGCTGTGGAATGGGAACAATGGATACAGACAGCACACGGTGTGCTGTCCGCATCTTTTGCAGCCCCATTGAAATGAATGGGTCCGCACCTGTTCCACAAAGTTGCAGAACTAACGCAGACCCGTTCATACAGTTATCTGAATGAGCCTTAAATCAGTATAATGCTGTGCGCTCCTGAGAAACAAGCAGTGTCCATTACAGGAAATCACGCTCACACACTTGTGATTTCCGTACAGGACACGCTCATCTTATAGTTGGCTTATGCCCCTTTCACACGAGCGGGAGACTCGCAAGTCTCCCGCAACGCATCTACAGGGCTGGACTCCGGCACTGACTGGGATCGCAGAGCATTATATGCGATCCCTGTCCCTGCCGAGTCCAGCCCTGTAGATGCGTTGCAGACTTGTGAGTCTCCCGCTCGTGTGAAAGGGGCATTAGAGGTAGAGCTGGTTAAGGGCTCATCTGTACACCTTCTTCCTATAATTCCAGAAGAGCGTTACCTGGCCCATAAGCAGTGGCGGACTGGGAACCTAAAGTGGCCCTGGAAAAAAATACTAAAAGTGGCCCTGTTTTGTAGTCAGGTTCAAATTGATGGAAAGCAGGGCCAGTAATACCATATTGTGGCACATTATACCACCCCAGCAGAGCCAAATACCACAGTCCATCATAAAATACTGCCAGCAGCACAAAATAAATCCCCAAAAACTTCCACTGGCCAGCCATGATGAGGGCTCAGGCGGCCCCCTGGGCATCGGCCCACCGGGAAATTTCCCTGTAAGGTCTATGGCCAATCCGCCCCTGCCCATAAGACTCCTCAGACCATTTAAGCCGCTCTCCATAACGAGATATTGTACTCTCCATACTTCCAGTATCTGGAGTCACACACAATGGAAGACAACTCAGCCTCAACATGAAAGCCTCATTCAGTGTGCAATGCTGCCCCCTTGTGTTCACGGCAGAAAACTACACAGCTAATGTATGGGGTCCGGCTGGAGACCTACTTATTAGGGTGCATTCACACGACCGTAGTTTTGGGTCCGCATCCGTTCCGCATTTTGCGGAACGGGTGCGGACCCATTCATTTCAATGGAGCCGCAAAAGATGTGGACGGCACACAATGTGCTGTCCGCATCCGTAGGTCCGATCCGCGGCCCCGCAAAAAAGATAGAGCATGTCCTATTCTTGTCCGCAATCGCGGACAAGAATAGGCAGTTCTATCATAGGGCCGGCTACATTCACACGGCCGGTATCCGTGCTTTGCGGGTCCGCAATTTGCGGACCGCAAAACACATACGGTCGTGTGAATGTAGCCTTACACAGTAAGTGGCAATTATATGTGAAACGCTTATGTCGCTGCACTGCCATCACAACACGCGGATTCAGCACTTAAAAAAAAAGCTTCATGAACTCAAATATATTTTTTCCATTCACAGAAAAACCTTCTATACACCTGTAGCTAATCCTCCTATAACGCTGCCGACCGGCAACAAGCCAGATATTTCTTCTACTGCTGCTCTTAATGTTGTGGTCCACCACCTGTGTGAGGCCCCTCTTGTACTCCAGTTATGATTTTAACACACAAAATCCCCGGTCACAGGAGCGAGCTGATGATGTAACGCAAGCGATATTAGTAGCCCCTATGTAGCCGGCAGCACATATGGCGGCTCACGCTCCTTCCAGTCAGCGTCCTCTCCGCCACACCCGCACTGCTGCAATCTCGGAGGAGCCGTTAGAGGAGCGCAGGACAAACATGGCGGAGCCGCCTGAGGACTCAGGTAGCGCTGTGTGAGGGGAGTTCGCACTGCTACCTCCTGCCAGCCAGTGTCATTATACTGTACTCAGGCTGTAACTAGTAACCAGTCTTCATGGTTTAGCTTCACAGAAGGTGACGATGTGGAGTCCTAAACACATAGGGGACATTTTTACTATCAGACCCCTAGAATCTGCCACTTTTCCCCGATCACTCCGGGTCTAAAAAAAAGTGGGCGGGCCACACAGTCCTTCTCATTTATCATTTTCTACACCTGTTTATTGGGAACTAAAAGTGGCCTAGGGAAAAAAAACATAAAAGTGGCCACATGTTGTAGATAGGTCCAAACTGACAGAAGGTGGGACAAGATAATTAGGCAGGGCCAGCAGTACCATATTGCGGAGAGCTTCACCACAAATACCACAGGGCAGCACAAAATACTGCCACCTGCTGCACAGTATTCAACTGTATCACTGTCCTGAAGATGTCAATACAGTTGTATTCCAGGGGACACCTGCGGCTGCTGGCCAGGTGTGTAGGAGTGAATCAGATCATTATGTACCCGGCTGGTGGCCCTGAGGAGGACTTGGGTGGCCCTCCTAGGCATCGGCCCACTGGGAAATTTCCCTGTAGAGTCTATGGCCAATCTGCCCCTAACCGGCGGTGTATGTGCCTAAGTTATGTACAGGCCTCTGCAGGGGTTATTAAGACCGGCGTTTTAGACGACGCTCTCAAGTCGCACTGCCAGAGGAAGCGGTAAAGTTATGTGGAGGTGCAGGCCCATTTACGTAGATTTAAAGGGAGTCTGTCACCTACTCTGAGCGTCTTAGACAACTCAGATCGTGTTATAGAATGCTTGCCGCCCATTAAAATAGTACCTCTCTTGTGTCTGTCCCTGGTAGAGATCCTGAAAAAGTACTTTATAAAGTTATGCAAATTAGCTGTTGCAAATGCCGAGAGGCGGAGTTACGTCTGCAAGTGCCCAGAGCCCTCAGCTATGTGCCCAGATAACCGCTCCCCTGTAGTCCCCTGGCCCACCCTCCTCTCATACTTTATCCTTAGGGCTCATGCACACAACTGTTGGATGTTTTGCGGTCTGCAAATTTCGGATCCACAAAAGATGGATACCGGCCATGTGCATTCTGCATTTTGCAGAACAGCTTGCCCCTCATAGAACAGTCCTATCCTTTATCCGTAATGCAGATGATAATCTATTTGTTTTTTTTTTTTGCAGAATGGACATATGGACACAGAATGCACACTGAGTCATTTTCATTTTTTGGCAGCTCCATTGAAGTTAATGGTTCCATGTACAGGCTGCCAAAAAAATGGAATGGACAAGGGAAAAAAAAACGTTTGTGTGCATGAGCCCTTATGGGGTGGCTAACTACCCCAGTAGGTGGCAGTAGAGAGACAGTTTTCCATCCTTCTGGAGAAGAGCTACGTTACATTCTGCTTTACTCCCCAGAGAACACTGCCCAGCCTATAAGGCCTCTCACATGAGCGATACAGATTGTGTCAGGATCGGTTCAGGAAAAAAACGGACAGTTTTGCCCAGACATTCCGTCAATTTTGTGATTGCCTTCAGTGTTTCATTTTTTTTCCGCCGGTGCAATCGGTTTTGGATGCGTTTTTCACGCGCATCAAAAAAGCCTGAGGAATAACAATCGACATCTCCTAGCAACCATCAGTGAAAAACGTATTTCATCCAGATGCAATGCATTTTTCACGCAAGCTCTGTTTACTTCTATGGAGCCATAGCTGCATGAAAAACAGAGAATATAGAACATGCTGCGATTTTTCCTGAACGCAGAAATGATATGTGAAAAACGTATGTACACAGACCCATTGAAATGAATGGGTCAGGATTCAGTCCGGATTATATGTATTTGCTTCCCGCATTGCACACGGATGGAAAACTCGCTCGTGTGAAAGAGGCCTAAGACTGTCTATGCCAACCACAGAAACATTATCACCCCCCCAACCCATAATAATAGGAGCAGCCATATCAGAGCCTACAGAGAGCCAATCCTGTATCCTTCTTATACAGCAGTGGTTGGCAAGTCTGTGAGCAGGATGTGAGCTGCCTTCACCTTCTGCCATCCTTGGTGCCCCTCGGACCACATTTATACTTTCTAGACAATAACGTACTAAAGATGGATAACGGGAATGGTTGTCTTTTTCAGGGAAATCTTTTGACATAGAGGAAGAACTTAGCAGCAGTCTACAATCAGTATTAGAGGTACTCATGTTCACATTGTCTGCATGTACCCTTCAGTTCTTCCAAATATTAACTCCTTAAAAACCGAAACAGTTTTCCTATTAATCTTAAAGGGTTTCTGTCACCATTTTTTTCGGTATGAATCAGGCTGACATTAGAAATGTGCTAATGTCGCCTGATTCCAAATATATATCTGTTTTATTTACTGGTGCCCCCATTTTTATATAAAATGAACTTTTATTTTATGCTAATAAGGCCTCTAGGTGCAAGGGGTGTTACCCCTGCTCCTAGAGGCTCTGTTGATTGACAGGCCCAGGCAGAGAAGAAACACTCCATTCACCATAGCTTGCAAGGACTTTCAATGATGTCATGACCATGTGATCAGTCACATGGTTAGGATCACACAAACAGCCTGTCTCCTCCTAAACCATGTGACTGATCACATGTTCATGACATCATTGAAGGTCCTTGCAAGCTATGGTGAATGGAGTGTTTCTTCTCTGCCTGGGCCTGTCAATCAACAGAGCCTCTAGGAGCATAGGTAAGCCCCTTGCACCTAGAGGCCTTATTAGCATAAAATAAAAGTTCATTTTATATAAAAATGGGGGCACCAGTAAATAAAACAGATATATATTTGGAATCAGGTGACATTAGCACATCTCTAATGTCAGCCTGATTCATACCGAAAAAAACTGGTGACAGAAACCCTTTAATGATTACTTTAAACTACGGTCGGGCAGTACTCAGTTCCTCTGGGATCAGGCAGCAGTGTCAGCGCAGGGCGAGCTGCTTGTATCCAGAAGCTGCTTCTCCCTGCGCAGTAAAGATATGTTGATGTTCACACTGAGTTTTTTTGGTGGATTTTGGTGCGGATTCCACACCCAAAAACTGTGACGAAAACACTTGCAAATTTTATCCATTGATTCTAATGGACAAACTGCTGGATAATTTACATGGTGCTGTTTTTTCCACTCCCACTTTTAAAAACCACGGCTTGGAAAAAAAAGTGACATGTCTATTCTTGGTGCAGATTCCACCAAACACGTCGAAAACTGAAGCAGACTCCACATCAGTTTTTTTTTTTCACTGCACAAAAAAAGTGTGAACATACCCTTAGGGTTTCTTCAGATGTGGAGGAAAAATCGAATGAAAATACAATATGCTGATTTTTACAAAGCTGCAGACTACTTTTGTACACAGACTTAGGCCCCATTCACACGACCGTATGTACATTTCCGCATCTCTGCAGATAAGATGCGGAACCATACGGACCCATTCATTTTTCAATAGGAGAAAAAAAATGCGGAATGCACACCGTGTGCATTCTGCATCCCGTATCTCACGGAGGTTCTCCCGCAAAAAAAATAAAACATTTCCTATACTTGGCCGTAGCCCCATTAAAGTCAATGGGTCCGCAAAATTGCGGAACACTACAGAAGACTTTCCGTATGTCTTCCGTTCCGTTTTTATACAGATCACGGAATACATACGGTCGTGTGAATGGGGCCTAGGGCGACATTCACATGAACGTATACGGACACCGACCCATGTGCATTCTGCAATTTGCGCACCGCAGATGCCGCAGCTATCACCGGAATTGCGGACAAGAATAGGACATGTTCTGCTCTTTTTGCGCTACTGCTTATGTGGTATGGGCAGGCTTTCACCGTTTGGGATAAATGAATTGATAATTGTGTAATGCCGGTCATTACAGACACAACAACATCAAATATTTGTTCGGGATTTTATTTTTGCAATTATTTCCATTGAAAAGCTTTTTATTAAAGGAGAAAAGAGGTATTTTTTTAAACTTGGACATTTTTTATTTATTTAAAGGCATTGTACACCTTTGGGGATCAACACCCCCACCCCTGGCAGACCTGCTTCCTGGCTCTGACTTTCAGCCTCTTTGCCCCACAGCCTCGGTGTCTCTGCTGGGCTCCCTGTATGTAAAGTTTCTGTTGACGCCGCTGCATCCAATTGCTGTCTGCAGCAAAGACCTGCGCCCGTTGCGTCATGATATATGGTCACGTAACACGAGGGAAGGAGCTCAGCACTGCAGCCAGCGATTGGCTGTGACAGTGTCATACAGGAAGGTTACATCCAGGGAGCCCAGCAGAGACACCAAGGCTGAGGAGAGAAGGAGCTGGGAGCCAGTACCAGGAAGCAGGTAAGTATGCTTCCCTTCTCAGGTCTGCCCAGGAGGGGGAGGTCGAGGGGTGTTTTCCCTTTAAATAAACAGAAATCTCCAAGTTAAAAAATTAACCTTTTTTTCATTTGAAAAAAGGTTTTCAAAAGAAAAAGTTAAAAAAAAAAAGTTCCGACCACACAGTTGGTATTGCTGCATCTGTAGTACACCTGCACTACACAGTTATTATGTAATTTATCCTATACGGTGAACGTTGTAAAAAAAAAAAAAGCCAGAATTGCTGTTTTTTGCTTATTCGCAGAATAAAAAGTGATCAAAAAGTGTTATGTACCCCAAAATGTTACCAATGAAAACTACAAGTAATTCCTCAAAAATCAAGCCCTCACACAGCTCAGTAGAAAGAAAAATAAAAAAAGTTATGAGTCTTGGGCAGTGTTCCCTCTAAGACTAGCGTGGTTGGCTCAGAGCTGGGCACAGCGCCATCAATGGTGGGCGATATGAAAACCTAAAATATTTGTCACATCAAAGAGCATACAGTATCAAGTATCAAGAAAGACTCTGGAGGAAAGAAGAGAAAGGGGGGACATGACTGAAACCTTTAAATATGTTAAAGGACTGAATAAAGTTCAGGAGGGAAGGGTTATTAATAAGAAACTGAACACAAGAACAAGGGGGCACAATCTGAGGTTAGTTGGGGGAAAAATCAAGACAACATTAGAAAATATTATTTCACTGAAAGAGTAGTAGAAGCTTGGAACAAACTTCCAGCAGAGGTGGTTGATACATCCACAGTAACTGAATTTAAACATGCCTGGGATAAACATGTATCTATCCTAAGATAACAATAAAAGGATAATAAAAGGGCAGACTAGATGGACCGGGTGGTCTTTTTCTGCCGTCAATCTTCTATGTTTCTATGTATAACCTCTGCAAAATCCCGTACAATACAGTATAATCCCTGCACCGCCGATGCTAAATGTAAGACAGCTTCCAACCATTTTCTATGCCTAAAATATAGACGGCCTCCCCGTCTATGCCCACTTTTTTAGACCTGCTGTGAGTGGGAATAAGTTTTAACAGCAGTTTTTAAAGCAGGTTTCTGACCCAAAACCAGAAATGGATTCAGTAGGACTGAGAAGTATAAGTCCTTCCTTTATGTTTCTCATTCCTTTCCAACTCACTTCGGGCTTTGGCCAAAACTGCCACAAAAAAAGCTGTGTGTCACACCATCCTAATAGAATTTTTTTAAAAAAAGTACTTTTACATTACATTCAACTTTTTTTTTTTAACCTTTATTTCATTATTTTTTTTTTCACAATATGGGTCTGGACTGTGAACTCCTTTGATCGCCTCTATAATACACTGCAGTTCTCCTGCTGTCTCCTAAATTCCTTAGGTGACATGGCTGCTATTACCCAAGGCATCTAAGGGGTTAAAAGGCTGGTATCGGAGTTATCTCAGATTCTGGCCATCATAGCGGGATGTCATCTGTACAACACAGCCGGCATGAGCAAATGATGGTGCAGACATAGCTCCTGTGATCGCACAATCACCCCTCCATGGTAGGATAGTGGTTTATTGGAATGAGCAACTCACCACGGTGCACTGTTCTAGCACAGGACAGGAAGGGGTTAACATTTATTTTATTATACCGCCTGTTTCTCAGACTACAAGACATTTTTGTATTAGATAACCTAGGTTATGTTTTCTTTATAGGTGTATTCAGACATCAAAGATACTCTAAGGCGAAGTATTAAGGAAATAGAAAGTTCACAGAGTGCTCCTGTGCAATTTCACATGACCAGTACCCCAAAAAGTAAAGATGTGGTATGTTTCATTGCTAAAACCTTTCAATTATATGTGTATGTATTACAAATTCCTTAGATGTTGACAATTTTGTGGATTTCACCATATGCATTTTGAATGGGTGCATTTTAAATGTGCTGTAAAAATCCAGGGCAAGATTTGAAAAATCCACAGTATGGCCTAAAATGTGTGCGGAATTCAGAAACCTTCACTGTACAGTCGTCGGTTGTGGATTCTTACTTGGCTGTTTGTTTGAAATAGCAGAAACTGATGTAAACCAGATGTATCGTAATAATCAAGCTTAAGAGTGCACAGTTAGAGGGGTTGTGCCAAGTACAAAAGTTACCCTTTATGCTCAGGATAGGGGATAACTAACTGATCAGAGGGGTCCATCTTTGGAACCACCACCAATCCTGAGAATTTGGGTTCCATGTTCCTGCCCTGATGGAGTATCTGGTTGCACATGCGACCTTCTGCTCTATTCATTCTCTGTGGGACTTCCAGAAATAGCCAAGCACTGTACGCGACAGGCCGATGGAGAATTAACAGAGAGGTAGGGTGCAAGCTCAACCTGCCATGCCATCAGGATGAGATCATAGGACCCCCATTCTCAGGATCCCCAGCAGTCAGACCCCCACTGATCGGCTAGTTGTCCTCTATCCTGTGGATAGGGGAGAACCTTCATACTTAGAACAACCCTTTAATCCTTTGGCTCCCAGACCTACCATAACAAAGTTCCTACTGAGCCCAGAGTGTGGCAGGACTTCAAGTGGTTATCTGGTTTCAGGAGGAAACCAGACAATACAGGGGATTCTCCTGCAAAGAAGAAGCGATCAAGAGGTAGCTGTCAGCAATAGAATGTGTATGGCCAGCTTAATCAAAATGCAAACTTACCTATTAATAAAAATTGCATCTGTAATTACAGGATAATTTATCTCATCTTCGTCAGATTAGAGACAGAATGTACATGCCATTCCCTATCAGAGATAAGATAAGTAATCCAGAGAAAGCTGAGAGGTTATGTATTTCTCGAGCCAATGAGGAATGTGATGAAAGACACCATAATTCAACCTATAGGTCATCTGAAGCCCCATTCATGGCAAGTGATACCCATCTTAGTTTAGACAGTTCATTTGAACTTTCTTCGGTGGAATATCCAGCTTTACCATTTAAAGCTGATAAAGAACCAAAGAATAAACTGAATTATACTAGCTATCATATTTCAGAATCAAAAGACCCTCTAGTTTTATTTGAAGGTCATGATGATCAACTATTTGAAGATCAAACATTGTCTCTTAGTGAGTTGAAAGGAAAGCACTCTGATACTGAAGAAATGGAATCTGGCCAAATAGAAATGACTGATATTTCTTTACAACTAAGTGATGGCAAAATGTCAGCTTCGGTTACAAACGGCAGTCAGTTCAAGGACCATTCTGTAGAGTTAACAGAGGTTGAAGTACCTTCTCTGGACCAAAGCAATGTCTTGCTTTATGCAAGAGATGCGAGGATCGGTGAAAACTCAGTGGATAGTCCATGTTGGTCCACCATGAACACCAATCATCTTGGATGTGTTACACGTACTACCATTTGTCATGATTGTGCAGCAAGTGAAGAAAAGGTAGTGGACAAAATAAAGACATTAAAAAATGAAAACTGTAGTCTTCAGAGACAATTGAAGAACATGAGTGATATAGATATACCCAGGCTCAAGGATGGTGATGAAGTATTTAGGATTCAAGAGTTAGAGAGTTACCTAACTGAATCTGATCAACTTCATATGCAAGAGCAGCGGCTTAAGAGTAAAACTTTTGGTGTCCAGATGGCAATAAAACATCTACGTATTAATGAACAGTTCTTGAAGGATGAAAATCTCCGCTACAGAGAACAAATCAGTAGATTAAAGACAGAAAAAAACTTCCTTCAACTGAGGTTATCTAAAGCAGAACAGGATGGAGAAGAATATGTCCATGAAATAAAAACTGTAACCGACAAATGTGAAGAGCTCCTTAACCAAAGAAAACGTTTTCAAGATGAGAGAAACCACTTATCTGTTGAGAAACAATTTTTCATGAAAGAAATTGAAGATTTAAAGAGGGAGAAAAAAATAAATGCTGAACAACTAGCATCTGTTACTGCCGAGAAAGACAAACTTGTCAAAACATTGAATTCCACAAAGACAACGTTATTCAGATATGCCAAGGAGAAACAAGACCTACAATCCAGGTTAAGGGAAGTGCTGGTAGAAAACCATGACCTAAGAAGAAAAATAAATACCAACAAAACTGAGCAGTTAAAATAATAAAATAAAAAGAAATTCCTAAAGTTTTCAGTAGTTTGCTCCACCTGTCATTACCAGAGAAAGCACATAGGCAGCTGTATATGTATATTAGGTGTTGTGCAGTTTTATACTGATGACCTGTCCTCAGGATCAACTGTTTGAGGAGGCTGCAGTCTCCTTGTAGCTTACCCTAGCCCAGAGACGTCATGTTTATGTGTCATATGGCCTAGACGCAGCTAAGTCCCATTCAAGTGAATAGTGCTGATCTGCACTACCAAGCACAGCCGCTATCCAATGGACTGCGCTGTGCATAGGAGGATGCATCGCTCATCAGAGCAACACGGCCTCTTCAAAGAGCTGATTGTTGGATGTTCGACAAGTCCGAGTCCCACAAATCAGTCTGCTGGACAGGCAGTGTGACAGCTCCTACAGTCATACAGAGGCAGTGTCCCATTGTGTCAGGAACCAACAGGCAGAAAGAAGTTGCCTGGAATTAGTTGGTAGGTTATTTTTTTATTATGTTCTGGATCCTTGCCCCTTAACTATTTAACTATCTAACTGTTCTGCCGGAGCTGGGATCCGGCAGAAAGTGGAGGGGGTAGGGCTGCTTTAGATGCTGCTATCTCCTGAATGATAGAAGCTATAAACATGCAACTGGTCTTGTTTGAAACCTGACATTCCAGGCTTTTAGGCAATACCAGCTAATCACTACACTATATATGCCCCAAAATAGTTCCTAAAAACCTACAACTAATCCTACAAAATAAAAAAATATCGAAGAAAAAAATTAAAAAGTTATGACTGCTAGAACACAAAGGGGGGAAATTTTATTGGTCCCTATTATTGAGACCCTAGCAATGCCACTGCATGGGTCACAGATATCTGTCTCTGCTGCATGTGCCCCACGGGCCGTGTGATTAAGACCCCTGTGCTACACAGAAGAAATAAAAAGGCAACAGTCTAACAGATAAAAGATGTGGATTAGGAATAAACTGGCACATAGATGATTTACCCAAGTCATGGTTTATGTCAGGCATGGCCAAACTGCGGCTCTCCAACTGTTGTAAAACTACAACTCCCACCATGCCCTGCTGTAGGCTGATAGCTGTAGGTAGTCTGGGCATGCTGGGAGTTGTAGTTTTGCAACAGTTGGAGAGCCTCAGGTTGGCCATCTCTAGTTTATGTGCTCATTACATAGGTTCCATAGCCATGACTGGGGAAGATTTCAGAAAGCACCTACTGACTGCCCAACTGAGAGAATGAGTGGATGTGACCTTAGCAGAATGTCCATCTTGTTTACTGGACAGTCATGTGACTGAAGTTCCGATCTTGAGAAACAGTCCACACAATTTTATGCTTAAACTACAGTCTACAGTTAGCAGCTGCCTCATGTGGACGAAACCCCACCTACCTGAAGAGGCCTACAGCCACGATTTTGTAGGTAGGACCTCAGTTTTACTCATAAAATCACACCGCTATTAGAAGGCTTGGGTAAGCAAGGTTTTGGCCTACTGTAGTAGCTGCTTCGTGTAAAATCAATCACTATGACCAATCAATATTGTAACAATATAACTTATTGATTACCTTCACCAGTTTCTGGTTAGGGAATATAAAAAAATTCATCAATTCCAATTTCAAAATTTTGTGCCATTGACTTATGGCATAGATAACATATAAAATGTATTCTGAGGTTTGGTAGGATTGTGGCAATACCAAATATGTATATGTTTAGTTTAATTACTTTTGTTTTGTTGAGGTCTTCTTTGCATTTTGGGTCATATTTTTAATACAACATTTACAGGTAAATAAAAGTTACTGATTAACTTTTATTATTTTTTGGGGGGAGGGGGAAGCATTCTGCTGCTGCTTTCCTTTTTTGTGTGGTTAAAATAACATCTTACATTAATTATATGTGGCGCTATGATTGTAAAGATACCATACATTGTTTTCTCAAACCCATCTACTAAATAAAAGAATAAAATGAATATAAAAATGTTAATTTTTTATTGTGCACATTTTTTTTTACAATAAACTTTATTTACATTTAATAATTCATTTATTAAGTTCCACCACAGAATGTCAAATTGCGATCTTCTGATCACTTCTATAAAGCTTTGGTATACTGTGCATGCCAAAACATCATTGCCTGTCAAATGGACGTTCAATCTATTAGGCTGTGCCTCTGCGTTCAACAGATGGACTCTCCGATCCTGGTCAGTGCAGAGGGAGTCCGGCTCTGAGTCAGTCACAGCCAAGATCCCTCTATGAAAGCGGGAGCAGACCTCTTGTGTCTGTGCGATCATCTGGACCTGATGTACCACAACTTACCACATTTCTGAACATCAGTATATGTTAAAATGCATTAAGATGTTAGAAGAGTTATTTAAAACACATGAAATTCAGTGAGAATAGTCTGACACATAGAAATGATAGTATGGTCCAACAGAAATTATAGGTGAGAAAGGAGTAGAACTGGCACATAGAAAACAATCGGTAATTGTGGTCTGGCACATAGAAGGACTAGATATGGAGTGGTTTTCATGGAGAAAGGCTGAGGAACAAGTGGTTTGGCACTTACTGTGTTACCAATCAGCGAGTGTGGACCCACTGTGCCAACTAATGGGTTTGGCATAGGGCTAACTCTAAGGGAATTATTCCCTCCTGGTATTCACCCTTTAACCACTGTACAGGGATCTGGCCTTCGATGCAGGGAAGCAACCAAACTGCTACCTCCTATTGCTAGTTGGCAGCTGACCCACCTCCCCGCTCAGGGTACAAAAACACACCAAAACTGCAGTCAAAACTGAGTAGTCTAAACAGTCACTGTGTCTTAAATGCAGGTTACTAGATACAGACTGCACACTGGTAACATAGATGAATGAAGACCAACCGGTAGGCTGAGTGGTAGTGAAGACACAGGCAGGCTGGATACTTAAGAACACAAACAAGGCAGACAGACAGGGTTAATTTAAACACGAACAGAACTGAAACTGGATGTGTAGGAGCACACAGGCCGGGCAGATACAGGGCTGGAGCAAATAGGAACAAACATAGAAGCCCTCTCAAATAGCTGATCGGCGGGGGTCCGTGGGGTCGTATCTCCACCGATCAGATACTTATTACTTATCCAGAGGATAGTCTCAGAAAACTCTTTTTAATGATGAGGCACCTTTTGCCTGGAGAGGGTGTCTTAAATGGCCAGAAACCCCTAGCCATTGGCTGGGGCAGGATTTGGACAGAGGCTGGAATACTAGCCAGAGGCATGAAAGCAGCAGCATCCTGAGTGGCGTGGTTCCCAGGCCCACAGGGGAGAGCAGGGCAGAAGGGGGTCATGGGCAGCTGCCCTAACATAGTGGAGCTGGATAAGCAGTGGTTATGGCACACATAAGAACTAGGAAATTATTTGTCTGGGACCCATGTAGCAGTTACTCTCATGTGACATGAAGGGAGACATGAATGCTGGTTTATAAGTTCAAGCAGACCAAATGTGGCAGGATGGTCAGCTTGAATATGATGAATGACATCGGTCATTAGCATGTCACCCAAAATAACAGCAATATTAGCTGAAGCTGCTTACGGCCACCCATATGACACTAAAGTAACACATTGCCTGCCAGAACAGAGACACTGTTCAAATGGCTTTCCAAAGGACCTTTGCGCCGCAATCTGCCCCAGAAATACACGTAATTTAGAAGTATTTCTGTTTCATTAAATGACCCCCAATGTATCACAGCCTGCCTGGCTGCTGCTGTAATCCCTACCACCTTTGGCTGCCACATCTGACGGGTATTGAAATATGGGAATACTGAGATAAGAATAGCCCTTTAACACGCCTTATATAGTCTGATCCTGCTGTCATTCTCTCTTCCTTCTGTTCCCTACTCATTTCTAGTATACATTTACCATAAATTAGCAAGACGTATGTGAAAAATGGGAGGGAAAAGGACTGCAGAATCAGACTACACAAGGTAGCATCAAACCATGAAGATACCTAAGTCTGCATAGGAACTGTAGACACTGTGTCATACTGCCACCCTAAGTGCAATATACAGGAGCAGGAATAAAATATATCACATACAATATTTCAATAGATATGTAGCTATCCAGTTATCCAGCACTGCACAGGTTTAATAACACACGATCTTTATTCAGCTGGGATATAAACACACATATAAAAATTCTCTTACACGTTCCAGGCTACTCTAGACATTAGCCATTGGGATATGCTGTGACTAAGGTCTATAGTAGGGCTATACGCATAATTAATATCCTGTTTTATTGGACCCAGACCCGCTAAATAACTTCGCCCTACGAGTCACATATCAGTCACGAAGCTATGAACCTGCTGGAGCCGGGTACTGGCGTTGTCATGCAGTATTTCAGTGGTCCAGCCATTCTGTTGCTACGTTAAAGGGGTTCTCCAGGAATTAAAAAAATGAAAATACTTAAATGTTATTTTATAATAAATACAGGTATATTCACAAATATCTTTCATTAGTTATAATGGCTTGTCTTGTCTGGGGAGCAATCATTAGGAGAAAAAAAAATGGCCACAGTCCTATTAGTACACACAAAACCTGTCCTAATCACACAGGAGGACAAGTTACTTCACAACACTGAGGTAAAGAGCTGCCTCATCCTCCTCTCTGCTCTGCTTGTCAGGAATCATAATCCTGAATACAGGTGAATCTCTGTGCGAATGGAGAAGATGAGGAGACATGATAGGAGGGTGGGGTGTGACTAATGAGCAGCAGCAGTTGTATGCAGTCTCCACTACCACACTCTGTCCAGTCCATCCTCTCTGTACTTCATGTCTCCTCATGAACTAAATTCCCCAGAGATTCAGCTAAAGTTCTTATTAGCTGTATCCAGGATCATAATCCCTGACACGCAGAGCAGAGAGGAGCATGAGGCAGCTCTTTACCTCAGTGTTATGAAGTAACTTGTCCTCCTGTGTAACTAGTAACTAGGACAGGTTTTATGTGTAGTAATAGGACAGCAGCCATTTTGTTTCCCCTGATGATTGCTCCCCAGACAAAACAAGCCATTATAACTAATGAAAGGTATTTGGGAATATATTTATAATAAAGTAATATTTACGTATTTTAATTTTCTTAATTCCTGGAGAACCCCTTTAAGGGTTCATGCACACGACCGTATGTATTTTGCAGTCCGCAAAAAACGGATCTGTAAAAAAAATACGGATGACGTCCTTGTGCATTCCATATATGGAACAACTGGTCCCTAATAAAACAGTACTATCCTTGTCCGTAATGCTGACAATATAGGACATGCACATGGAGTAACTTTGTTTCCTTTCCGCAAAAAAAATGGAACGGACCCGGAAAGAAAATACGTTCGTGTGCATGAGCCCTTAAGGTGCTATTACACCAGCAGATGTCATACAGATCATAATAGAGTGAAGTAGTGCACAGCACTCAGCCAATCGAACGCTGCAACGGGTCACAGTATCCACAGTATAGAAAATATTCCCAGCAGCGATGTCTTCTTCAAATCTTTATTATTAACAGCAATACATATTATAGAAGCAAAAGGACACGTTTCGGCCTGTCCTGGCCTTCCTCAACTATACATATAGTTGAGGAAGGCCAGGACGGGCCGAAACGCGTCCTATTGCTTCTATAATATGTATTGCTGTTAATAATAAAGATTTGAAGAAGACATCGCTGCTGGGAATATTTTCTATACAGATCATAATAAACAGTTGAAGATGGAGCGACTCGTTAACAATGAAAATCCGCTTATTATACACACAGATAATTGTTGGTAATTGCGTTCATTATTCGTTCGCTTTTAAAACGTTACATGTAAAGATGGGGACAGATGCTTGGTCAAAAGGCCTGTATGAGATTGTTAGTGAGTAGACAACTCCATATTATACGAACGGGTCTGTTAACGAGGAGCGATAATTTTTTACCATGCTGAAAGATCAAGATGGATGAGAAATAAGCGATTTGTCGCTCGTCTTTAAATCGTTCTCCTTTATTTTCACTTGCATGCATGAGAATCTGTACGATTTTGTCTCCATGTAACAGGGCCTTAAGTGATCCAGAATAATCAAGTTTCATTAGAAATAACAATGAATGTCTATGTATAACGCTTACGCTGTATTTTATTTAGAAAAAAATATAAACTGAAGAGGTGCTTTATAGAACAGTCCTCTTTACATTGTCACATGTACATTGGCATTAACATAGTGATACTGGACCAGCCTTCAGTATGACATCAGAGTTACTGTCTTGTAGTTTACTGGGGTCACTGACCTACAATGAAATGGACAGAAATATTACAAAGTTATATTTATACAAAAATCTACTATGAAATCTCCCAATCACACCACCACCCTTCAGAAAAAATTCTCGACATTAACTCCTTAAAGGGTTTGCCCAGGAATACATCAAGTGTAATAGTTGCCAGTAACCAGCCTGCCTCCTGTACTGGAAGGATCATACTTACCTGCTCCTCGCCGTTCCAGTACTCTCTGCTGGCTCACATGTCTCCATTTTCCGGTCCGAGGTTTGTTTGCTTTCTTCCCGACATGGGCATAGTCATCTGCTGAAGGGGATGTGTCTTTTGGGAACCAGAAGATGGAAATGTGGGAGCCAGCTCGGAGAACCGGAGTGGCAGGGAGCAGGTAAGTATGATCCCTTCAGTATGAGAAGCAGGCTGCCTCTGTTGGAATTCATGTATTCCCGGACAACCACTTTAAGGATGCGGCCTATTTTGACCTTCAGGATGCAGCCCCATTTTTCAAATCTGTAATGTGTTACTTTTATGTGGCAATAATTTTGGATTGCTTTTACTTTTTCAGGACACCTTGTACGTCATTTTAATGGTAAATTTTGGTCAGTATATTTTTTCATTTATAAAAACAATCCAAAATGTAATGAAAATTTAACAAAATTTGCAATTTTTGAATTTTTTTGCTTTTAAGACAGTCACTCCTCAGAAAATAGTTTAAAATCATTTTTTTTATACATTACGAAGCTCATAAGTTTAGCAGAAATGTTACAAATTTTCAAGAAAATATTAGAACCCCTCATAAATTATCCCTCCTTCAAAATGGCATTTGCGAAGTTTAACAGCTGATTGGCTGGCCGTGCTGGGCGGGCTACAGCCAACATCACAGACAACGACATGGAGAAGAAGGAATCGGGTAAGTATTTAATTTTTGTTTTCATTTCACTGCTAATCTACAGATCACAGGGGCTCTATATGGGGCCTATCTGAACTACTGGGGGCAGTGAACTACAATGGGCTATCTAAATTACTGGGGGCAATGCACTGCCGGGGGCCATCTGAATTACTGTGGGCTCTAAAGGGGGCTATCTGAACTACTGGGGGCACTACAGGGGCCCATCTAAACTACTGGGGACACTACAGGGGGCCATCTAAACTACTGGGGACAATACAGGGGGCCATCTAAACTACTGGGGGCACTACAGGCAGGACCGGCCTTTGGGGTGTGCGACCCGTGCGGTTGCACAGGGCGCTTCACTCCCGGCCAGTTAAGGGGGCGCCCTGCCAGAGCGCCCCCTTAATGGCCCGACAGTGGAGCGGGGAACCTGATGGCAGCGGCAGCGCAGAACAGGTAAGTATGTTTTTTTAAAGTGGCTGGGTGGGCTGATCTGAGGGGGGGCACAAGACGCTGGTCTGAGGGGGGCACAAGACGCTGATCTGAGGTCTGATGGGGCACAATGTTGATCTGAGGTCTGATGGGGGCACAAGATGTTGATCTGAGGTCTGAGGGGGGGCACAAGACGCTGGTCTGAGGGGGCACAAGACCCTGATCTGAGGTCTGAGGGGGGCACAAGACTTTGATCTGAGGTCTGATGGGGCACAAGACGCTGACCTGAGGTCTGATGGGGGCACAAGACGCTGACCTGAGGTCTGATGGGGGCACAAGACGCTGACCTGAGGTCTGATGGGGGCACAAGACGCTGATCTGAGGTCTGATGGGGGCACAAGACGCTGATCTGAGGTCTGAAGGGGGACACAAGATGTTGATCTGAGATCTGATGGGGCACAAGATTCTGACCTGAGGTCTGATGGGGGCACATTGTGTTGATCTGAGGTCTGATGGGGGCACAAGACGCTGACCTGAGGTCTGATGGGGGCACAAGACGCTGACCTGAGGTCTGATGGGGGCACAAGACGCTGACCTGAGGTCTGATGGGGGCACAAGACGCTGATCTGAGGTCTGATGGGGGCACAAGACGCTGATCTGAGGTCTGAAGGGGGACACAAGATGTTGATCTGAGGTCTGATGGGGCACAAGATGCTGACCTGAGGTCTCATGGGGGCACATTGTGTTGATCTGAGGTCTGATGGGGGCACAAGACGCTGATCTGAGGTCTGATGGGGGCACATTGTGTTGATCTAAGGTTTGATGGGGGCACAAGACGCTGATCTGAGGTCTGATGGGGGCACAAGACGCTGATCTGAGGTCTGATGGGGGCACAAGACGCTGATCTGTGGTAGTACCACATTATCAGAACTAGTGTTATCTGTGATTTTACACAGGACTGCAGGTAACACTACTACATTTTCTATACTCAGATAGTCATCACTGTGTTACCTCTACAGTTACAAAGGACTGCAGGGGACATCTACTATATTATCTATACACAGATAGTTATCACTCTGTAAGGGGGCCCTCTGAGACTTTATCGCCCAAGGGCCCACCTGAACCTGGAGCCGGCCCTGGGCTGACGTCACACATGCGCAGAAGGACTCAGAGGGTGGTAGGGGAAAGTTAGCGGCTGCACTGCTGTAAGTAAGTGCCCCCAAACAACGTGATGACCGGGGGGGGGTTTAATTGGGAGTGGGGCTATATACTTAAGGCCCCATGCATATACTTAAGGCCCCATCCTTATTTTATATACTTAAGGCCCCATCCTGTATAGGATAATAGAGATGGCAGTCATGGCACACATAAATCACACATGATTAAACACCAGTGAGGGGTTTAGTCATGTGAGCTATGTGTGTGCCATCTCCATTATCCCATACAGGAAAATATAGTGACAGTATTAAAAGTCAGACTGTATAGAGCTATAAATACAGTGCAGAGATATATAGAGAATGGAGTGATATAGGACAATATAGAAAGCTATAAATACAGTGCAGAGATATATAGTGTGATATAGGACAGTATAGAAAGCTATAAATACAGTGTAGATATATATATATATATATATATATATATATATATACTGTCCTACTCTATATATCTCTGCACTGTATTTATAGCTCTCTATACAGTCCTATATCACTCTAAACTACAGGGGGCCATCTAAACTACTGGGGGCACTATAGGAGACTGTTTAAGCTATGGGGGCACTATAAGGGGTATTATAATTACTGGGAGCATGATAGTGGGGCCGTATCATTTCTGGGAGCACTACTGCTCAGGCACTATGACAAAAATGATTTCTATTATGGGGAATTATTACCAGGGGTACTATTGGGGGTGTTATCATTATTTGGTACAATATGGAGGGCACTTCTGCTAAAAGAGCTACTCGTGAAGCATTATCACTATTGGGGCACTCTGGGAGAGAATTATTAGTATTAGTGGGACTTTGGGGAGCCCACCTATATGGCACTGTTATTTCTACAGTATAATATCTGGGGACATTGGGGAGCACAGCGAGCACAGTATTGGGGGTAGAAGCAGGATAACAATGTTGGTGCACCAGGAGGAGAAGGAGGATAGAAAAGTGGGTAATCTAAGTTGTCTTTCTGGCAAACTCTGTAGAGAGAAGAAGTGGCTGAAAGAACTCATCATGGCGGTCTGGGACAAATAGAGAAGATGAGAAAAGAGAACTTCTACATCAGGGAGACGTCACCGGATTTAAGAGGTATGTGGTGGTGTCATCTTGTATGTTTGGTATTGGTGAATGTAATGTCCATCCAAATATGTGTCATCTATTTCTTCAACGCCATTTTCTGCAGCTGTTAACTAACTGCAGCAGGGTATATGGTATGTTACTGCTGCAGCCAATCACCAGTCAGTGGTCTAATGCTGAGGACTGGCTGCAGTGGTCACATGCCATACACCTGCACATCAGTGCCCATCTTGCCCGTTAGATCCCTGTCAGTCTTTGTTTACATGGCAGCAAAAATGATGCCAAAAAGTCCAGCGTGTCACAGGCATCATTACTGCAGCCATATAAACAAAGCACTCAGACTTGAAGTGGGGATGGAACAGCTGAGAATTCTGGATTTTTTTCCATATGCTGCTGCCACATTTTATTTTTAATTACTGAACAATCCTTTTTTATTCTGCGGTGTTTTTAATTCAAGGGCATTTTGAGGACGTAAGGGGTGTGTCTTCTAAAAAGGGGTGTGGTTTATTATGTCGGTAAAAATTTTGGGCTGTCCATAAATTTTGGTTCAGTTGTCCAGAAAAATTTGAAAGAAAGGTTGGCAACCCTGATTAGCAGTGCTTGCAGAGCCTGCCAGTGATTGGCTTGCCTAGCGCCCAGCAGAGAAATGTTGGTGTCCTGTGCCACAGGAGTCAGGATTTCATTCCTCTGCAAGCAACTAGCAAGTGACAGTGTAGAGGATGATGAGAGTGTCTTCTGTGGAAACTATGACTTTAGGTGAGAAGTGACTGTGCTGTCAGTAATATGTGTTTTGGGTGTGAAGTGAGCCCCTCATTTCCAGTGCTGGACCCCCAGTTCTGATGCAGAGTTCTACTCTCTCAGCTCTGCAGATGAACCTGAATCTTCACCCTCTCAATCACCAACACAGTGTAACGCTGCCATGCCCTGCTCTATGCACCCAGGTGCAGTAAGTGTCTCTGTGTCAGCTTAATGCACTGCTGTAGAGACAGATTGTTTGTCTTGCTTTACACTGCAACTTAGCTCCATAAGGGCATTACATGTAGTGATGGTTCTGACTTCACAGGTGCTCCATAGAATTTATTTAAATTGGACAGTGAAAATGCAAAAATTACATTTTTTTCAGTGATACCATGCTTTTGCCCCATATTTTTCATTTTTAAAAGAGGTAAAGGAAAAAATGCAGCACCAATGTTACATAATTTCTATCAAATGTTGCAGTACCCTATATGTGGTCATACATCGGTTTAGGCATACCACAGGGTTTAGAAGGGAAGGGGATTTTGAACATGGATTTTGCTGAGTGATTTTTAAGAGCCATAACTTTTTTAGCTTTTGTTGACTGAGCTGTGTGAAGGCTTGTTTTCTTTTTGTTTTGCAGGACAGGCCATAGTTTATATTGGTATCATTTTGGCTTTTTGTTTGCTTTTTTTCGCTTTTTGGAAGGTGAGGTGGACAAAAATTGCAATTTTGTCATCGTTCTTTTATTTTTTGTATGGTTCACTGTGAGGTATAAATGGCATGGTATAGCGATTTCAAATGTATAAAGGTTTTTCATGCTTTATTACTTTTACATCATAAAATCATTTTTAATTAAAAATCTGTTGTATTTTGCATTGCTATATTCTAACATCCATGCCATTTTAAATTTTCTGTTGCAGTAGCTTTATGAGAGATTGTTTTTTGCAGGTCGAGCTGATGTCGGGCTGTAGTTTCTAGTGCTACCATTTGGGGTGGGTATATCTTTTCAGCCACTTTTTATTTTATATTTTGGAGGCAAGGAGGCTAATAGCAATTAGCAATTCTGTAATTTTTTTTATCTTTACTCTTTATTGGATTCATCATGTGGGGTAAATAACATACAATATTTTTCACTCTATAAGACACACTTGGGGGAAAATGTGGGGAGAAAATGTCAGTGTGTCTTATAGAGTGAATACTAATGAGTCCTACCATTATGGAAGCGCCCATTAGTACAGTAGGACTGGGGAATGGTGAATACAGCCCTCCTTGTGGTGGCTCTACTCACCGTTCTGTGACCTGCACACAGCGTGAGGATGTAGGCGCACTCTGTGATCTCACATTCTGTGATGTCAGGTCACAGCACAGGTCAGCAGGAAGGGTGATCTCAGGAGCGGTAGCCAGAACAGGAACGGTGAGTTGATTTTTTTTTTTTTTTTAAATGATCTGAGATCTCATTAACATTGGGGGTCTGATTTGAGGTCTGACTGGTGGTCTGAGCTGGGGTCTAATTAACATTGGGGGTTCATGTGAGGTCTGATTAACATGGTCTGAGCTGGGGTCTAATTAACATTGGGGGTTTCATGTGAGGTCTGATTAACATTGGGGGTCTGATCTGAGGTCTGACTGGTGGTCTGAGCTGGGGTCTAATTAACATTGGGGGTTTCATGTGAGGTCTGATTAACATTGGGGGTCTGATCTGAGGCCTGATTGGGGGTCTGAGCTGAGGTCTAATTAACATTGGGGCTCTGAACTAAGGTCTGATTAACATTGGGGCTCTGACCTGAGGTCTGATGAAAAAAAAATGTCTTTCTTTCCTCTTCTAAAACCTAGGTGCGTCTTAAAGGGCAAAAAATACGGTAATAACTGTATTCTGATGATTTATATGTTTGGGACAATACCAAATTTATATAGTTTTATTACTTTTCAACCATAAAATCTCTTTTTACTATGTAATTTATGTCGCCATATTCTAGGAGCTATAACTTTTTAAATTTTTTTTGTTGAAGGTGCTCTATAGTCCTTTTCTTTTTGCAGGACAAGTTGTCATTTCCATTGTTACTATTTGTGGTACAAATGTCATTTTGATCACTTTTTATTCAATTTTTTGGGAGGCGAGGTGGCCAAATTCTGTCAATTTTGTCTAGAAATTCTGTCAATGTTTATTATTTTTATTTTTTATGGAGTTCACCTTGTAGGGGGAAAACTATGAACTTTATTCTGCGGTTCAGTGCAACTGTGTTGATACCAAATTGAGATTGTTTTTTTTTTTTTTTACACTGTGACACCTGCCATATCAACCATTGGCACCCTGCAATCACATTGCATGGGGCCTAATGGGGTAGAAAGAGAACCCCATCCCTATGTAAACCAATTAGATATAGACTGTGGCATATTAGGAGTTGAACAGAATAAACATATGGCATGGTGCAGGAACATGCTACTTAACATGTAATATATCTATGGCACTGTGCGGTAAGGGATTTTAAAAAATGCCGAAAAAAACAAACAAGGAAATCCAAATAATTATTATATCCATGGCACTTACTTCATAACATGTGATTCCAATATGCTTTTTATTGGATATGATTTGGGCCCCGCTGGAGGCTGGAAAGTTTTCCCTCCTCTGACGACACTTGCACTCTTTGTAGGTCTTTTTCCATAAGAATCATTGGAGTGAGATGGATATGGGTCAAATGTTCCTGCCTTCATGCCACCTGGCTGACAACAGCAATTGCAAGAAAATAATTTAATATTACTGGACAAGTTGTGGCAAGCTGTATATTTTCCTAGTACTAGAGAAGCAACACATAATTGGCCACAAATATAAAGCTACAGCAGATAACTAATACAGACAAAGCCATTTTCCGGGAACCCCATTAACCAGCTATTTGAAGAGGCCATGGAGCACACATGGCATTTCAGCTGCAAAACCAATTCTACCGCTATACAAGTTATAGCGCTGTGCTTGGTATAGTATGAAGAGGAGGCAGAGTTGATCAGTAGAGACCTTGGCACTCAGACCCCCTCCTATCAAAACTTTGCCGTGTAACTATGACCTGGTATAAATTTTTTGAAATGACAATCACACTTTACAACATTGCCGAGTGATAAACATTGCCATGTGTTCCATATCAATTTTTTATTTTTTTATTTTTTGCTGAGGGGACACACAAACTCCTATCCCAGTTATTGAGGATGACTCGCAAGGGGCAAAGGCTTTTCTTGGAGATCCGGTGACGTACCGGGCTCTCAATGGGTAAAGCTATATGGAGGCTTCTGCCTAAGCAGTGAGCCTGGTGACGCAACTGGCACTAATGGGCGAGCCTTAGCGCTACCCTAGCCTGTTAAACGGCTGGGGCAGGGCTAAAGCCCGCCCATCAGTGCCGCTGATGTCACCGGGAACACTGCTAGGCAGAAGCTTGTCAGTTGTCACACTGTTGAGTTGCACTGTCGGGTTAACAAGTTAACCCTCTGATGTGGGAGCCTGTCAAATAGCATCTGATATGAAGCATGCAAGATAATGGGCTACAGGGATGTGAGAGCTATGATGAAATGTAGTGTTTCTACTGGAGGTCTTCTTTAAAAAATTATCTTTCAGACGATGCAGCTTTATCATATCAAGTTTTTAAAAAATGTCCACTATTTGCTTATATTATAGCAAGACAGATCTGTCACACATTTCTACCTACCGCCTTAGCAGGTGAGCTTGGTTTAAATGGTTTCACATTAACTTTTTTCTCTGTCTTACTCTTCAGTGGTGGTAAAGGCTTGTCCGACCGGTAGGGATTTATGTCAAAATATTCCTTTGCATAAAGGTTGAGTCTGAAAGCGCCACCTTTAAGTTTTGATTTGTGACTGTCCATTTCTTTCTATGAATGAAAACAAACTGTATAATCAGCGTATATGACACGGCGGTACATTACTAGACGCACATACACATGCATTAATAAGACAGCTCTTTAGTAGCCAGCAGCCAATAGATATGGGATATTTATTTGCAGATCCATATGGTGAGATCTGCTGATAATCTGATGTTTATGGTGGTCATAGTAGCAGATGCTACTTCATAATATAAATATACTTCTAGTGGCATGCATACTGCTATACTTCAAGTAAAGGGATGCTGGGAGGCAACCTACCGTATAAAAGGGGCTCCAACCAAACAACTGCCAAAGAGCAAGGACTCTGGGTGTATTATTTTGTGTGAGTGCTGGAGATACATCTAAGATAGTTGTCGGTCAACTGCTATTCCTCCCTCCATACCATCAGTCGAGTGTGCATGTTTTCTCAATAGGGAGAGGGATATTGGTGCTATACATATCTGGTGGCAGCTTATCTTCTCATGTGAGAACACAGGATCGGGCATGTTGAAATGCCTGACCATTCTTCCCCCCAGCATCTGCCATCAGAAGAGAATCCAGACACCACTGTAAACTTTAGATGTTCAGCCGGTCCTGCTGAAATTGGTGGGTTCAACCAATAAGTATATTTCTAATATGTATGCTGGCAGGGGCCTACATTAGAAGCGGCCGCTCATACAAATAGAATTACATATGTATTATATATGTATTATAGGTGAGACTACCTCTGCAGTCTGGCATGTGACAGCTGCACAAAGGAGTAAAGCAAATCCTGTTGTGGGTGGATATGTGACATTGTGTACTGTCAGCAGCATACAGTGACGAAAACTGACATTCTAACCTGTTTTTATTAGATTTTACATAAAAAAAAAAAAATGACATAAAACATCAAGTGAGAAGGGAGACATAGAAGGAGAAAGAGGTGGAACGCTCTCCTTTCCTGACATCTGGTGGACGATATGAAAACTGCAATATTTTAGATTTTTATTGTGCTTTGTGATTACATTTGCTATGATCTAATAATCACCTGTCACTGGAAATACAAGAAAACATTTTCTTAAAAACGGACTGATAAGAAGTGTAAGGAAAACATAAAAATCACTGCTATCCACTAAAAGTTGCCTCTACTGATTAACCTTTGTATGCACGTTTGTTAATCCTTTTTACTAACCAGTGTCAACATTAGGGCCCTATAAGGCTGGGATCACATCTGTGCTGTGAACAGTCCATCGGAGGAACAAACGGCTGGAGTTCACCATATCCAGCACAGCTGGATACCACCGTGCACTGCTGAATCCCCATCACTGTAATCTGTTCCGGCGGTAATCCGCCCGCTATCCAGCATATATGCCGACATTCGGCCGGACAAAAAATGTTGCGCGTAGTATTTTTTGTCCAGTTGAAAGCCGGCATATACGCCAGATAAAGTGACCGGATTACAGTGCCAGAGTTCACAATGCAGACGTGAACCCGGCCTTAGATAGACTGCACAATTTTCAGGCCACTTATCAGAAACAAGCATTCATAGCAACTCTTGTTCTTGATAAGTGACCTGGAGTCGAGCAGCGTTCAGCCTTTGATGGTCATTCTTCATTAGGATGAAAGATCCTGATCATCCGTACACAAATCTCCCTGTTAATTAGGATGTCTACCAATAACTCAATAGAATGAATGATGGAGAACAAACACAAGAACGATCATTCCTCCCACATTCAGTTTGCATTGGCCTGATGTAATCAGTCGTGAAATGAGCGTTGATGGAATTATCATGCATCGATGCTATCGCCTGACGAAAACATACAGGCCAGTGTAATACAGCCTTTGGCTAAACACGCATTCTGCCAACAGGAAAAGAGTCAACATGAAGAGTAAAGAGTTAAAAAAAAAAATTTACAGGAGTGCATGCTAGGCCCTTATTGATTTCCTCATGACTCTTGATATGTCATAATTGTCGGAGGAATACGTATAGCTTTTGCCAATGGTGAGGTTTGGGTATCTGTAAAGAAGAAAGCGATTCGGTCATGAGCATGCACAGTGTGAGACAAGTGATGTCATATAAAGACTGCTATACGTTACCCAAATCCTGTGCCCTGCTTAGGAGGGTTTGTGTAGAGGTTTTTCCCTGGTGCAGTATACGCTTTTCTTGGTTTCACTTCTGCACTGAGGGCTGGAACCGGACCACCCAGCGTCCCATAAAAGCTTCCAGCTCCAGATCTAAAATATCCAACAATAAAAACCAGAAATATAAGTATTTATACCTGCCATGTATCTATTTTACCAATTTTACTATTACTGCACTGGGTAAGCAGGGGTACTAGTCTAGAGTGAAGTGATCCTCAATGTGCCCATGGGGTGGACTGGGAACTAAAAGCGACCCTGGAAAAAACTAAAAGTGGCCCCAACTTGTAGGTGGGTTCAAATTGACAGAATATGGGGGAACACGGTAGGCAGGGTCAGCAATACCATAGCGTCCCAGCAGAACCAAGTACCACAGTACAGCACGAAATATAGCCCTAAAAGCTGCCCTCTGTGGTGGCCATCAATAGATGCCGTTTTCTGTCCTCTTGTCTTTGATTGAGATATGGAGCAGGGGAGCTTGGGAACTGAGATGTGGGCCACAGTGGTTGAATTCAGTAGGGCATATGTAGTCACTGTCTGGGTACCCTGTCAGCGGCAGAGAAGGAGGGCTTGGGCCTCCCCCAGGGCATCAGCCCACTGGGCAAGTTCCCTGTAGGATCTATGGTCAGTCCACCCCTGAGTAAGCAGAAAAACCCAAAGAGCTTTGAGTTGTGCCCTTGCATTCATGGTTAAGTGTCACAGATCAGATGTGGGAGAATTGTAAGGACATAAGTGTGAGAGTACAGTATGGGTGATGAGAATCAATGTACACAAGGCATCATACATCGGCAAGATGATATGGAGGGGAAATTAAAGGGGTTGATGGAATGTATAATTACCTAGTAATTGTTAACTACCAGGCCTACTGGATCTATACGGCTCCCATACAGCTAGGGTATGCCATCAGCCTATGTTTAGTGGGACCCCCCACAATCCTGAGAATAAAGGGGACATTCACTTGAAAAAAACGTAAAGCTAAAACAGTGCAGCATGTCAGCATGGTGTAGATACATAAAACTAAGCTATACTAACCTTGTAGATCCCCTACCACTCCTGATCCAAGGCTGCCCAGTCCCCTGCCCTCCCTGCTGCAGCCATGACAACCTGACACAGGGACATATCTCAGTGTGTCAGGGCGTCATCTCTACAAATGGCATTTATCCTGTAGAGAAAGTTAATACAAGGCACGTACTAATGTATTGTGATTGTCCATATTGCTTCCTTTGCTGGCTGGATTCGTTTTTCCATCACATTATACACTACTCATATCCAGGGGTTACAACCATCCTGCAATCCAGCAGTGGTGGCCGTGCTTCCACACAGTAGGGAAAAGCACCTATGCACACTCTCACGGCCACCAGAGAGGTTTTTCCAATAGTGTACAAGCATTGCCACTGCTGGATTACATGGTGGGCGTAACCATGGAAACGAGCAGCGTACAATGTAAAGGAAAAATGAATCAAGCCAGCAAAGGAGGCAAGATGGACAAACACAATACATTAGTAAGTGCCAGTTGCGTAATTATAGGGGCGCAGTGGTCACAATTGCAACCATGCCCCTAAGACAGGGGCGCACCCTCCAATTATGTATTGCCATCCTCCCTGCCCCGCCATTACCTCTGATAGGCTTCAGGCCTAGTACCTGTAGCCTATCAGAGACCGGCACAGGAGGTGCGATGACATAATGACCATTGTGCCACCCGAGCCAGGCATTGTACAGCTCAGGAAATGGGGAAGAAGAGGCCTGCACTGCATCACTGACAGCAGCTTGGAGGTAAGTATTAGGGTTCATTATTTTTTATTTGGCACCAAGCTGTTGGGCCAACATAGAGGAGAAATATGGAGGCATTGTTTATACGGGCGGCACTAAATAAGGGCCATTTTGTACTGGCACCCTTAAGGGGGCATATTTTTGTACTTGCACACATTATTGGGAGCAGTATGGGGACACTGGCTCTTCTGGGGGCACTAAGATGGGGTATTTTTTGTACTGGCATCTTCCTCTTGAGGAGGATTGGCACACAAGGCAGCTGGTCCAAGGGGGTACCAATGCAAGATACTAGAGGTACAATCATAGTCAGCATGCCGAGTGGTAACCAGGAATGACGGTACAGAACCGAAGGATGAGGCAGAGGCGAAGTCAAACAAGCAGTGGGTCAAGGCAGGCGGCACAGGTACAGGTCAGGCAATCCGAGTCCGCAACAGTAGAGTCAAGGGCAAACAGACAAGGATCAAAAAGGTAGCAGAGTCTAGAAACACAAGCACAGGTCAGGTATACAGGAACACAAGCACAGATAACAGCAACCTTTGCAGGACACAAGAACCTCTGACGCTCAGGCATCTGGGAAGGGGCTGGACCACTAAAATAGGTGCAGGATGCCTGAGATTGGTGCAAAAATCCTTACATCTTAGGAAGTCACGAGCACCGACTCTTACCAAGGTGCTACAGGAAACCGGCTAGAAGGCATGGTGTGTCCTAGGTAAAAAGGAAACTGAGGAGCGGATTCCAGAAGGTAAAGAATCTGCAGACACAGAGTCCAGGACCAGAGCAGTGCATGGAGAGACACCGGCAGCAGATCACCGCTGCTAACTGCCCTGTAATGCAGCTGGAACACGGGCAAAGATTGAGGCTGCCAGGGAGGGCAGCACTCGTCCAAGCACGGAGCTTTGGGCCGCGGTGGTGAGTAGGCGAACACTGGTAATCTGCAACCGCTGTTACAATAAGGGAGTATTTTTGTACTGGCACACGTTATAAGGAGGGATTATTGTACAGGCAAACATTATAAGGGGGGATTTTTTTAGTGGCACACATTAGGGGGCATTTTTCTACTGGCAATTATTGAAGGGGCACTATCTGTGCGGTATATTTTCTGAGGGACTGTTTCTGCAGTATAGTATTGGGGAGCATAAAGGGCACAGTATTGGGGATTGGGAAGACGGGGTGGCCGATGGTGGGAAGATGATGGAAAAGTAGGAAACTAAGATGTCTGTTTGTCAAACTCTACAGAGATGAGACATGTCTAAGAGAAATTATCATAGCCATTTGATCCGAATGGAGAAGATGGGAAAGAGAAAATATACATCAGAGCGACATCACTGGATGTAAGAGGTATGTGGTGCTGTATTACCCTGTATGTTTTGTAGCGCTGTATGTCTGATTGATGGGAGAAAGGGGACTGATAACATACACAGAAGTCCATGTTATCCTATGTAATCCTATGTAAATATATATATAGATATATATATAATAGATTCTGAAAGCTGTAAATCACTTTCTATGTAGAGAACAGGAGCTTCTTTGTGGTGCACCCCTGCTCATACGCTGCTGGTAGTATGACTCTAGCATTACACGACTATTTTATGTTATTGTATTAGTCAACCTTTTACACTACAGGACTATACAAGTTCCAGAGCAGTTTTACTTACGGCTTTTTTTCCCCATTAGATGGGAGGAATGCTTTTCCTAAGTTCTTCTTGGCCTGCTGCATACGATACTGTCTCCTTTGTTTTAATGGATCTGAGTAGGCTTCTCCTTCGAAAGTTCTTTTGAACTGTGTATCAAAGTAACCTCCTAATGTGTTTGCCATGGATTTGGCACCACCAGGAATCATCTGTCTATTCTTGCTTGCAGATTCATTAAATGGTTCTAAAATAATGTAGTCATAGTTAGACAACTTTATAAACTACAATGGATTCCTCTTATTAATAAGTTGTGTTCCTATACAGTCGAACACTCAATTTATACATACAATTCCAGGAGGAATAACTGTCACGAACGTGTCTGCATCAGGTTGCAGGTGTTCGGCTAGACTTTCAAAAGTGACATAATTTGACATGTTTTCCTCTTGGTTTGGTTGCTGTTTACCACACCCCTTTCCCTCAGCTGTTGTGGGTGTGGTGATTGTCTTTCCCCTATTTATCCCTTCCTCTCCCAGTATCCCTTGCGGTTTATACTTTCTGCTGACATTGTTGTGTGTGGTGTGGATCTCGGCTGAGATCCGGTTGCTGCAATATCTGCATTAAGATAAGTGTCATTTTCCCTTTTGTGTTTATCCTACTTTTCCCTGTTGTGGTTTTGCCTTCTGGAGTCTCCTGTTCGTCCGTCTTTTTGGAGGAACGGGTTGACTCCTTCCTCTGTCACTACTGGCAGGGTTCTCTAGGGTCAGGTGTTATTAGGTTCCTGCGTATGAACTCTCCTACCACTAAGGCCTGTTCATACTGGTAGTCAGTCGGGCCTAGTTTCAGGGATTCCTGCAGGAGGTGACCGTTTCCCTTGTTTGGTCCTTTTCCCTTCCCTCTTACTCTTGGTGTGGCCATACCCTCCACACCAGAGCGTGACAATAACAGAGTAACAGCAAAACACAATAACACAGAGATTTATTTATTTCCTGGGAATGTAAGTATTGATTAATATAGACATGTGAGGAGATATTAAATCTTTTTTTTTTTTTTTTTTTTTTTTTTTTACAGAAAATAAGAGTGGAAACCTTTAGATTAAAAAAAAGCTTTGGAAAATAAGTTTCTTATGTGTTTTATGTAGATATATTAAAGGGGTTTATTATATTAGAAAAATATGGCTGACTTCAATCAGATTCCACTTTTTGGGACGGAGCTGCAAGAGTGGCTCTGTTTCTGTAAAGAAATAATCTCATGCAACCCTTGCTTAATTGCTTAATTTATGGAGTCATTTACATAAATTAGCATAAAAAGCATTTGAAATTGTTCTCATATTACAAATATACTATATATATATATATATATATATATATATATATATATATATAATTTGATAAAGCTTACTTACTAGAACCAGGATTGACATAATTGTCTCCTATACTAATGTAGCCCATCTCACGGAACAGACCGATCCTATCCATATCTGATTTTCCTTCTGCAGGCATTGTTGGAAGTGCAGAGATAACACCCCTTGTAACCTAAGGGAAAAAGGTAATATGATTTATTGAATAAAGTTTTTTATGTCATTTTCTATGTCACTATGTGTAATAATAAAGTGAAATATTGGTGCTCATACTGCTTTATCCAAAGGCTGACAAACACTATTCTGTAGAGTTCACTTCTCAGTAGTCATCTCATTATCATCACAGGCAGAATTAGGCTGGGCTCACACTTTGTTTTGCCCTCTCTTGGGTTTTCTGTTGGGGGCTATACTAACAGGGGTGGATTGGCCATAGACCTTACAGGGAAATTTCCCAGTCGGCCGATGTCCAAGGGGCCGCCTGTGCCCTCCTCACGGCCGACCAGTGGAAGTTTTTGGGGATGTATTTTGTGCTGCTGTCAGTATTTTGTGATGGACTGTGGTATTTGGCTCTGCTGGGGAGGTATAATGTGCCACTATATAGTCTTGCTCGCCCTGCCTTCTATCAATTCGGACCCGAATACAAAACGGGGCCACTTTTAGTAATTTTTCCAGGGCCACTTTAGTTCCCAGTCCGTCCCTGTATGCTACCCCGCTATTCTGTCCAGCAATAAAGGCAGCAACGGAAAGCAGTCCAAAGTCTAGTTATTTAGACTCCATTTGCCTCATTAAAGTGAATAGATCCATTGCAGTATACCATTTTTGGTATTCAAAATGCGTTACAATCAAGCTATTTCCTCCATTATAAAACTGGAGGCAGATAACACAGGATCCACCACTGACAACTGGTGATAAAGGCAGCTCACCTGCTTACCCTCCCTGAACTCCATATTAAAATGTTTTCTAGTTGTGGCTGTAACACACGGGGCTATTTTTAATATGCAGTGAGGTCCATATGTCCACGTATGACACAGACCATGGTCTCCAGGTCTACTTTTAGACACAGAACAAACTAAAGCATGATCTAAAGACTGAGGAACTGTATGGCAAAACATTTATTTCTATGTGTCCGTGTGCAGTCTGCTCCACACATGGATAGCACATGAAAGAAATACAGGCGTCTCAATCAGGCCTTAAGCATAGCTTGGCCACAGCACTCTCCCATAGAAGCCAATGGTTGTTTTGTGGCTTTGTTTTCTTACCCTAAAGCAAATCTCTAGAACGGGTTTTGCAGAATATCAGGTCATTTTTCCTCAATAATCATGAATACAATTTAATATATTATCGGAAAATGAAAACAGATTAGAACAAAGGATTATATTTCAATATGTTGTTTTAATTAGCAAACCAAAAATTGGTGAGCAACCAATCAGAGCTCACCTTTCATTTTTTCAGAACACTTTAAGAAATGGCAGGTGAGCTCTGATTGGTTGCTATGGGAAGCTAAGACAGTTTTCCTGTTAATTTTGATAACTGAGGCCCAAGGAGTCCAGATCACTATTCTTTTTATTCCTATTGACCCTCCTCCCCCTCGCTGTCAGCACTCAAAGCTGCACTGAAATACAGAGTCCAGACCGCTGAGCTAACATAATGGAGAGGACTGAGGTGCTCACGCACTGCAGTCCTGACTATGTATTTCACAGTAACTTTAACCACTGACAGTGGGGAATAAGGGCAGAATGGAAATTAAAAGTAGCAATCTAGACTCTTTAGGGGTCATTATCAAAACTGGTGTAAAGTAGAACTGAGCTGTCCAAAATGAAAGGTGGAATCTGACTGGTTGCTATGGGCAACTAAGTCAGTTTTACATTACACCAGTTTTGATAAATGATCCCACTTATCTGCTACTCATGTGTTACTGCAGTTAATAATATTCCAAGATCCTAGTGACCAGGCGGTGTAGCTATAGGGGTCACAATTGCAACTGGGCCCCTAAGTCAGGAAGGCAAAAAGAGCCCCCCTAAACAGTGGGACCCCACCAATTATGTATTGCCATCCTCAGGAGTTGACTGAAAGAAATGATCATGGTGGTCTGGGCTGAAGACTGGAGTCTGGAGAAGATAAGGAAAGAGAACATCTACATCAGAGGAGACATCACTGGCTGTAAGAGGTACATATGTGGGGATGTATTAGGCCCCATTTACACGACCGTATTTTTGGTTGCCATCCAATCCACATTTTTTGCAGATAGGATGCAGACCCGTTTATTTCAATGGATCCACCAAAAATGCAGACAGCACCTTGTGTGGAATACCTGGATGCTGCAGTCCTAGATGTGTGAACAGGAGCGTAATGTCCTTACCAGGTGACACTGAGGCTGATGACTGTTACCATACACTGAAGAGTGTACACTGTTCTGGAAATGATCGGCCTTGTTATCACAAAGCAGTGAAAATAGAAAGTGTCAAAGCAGAGGAATTATTTATCAGCACATGTACAGTGAGCATACATTATTAACAGGGACTAAGGAGCACAGCTTCTCTGAATGACTCAGGGGCGTGACACACAACACACGCCGGCTAACCATACATTTCTTCTGACACCTACTGGCTCCCTGCTGGTCTCCAGACACAGGAAGTGTCAGCAGATGGTGGGACCCGCACCTATGGGACATATATGACATATCTTATTGATATGCCACAAATGCCCAGATCGTAATACAAGGGGTTATGTCATGATGGATGTAATACATGACAATACCTTTCTAACAAAGCTAGAATCAGTCCTGTACCGCACATGGGTCCAGAAATCTCAATGTTCACTGCTCCAATTGCTCTGCTAGATTTTCTTCAGAATGGCAACTCAGTGGGTGTGTCCTTTCTGCTGCAGCTCTCTCCCTGCTTCTAACAGAATATATGGATGGTGGCAGATGAAGATGTAAACTGAGCATGTTCGACCAGCTCAAGGAAATGGAGTAAAAAATAAGGTAAAGAACAAATAGCAGGTGGCGCTATACAGATACAATTTATTGAATAGCTTGCTGGCTATACTAAATTTTTAATTACATGCAATTACAAAAGTATTTAGATCCAGGTGCTGGTTTAAAAAAAAACCTTTAATATGCCCTAACAGGACATATCCCAGTTTTGACATATCCATGGTAACAGTCAGGGGCATAACAAGTAACCAGGGGGCCCCATAGCTAAACTTGGAATGAGGCTCATTTCCACCAAAACCACTTTCAGCAATATGATCAGAAACACTTATGATTGTCTCCCTAATCCACAGGGATAAGGCACACAGATGTCACAGTACAATGATGTCACAGTACAAGAATACTGCACACAGTGGTGTCACAGTACAGGGATAACATACACAGCGAAGTTACATTATAGGGATAGTACACACACTGATGTCACAGTACAAGGATACTGCACATAGTAATGTCACAGTAAAGGGATAATGAACACAGTGATGTCACAGTACAGAGATAATAAACACAGTGGTGTCACAGTACAGGAATAACGTACACAGTGAAGTTACATTATAGGGATATTACACACATTGATGTCACAGTACAGGGATAATATACTCTGTAATGTTACAACACTGTAATTATACAAACAGTGATGTCAAGTTCAAGTATAATGCACATATGATGTCATTATCATCTCTATAGTGATAATGAATTGATGTCACAGCACACAAAAAATGCAAAAAGTGGTGCAGCACAGAAGGGGTAATGCAAACAGAAGAAGTAACCAGGGGTCCATATTTGGGGTTGTATTACATTTTCCAGGGCACTGTATAGACATTTTACCACTAACTGCACTATATGTCTGAGTGGAGATGGGCCCCACAGCAGCTGCTATGGCTGCTTCCCTGGTAGTTACATCCATGGTAACAGTCACATCACAGGCCTTTATGTTATAATGAGGTGTCAGAGGCTTCGGTCAGTGGGAGCTTTTAGCATTTAGACCCTGACCAATCAAAATATTTGAAACGCCTATAACATGTCAAATTTTGCACACTGTACCCATGTCACATGAGTCCCTGTCCTTTTTTGGTACGTCATTTAGTCTTTATGTAACCTAAACCTAAGAGGTGGGCTGTACTCCCTTCCATCAGAGGTATGACTACCTGGCAGACATATTGCCTGTAGACTGCATAACAGAATATGGTGATTTACTACATGCCTCCAGCACACATCAGGTTAATAAGGGCCCTATGGATACGGTTGGCACATTAGCTGGGAGCTTTCTTGGCATATACGCCACATGAACACAGCCTATGTCATACATTGACACCAATTATTAAAAAATTATTACAATTTCAGGCTCAGACATGAACCGGATCCACTGGAGAACCTGTCATCATGACTATTATGTTAAGAAGAAGAGTGACATTAGCCTGCTCGCCCCCTTAATGGTCAGTGGGAGTGAGTGAGCGACTGCTCTGGAGCTCTGTAATGCAGCCTTGCTTGGCTGGTTATACTGCCCCCAGCTCCTAGTGCAGTGATATTACAGCAGTCTACATCTGATGTTTATGATCATGACCTCCCCATCTTTTATTAGTAATATTACATGATGAATGGGGCAGTGACCCAGCTCCCAGTATCAGGATGAGGCACAGATCAGGCTTGCTTTACACCATGGGGGTTAGGACAGCACCCCAATATAACCCCACAGAATAACTGTACCTGATCCTGTATGTCTCAAGCTCTAGCACCCTTCTCAGGTCTCTAGATCTCTGCTCCTGTCAGTTTGTTACCAGTGGTTGCCATGGAAACAGAATAGTTCAAGAAAGGGGGATGCCGGACTTGTCACTTGATTCTCACACAGTTACGCAACACAATATTCCATTACGTGTTTCCTAACTAAAATGAATAAATGACATTTAAAATGCAGTGTTTTATTTCTAGAAGACATAAAACATGGCCTGTTTCTTCTACCTTCCCCCGTAAGTCAATGGTTCCGCTCACTCTGGGTTCCCTGTGCACGCTGTGCGTTCTGGGACATGTAGTTTTGTAGTGTTGCGTGAATCTATCACGCATGCGTGGTTTGTATGCTACGTATGCTGCGGAGAGACGGAAGCGGGGCTCGGGAGACTAGGAATAGAGGAGAGCGAGCAGCATTCAGGAGACAGTCAGCATGGTGAGTGGAGCTGCAGCGAGACATGTAGTAGTACAGTCATTTATAGACCTTCTGCTTTATGTTGCTCCATGTATTGGCCCGATCACGTGGTAACATATGGCACTGGTGACACTACATATAGCAGTTGGATTTCTGGATACACTATGTGCTGTCATAGAAGGCAGCCTGGACACTTCTATTGTGAAGATCAGAGGTCTGCAACTTGGGGCTGTCAGGACATATGGGCTCCTAACAAAAAGAGGTCCCCACTGTCCAGGGGCCACTGTCACCAGGTCTGAATGTCATGTGTCCTCTATTCCTTGTCCTGTCAGTGCTGCCTGGCACCTCTTTCTCTTGGTGCCCACCCTGGTGATGATGGAAGCCCTCAGATGCTATGCCTTCTGCATCTCAGTATAGACGGTGTTCAATGAGCACTGTCTATACAGATCAGGCCCTCGTGACCCGAGCTGCTGGTTCAATGCCAGAACCACTCTGTGTGTGTGTAAGTGTGATTTCCCGTTCTGACCTCTACTCCTCTGACAGGATCACAAAGCATTATAATGATTTATAATGCAGTGTGTCTCTGCCAGACTTATATCTACTGAATTGCGCTGATGGCATTATGTCAAAACAATTCAGTAGATTCAAGGTCTGGCAGGGACACACAGCATTAGAATGATTTAGAAAGCTGTCTGTTCCTGCCAGACCTTGAATCTACTGAATTGTTTTGACATAATGCCATGAGTGTAATTCAGTAGATACAAGTCTGACAGAAACACACAGCATTATAAATCATTATAGTGCCTGAGATCCTGTCAGAGGAGTAGAGGTCAGAACAGGAAATCACGCTTACACGCACAGCGTGGTTCTGGCATTAAACTCACTTGTCTGAACCTAGCCTTAGGAAACCAAGATCAACTCTGCAGTGAGGCTGAACAGTCTGGTATTCCGCCTGTAACTGGGATTAATATGTCAGCCTCAGTTTCAGGAGAAATCAGCCTCCCAAAGGGGCACAAAGTGTAAAGTAAAAAACGTCATCACACGCCGCACTGCAGCATCTGGACCCCCCTCTCCCGCAGCCACCATAATCTCTACATCCCCTGTATTAAAACAACCATTATCAAAAGGGGACATAATTTAAAAAGGTTTTCCATGATTTTTATTTTTTTTTACTGATTTACTATACTCTGGATCGGATCTGTCAGAGTCCAACACTTGGGACGCCCGCCGATCAGCTTTTTCGAGAAGACATCAGTACTCCTGTGAGTGCCGCTCCTTCTCCCTGCTCACCAAGCATAGTGCTGTACATTGTATAGTGGCTGTACTTTGTATGGCACCCAGCCCCATTCACATTCATTGGTCACATGGCCTAGGAAAAGCTAAGAGAAGGCTGCGGCTCTCCAGTGCATTCTCAAACAGCTGATTGGCGGGGGTCTCGGGTGTCGGACCCCATAGATCAGATACTGATTACTTATGCAGAGGATAGGTCATCAGAAGTAAGTGTATATATAAAAGTATTTTAGTTGCACTTTGTGCTATTAATGAAATGAACAAAATGTTTTGTTTTGATTTAAATAAAAATCCCCCCCCCATGTGTCACTGAAAAAGGCCCCAAATGTAAAAAAAAATTATAGTTTACACAGACAAATGTACTAAAATTTATGGAGGTATTTGGAATGTTTTTGTTTTGTGGTACACTTTGCGGGGCATACTGAAAACCTGTTTAATGTTCTTGTTCCCATTTCGGACAGTCATGGCGTATGCACAGAATACGTCACAGGTGCAGGTCCCATCTCTGGTCTCCCCCAAACTCTGTCTTGTGACTGCTGTGAATGTACAGCACACTTGCATACCTCTCTCTATTCATTTCTGTGACTTCTGAAAATAACTAGTAAGTAAGCAGTGGGCTGTATTTGTAAATCTCATTGAAGTTAATGGAGTGAGCTGTGTGTGTTACCACAGCGGAGGCAGAGGACCGGGGACCCCGGTTCTCGAGATCAGTGCACGTCTCACCCCTGGGGTCCACTTCATTTTTTGTGGATGTGCCATACGTGTATGAGATGGGAAGAGCCCCTTTAAGTGTTGGTTTCTCTTTAAAGGGGTTTTCCAGGATTTTACTATCCTCAGGATAGGTCATCAGTATCTGATCGGTGGGGGACCCCCGCCAATCAGCTGTTTGAGAAGGCACCGGTGCTCCCGTGAGCACTGCTACCTTCTCCCCGCTCACCAAGCGCAGCACCATACATTGTACAGCGCCTGTGCTTGGTATGATGCTCAGCCCCATTCACTTCTAAGGGGCTGAGCTAATCCTAGGCCAGGTAACTGATGAACGTGTCGTGAATGGCCTAGGAAAAGCTAAGAGAAGGCCGCAGCGCTCATGGGAGTGTTGGTACCTTCTCAAACAGCTGATCGGCGGGGGTCCCGGGTGTCGGTTGTTCACCGATCAGATACCTATCCGGAGGATAGGTCATCAGTAGTAAAATCCCGGAAAACCCTTTTAATAATGTCTACATTGATTTTTCCTTTTCACTCTGTAGGTGATCTCAGAAGCTCCAGAAGTCATTTTTAGGATACGTGGCGGGCTGAATCTGTCATTTTCATTGGCCACAGCCGATGGTATGTTCTTATTTAATCTGATTCTAAGAAACAAAGACTGGAGATTTATTGCAGTAATTTCCTACAGTTCAGGCCGGGTTAACACTGGTGTTTCTTTTTTTCTGCTCAATTATAAGTCTAAGGGAAATCTACTCAACATGCACTTCTCTCCTGTTAAGGGCTCGTTCACACGGCCGTTGTGTGGCGGTCTGTTGAATGGGTCCGCAATCACAGAGGTGCGATACAGAACTGAGGCACGGATCGGAACCCCACAGAAACACTACGGAGTGCTTCTGTGGTGTTTCTGTCCGTGCCTCCGCACCGCAAAAACGTAGAACTTGTTCGGACAGTTGGATGCGGATCCCATTGAAGTGAATGGGTCCGTGATCCGCATGCGGAAGCACCACAATAGGTGCCCTTGCACTGGCACGGCCACACAACGGCCGGTGTGATGGGATTGTGTTTGTACACAGCAAACTAACTGAGCCTACTGAGCTGCAGTATAAAGCATAGGGGTGGTACAGAGCAGAAGCCTAAATCTGCGATGAGACTGGAGGTGGATTTCAGACTACTTCGGACTTCCTTTGCTGTGTGGCAGTTATTAACCCCTTTGCTCTTCCTGACATACATGTACATCACTGGTGCACAATTTGTTGATGGAGCCGCTTCTGCCTGTACATGGATGAAAACATCCGGGGTGGGGGGGGGTTTGACGAGCCTCCCTAGCATTGTGGGTGATGCTAGGGCGCTCGTCCCTGTCCCCATCTGCCATTGGCTGCTTAGTTTACCAAACTCCCCCCGACTCATGTGGAGAAGCAGCTGCGGCACAAGCAACAGGAGCGGCGCAGGGAGCAGGAACCCAGGTTAGTATATTACCTGTGAGGGGCCCGGCACATGGGGGGGCTGTTTTAGAATTTGGATAACCCCTTTAAAGATAAAACTTGCTGGGATGCTTCTTTAAAGGAATATCCCGATTTATGTGACGTTATCCCCTATCCTGTGGATATTAGATTAGTGGGGGTCCTACCGCTGAGACCCCCATTGATCATGAGAAACCCCAAAATGAATGGACTCTGGTCATTTCTATGGGAGTTCTGGAGGTATCCGAGTACAGCGTTCAGCTGTCTCTACAACTCCCTTAGAAATAAACAGAGCGGTTACACATATGTCCAACCTGCCACTTTGTTCATTTTGGGGGGAGCTACACAGGGTGTGGGGTCTCTCTCGTCGTGCTCAGTGGTGGGACCCCCATGATCTAATAGTTATCGCCTATCCTGTGGACAGGGAACGACATCACATAACTGGAATACCCCTTTAGGCCGCTTTAAGACGAGCAGGTTGAAATCCGTCAGTATTCTGGCTCAGGATCCTGATGATATATCATCAGTATTGACATCATGGATTTCATCAGGATTTCCATGCGTATTTCTTCCTTCCTTCATTATTTATGCACTGCACAGGCTGTAATTTGCATACTTGGAAACAAATCAGCACAAAACGCGGACACGCTGCGGATTTCAAATCCTGACAGAAATTAATCGCACATATGAATAGCTCCATTCATTAACATTAGCAGCGGATTCCGGTACATAAATCCGGACCATATACGCATTGCAAATACGCTCGTCTGAAAGCGGCCTTAATGTGCTTCTTGCAGTGGATGCAGTTAGTTGGTCACTGAGGCCCCTTTTGCCTGGAAATCAGAGAGAGCGCGTGCATTGGTAAAAACTATAACAATGTAAAGATAAACTAATCTCTGTTTCTTTCCGTAGAATCCTCCTGCAAGAAGGCCCTGGTGAAAGCGCTTGGTAATCTTTCCTCTAAGCTTCTGTCTGAATCCTTGGTGTTCCACGTCAGCCGATCTTCATTGTACGTATGGCCTAACACCGGAGTCAGCACATCACCCCGCGACCTGACGGATAACTCCCCGTGCAGAGATATCTTCAGTTTTATTCAGTGAGGAAAACGTCATTTCTCTGTTCGTGATATAGTTATGCTGATAATTATCAAAATTCCAATTCGGTTTTCATTTTTCCCAGAAATGATGATGATGATTCCAGACGCAGATCTTCCAAAAAGAAGGAGAAAAAGTTGCAGGAAACGGTACGAGGTGCACAGAAAATAGATTATTCTTACAGGTGTTTATATGTAATTTGCCGTTTTTATGTGTAATTCACAGTATTTTGCCTTAAAGAGGACCAGTCACCACTCCTGACATGCCTGGTTTAATATCGTCATGCATTCCCCATGTGATAACAATTCTGGAACATCTGTACTTATGGCCCTATGTTGTGCCGTTCCTGTATTATTCCTGCTAGAATTATGAATGAATTGCTAGCAGTCTGCAGTAAGGGTACAGAGGGGTAATAACCAGTTGGGGGTGTGTACCTGCACAGTTTAAAAATGGCAGCACTGATTCAGTCTGTGCAGGTACACACCCCCAACTTGTCACCTCGCCTCTGTACCCTTACTGCAGACTGCTAACAATTCATTCATTCATGGGAATGCATGTAGGTCCATAAATAGCTGGAAAGTTCATGACATAGAAGCACCACCACTTCATATAACGTGTTGATGGAGAATAGAGGATTTTACACGGCCTACAGATCGCTGAAGCAGCTCATGAATCACTAACAGTGTCTTCTTCTGATATGTCAGAATATGACTATAGATGGAATAACAAGAGACAATTCATTATGACTCATATTTCTTTCACCAGGATTAACTAGAAATGTGCACTGAGCTCTGGTCCTCCAGCTGCTGACGTCATCTTCTTGGCTGCAGCAGAGACGTTTCGTCACCACCGCCAAAGAGCAAGAGAGTATACACATAGTTTATAAGGCCGAAAAAAGACATCTGTCCATCCAGTTCAGCCTGTTTTCCTACAAGTTGATCCAGAGGAAGGCAAAAAATCCCTGTGAGGTAGAAGCCAATTTTCACCACTTTCGGGGAAAAAAATTCCTTCCCCAATCAGGCAATCAGAATTACTCCCTGGATCAACGACCCCTCTCTAGTAACTATAACCTGTAATATTATGACCCTCCAAAAATACATCCAGGCCCCTCTTGAACTCTTTTAGTGAACTTACCATCACCACCTCCTCAGGCAGAGAGTTCCATAGTCTCACTGCTCTTACCGTAAAGAATCCTCTTCTATGTTTATGTACAAACCTTCTTTCCTCCAGACGCAGAGGATGTCCCCTCGTCACAGTCACAGTCCTGGGGATAAATAGATGATGGGAGAGATCTCTGTACTGACCCCTGATATATTTATACATAGTTATTAGATCTCCCCTCAGTCGTCTTTTTTCTAAAGTGAATAACCCTAATTTTGATAATCTTTCTGGGTGCTGTAGTCCACCCATTCCAGCTATGACTTTAGTTGCCCTCCTCTGAACCCTCTCCAGCTCTGCATTCCTGTGTTATTTTAGGCAGCTTACAGGGGTTGCCTGAGTGTTGATATAACTTAGACTACCCCTTTAACACAAACACATCGGGTATTTCACAAGTAAAATATTTCAAAGAAAAATATTGGTGCAGAATAGTGAATGTGTTACAGATTTAAAATCCTTCAGAATGTTCATTATTGTCCGAAAATCCACAGGCTAGCCCCAGTTCAATGTAATGGGGCGAATACGTGTGAGGACCCTAGGCTGACTCCACCATATGCTCTTGGTCAGGCATGGCCAACCTGCGGCTCTCCAGCTGTTGTAAAGCTACAACTACCACCATGGCCTGCTGTAGGTAGTCTGGGCATGCTGGGAGTTGTAGTGTTGCAACAGCTGGAGAGCCTCAGATTGGCCATCCCTGTTCTTGGTCATCTCACCAGAAGAAAACAGCAGTATACGTCAGTCTGTCACATTAATAATCCTAATAGATGAACGGTAGAAATTAATTCTGTATCATTGCCAGCAGCAGGTGGTGAACCTCAGCCCCATGTTTGAAATGTCGACGTCCTCTAAAGCAGTGGCTCCAACCATTGAATACGACACCCAGTGTCATCATCTTGTGAATGTCACCCTGCCCATGGACACGGCTGCGTCTGTCCCTGCAGAAGAGAAGTGGGGCAGGTCTGTATACACATACTAGACTGCTGCTGGGGTCTTTACTGTGTGACGATAATTGGGGGTCATTTTGGCTTTTTTTTCTGAGCAGCGTACTAAAGATCCTGGTGAACAAGCTTACCCAGCAGCTGACTGACATGGAGAAGTGCCTGCTGAAATATATGAAAGGAACCGCCATTTCCTTGGCTGAACCATTTCACTTCATGTTACCCGGAAGGAGAGAACTGGTCACTGTGGTGTATCCTGCAGGAGTGGCCGAGTCTCAGCTAGAAGATTATAGGAAGGTAGGTAGAAGGTACAAAGACGCCAGTGGTGAAGCTCTGCAGTTTGTTAATATTTTATGAAATTGGATCTGTCCTCAGAGTATGCTGAGCATTTATACTAAAAAGCACAAAGAAATACTGCGCCATTTGTATAATGGCGGCTGAAACACACCAGAGGCTTATGGATTTGCGCCCACTGCTTTCCTGAAGCTGACATAGACATCTGTTGTATATACAGATGCACACTGCATGTTCTAAGGCCTAGTTCACACTTCAGTGTTTCATCAGTGATTTCCATCAGTGATTTTCAGCCAAAAACAGTTGTGGGTCAAAATAGAACAAGTGCAGATCTTTACATTCTACCTTCTGTATGGAGGCTCCATTCCAGGTTTTGGTTTAAAAATCACTAAAAGAAATCCTGAAGAGTGAACTAGGCCTAAGGCTACATTCACATGCCCGTATGTATTTTGCGGTCCCCAAAATGCGTACCCACAAAAAATCCGGGTGACGTCTGTGTTGCATCTGTTTTTTTTTTTTTTTTTTTTGCGTATCCATTGTATGAATGTGTATCCTTATAGGACATGCTCTACATTTTTTGCAGGACTACGGAACAGACATACAGATGCGGTGTGCTGTCCACGTTTTTCTTGCGGACCCATTGAAATGAATGGGTCCTCCTCTAAAACAAAATACGTTCGTGTGAATGTAGCCTAACAGTGATGTTTTTTCATCAATTTGTTTGCTTAGGGTTTTTAATTTTCAGATGTAGTAAATATTAAAGTGACACAACACATTAGAGACACAGATGTCGCAAACTTTAAATTGACATTTTACGCAGCAAAAGCCATTTAAAAAATGTCAAATTAATGGAAATGTGCCACCAAAAATATCTGCTAGTTAAAAACACATACCTTTCTTAACAAAACAGCTCAGAAAGCATTATGGAAATTCTTTACGGCAGTCCAATGGGCCATAGACACAATGGCCAGGAGGAGACTTCTATGGGAGAGTCTTCTAGACATGATCTGTGACCTGTGCAGAGGTCATTGTACAAGGAAAGAACAGATAAGCTTTAATAAACATCTATTGTGAATGGAGGATCCTGTCTTATCTGTACACAGAGGTGATAGCATTACTGGCAGGATCAGAATGACAGATAAGCAGGTAACTGCAGTAAATTAATCTGTACAGACCTGTTATTAGCCTTAGTAGCCAGTGCGAAAACTGCAGGATTTTATGGTTTTTGTTTAAATATAGATATTGACATGGAAAATTAAAAATAATGTTATCAAAAATTCTTTAAAAATGTGTTTAAACATAAAAGCATGATTTAAACAATAGGTTGTTTTCTGATGACACATTCCCTTTAAAGTCTGCTGCAACTGTGTATGTAACACTTTGTCTACAACCAGATTGGTCATGGTGGCTTCACTGTTCCTTCCCGATCCCCCCTCCCATTGTTGTCTTTTTTAAGACCACTTGAACGTTACGAGTAGTTATAATGCGCCGCCTCTGCAAGTCAGCTGACGCATAGGTAATTTTGAAGCATAGGCAGTGCCCCCACAAGTGCCATTTCCAACCTCACAAATCTGATCAGTGAGGGGTGCCGGGAGTCAGACCCCCACCAATCTGATATTGATGACCTATCTTGAGGACTGCACAACCCCTTTAACCTGAGTGAGAAACATGGGGTTGGATGTCTATGTTTTGTAACTCCTTGTTTCCATCCGTTTTTCAGGTGTTACATGGTGAGTTTAACGTGCCCCTCGACAGGCCGTATTTCAAAAGAGCCAACGCCTATCATTTCCCAGATGAGCCGTACAAAGATGGATATCTTCGAAACACACATGTTCACCTAAACCATCCATCTCTGGAGGGAGGCATTGTGAGTATTGCTGTAAAGAGCACCCGCAGCTGGGATTATTACTGTAATATCGCCAGAATCAGAAGTACCTCACACTGGGCAGATAGTGATCCGTCACTTTGATCAGAGAAAATCTTTGTTTTGCCTATTCTATCATTTTTTAATTATTTTGAGACGCAGTATAATAGATTATTCAGCTCCTCTTTTTTTCTGCTGCAAAGGAAACATCCAGATTATCAGGGTCGGATTGGCCATAGACTCTACAGGGAAATTTCCCAGTGGACCGATGCCCAGGGGACCACCCGAGCCCTCCTGACACCCACGGCTAGGTAGATAATGATCATATGCTCTCAGCATTAATTAATGCTGGGAGCATCAGGTACTTAGATATCTGACTGGTGGCTACAGGTGTCCCTCTGAATTCAGCTGTACAGTTGAATGTTGCAGCAGGGATGGCAGTATTTTGTGCTGCACTGTGTTATACTGCTAATGCAGTATTTCTCGCTCGTGTCATTGGGGGACACAGGACCGTGGGTATAGCTGCTGCCCCTAAGAGGCGACACTAAGCTGAAAAAGTGATGTCTCCTCCTGCCGGCTATATCCCCTCCCGCCTGGAGAGAGCATATCAGTTTTTAGTTTAGTGTCGTAGGAGGCAGACCTCCCTGCGCTGCAGGGTTATTTTATTTTATTTATTGTTCTTTTCCTTTTTATGCTTTCATTTAGGGGAACAGGATCGCTTAGCCTTCCTGTCCCCCGGGGATACCTGGCCAGGGTCGGACCCCCTCCCTGCCCAGTTCCCCCATGAAGAAAAGTGGACCAGGGCAGCAATGCTCTCCTGCTTCCCGCCAGCCCTGGGGTCACCTGGAAACTAAAATCCCTCCATCCGCTCCAGTCTCCTGCCACTTCGGTGCCAGTAACTGAGGAGGTGACCCTGCTGGTGTCTTTTACAGAGGGTGAAGTGCTGGAAGGGGGATGGCAAGGTGAAGAGGGGTGAGTATACGTTACCCCGCGGCCCCCACTACCACCAGGCACCCCCCTTTCCCCAGACCCTGCGGGAGCTTTGGACCCTCACCTTCTTCCTTCGGTGGCCGGTCGTCTTCCAGGTCCTGTGTTCCCCGTTATTGCGGCGGGGGGGGCGAGTTACAGGCACACTCGGCGTTCTGGGGTCCCTGTTCAAGCCGACGACTGCGCTCCGCTCACCGGAAGTGGTTGTTCCGGACCGGAAGTACTTGCGGGCGGCCGTAGCTTCAAATTTAGGCCCCGGCTTTTGGGCCTACTAGGCCGCAGCCCTTTTCCCCGCCCTGGGGGGCGGAGTTTCGGCCTTTTTCTTCCGGGGAGGAGCTCCTTACCATGCCTGCATTCTGAGACAGTTGCTCTCCTCCCGCAGACGCCGCACCGCTACTCGTTGGGGGACACAGGACCTGGTATTACCTGGATTGCCTGGTAGGACAGCCTTATTCCCCCTCCAGCTCCCTCCTGCTTCCTCCAGCTCCTCTTTAGTCAGTCATGTCTGAACCTACGGCTGAACCCCGTCCACTGTTAGCGCCCATTCACTATGCGTGCGCTAAGTGTGACTTCAAGTTTTCACGCGGCCAGTCGGACTCCCTCTGCACCGCATGCCTTGCACCCAGACCAGCACTCCCGCCTGAGCAGCCGCAGTGCCCCCCTGTCTGCGTGGAACCGGAATGGGCCCGTACCCTATCCCAGGCAGTGGCAGATTTATCCAAGGTGTCCCAAACCACCCTCACCCTCATGGGTCGTTTGGTTGACCACGCTCCGCCTGCACAATCTACACCCTCCGCCACTAGTCAGCCCAGGGGTAGACCCTCTCGCAAGCGGCCCAGAACAGGTCGTTCTTCCTCTTCTGAGGCCTCTGTTTCTCCGCCACCCCCTAGGTCTCGTTCAGAGGCTTCTTCCCCCGTGGGGGAAGCTCTCTCTGAGGGGGAGCTCCCGGAATCAGGCTCCGATACGGACCCTGACCAATCTTCCAAGATGGCGTCCTTAGTAGACAGTTTAGTCACTGCTGTCTGTGACACGTTTCACATTCAGGATGAATCTACTTTGTCTGGTCACTCAAGGGTGTCCTTTCTTCGTTCTAAGCACTCCCAAAAGGTGTTTCCTCTGCATGACGATTTTTCTGCAGTTGTTACCAAATCATGGGATCACCCAGATCGGCGCTTTACCGCTTCAAGACGCCTGGATCTGCTCTATCCTTTCCCAGCCAACCTGGTGGACAAGTGGTCCACGCCCCCCAAGGTAGACCCGCCAGTTGCCCGTCTGACCAAGCACACAGCAATTCCTGTTGTGGATGGTTCATCCCTCCATGACCCAGTGGACCGCCGTCTAGAATCTTTCTCTAAGTCGGCCTTTGCAGCGTGCGGTACCGCGCTTCGCCCTATTTTTGCGTCAGCTTGGGTGGCGAAAGCCGTCTCTGAGTGGGCCTTACGGCTGCACCAGGACATCTCGACTGATCTGCCTCTGGAGGATCTTCAGGCACTTGCCCTTCAGATCTCTCAAGCTGGTAAATACCTTTGTGAGGCTTCTCTGGATGCGGGAGCTCTGGTCGCCCGTGCTTCGGCCCTTAACGTAGCCTTGCGCCGCGAGGTTTGGCTGAAGGTGTGGTCAGCGGATGCTTCTTCCAAGCGTTCCCTTACAGCTCTTCCATTTTCCGGTTCGCGACTCTTCGGAACTAGGCTGGACGAGATCATTTCTGAGGCCACGGGTGGCAAAAGCACCCACCTTCCGCAACAGAGGCCCGGACGTTCCGTTCGTCCTAAATCCTCAAATTCCAGATTTCAGTCCTTTCGGCGTTTCTCAGGCACGCGTTCAGCACCAAGGGCTCATGCCACCACTCCCTCACAGCAACAGAGGAAGAAGCCTACCTTTAAGACCCAACCCGCTTGGCGCCCTCGGGCACAGCCCACCCGCTGATTTAATAATAAACAATCCTCGGCATGAGGGGGCGCCCCCACCCCAGAGGGTGGGGGGTCGTCTCCTCCTTTTTCAGGAGGTTTGGCGGGCCCACATCTCCGATGCTTGGGCGCTCGAGATTGTAACCTCGGGTTACAAGATCGAGTTGGTCTCCCGTCCACCAGACCGGTTTTTCCTGTCCCGACCACCCAGAGATCCTGGCCGGTCGACCGCTTTCTTTCAGGCACTTCACACCCTCCTTTTAAAGGGAGTAATTTCCCTGGTTCCCCCAGCCAAACATTTCAGGGGTTTTTATTCAAACCTCTTTGTTGTGCCCAAAAAGGAGGGTTCCGTGCGACCAATCCTGGATCTCAGGTTGTTGAATCGCTTTGTCAGGACTCAACATTTCAGAATGGAGTCCTTACGCTCAGTAGTGGCCTCCCTGGAACAGGGCGAGTTTCTTTCCTCAGTGGACATTCAGGATGCGTACCTGCATATCCCCATCGCCCACACCCATCAGCGTTTCCTCCGTTTTGCAGTGGAAGACTGTCACTATCAATTCGTGGCCCTCCCCTTCGGGTTGGCAACCGCGCCGCGAGTTTTCACGAAGGTGCTGGCCCCTCTTCTGGCACTCCTTCGTTCCAGGGGTATCGTTCTGTTCCCGTATCTGGACGACATTCTTGTGAAAGCACCCACCTTCGGTCAGAACGAAGAGAGCCTCGCCATCACCATAGACGCTCTGACTCGTTTCGGCTGGCTAGTAAATTTCAAAAAGTCATCCCTCCATCCCAGCAGACAGATCACCTTCCTGGGGATGGTCCTCGACTCAGCCACATCATCAGTCCGGCTCCCTCTCGACAAAAGACGATGACTCCAAAGATCAGTGCGTCTTCTCCACCGCAGCACACGTCCCACGATTCGTCTTTGCATGCAGGTGCTGGGGACTTTAGTGGCCTCCTTCGAGGCAGTCCCGTTTGCGCAGTTCCACACTCGCCCACTTCAATGGGCGATCCTATCGGCCTGGGACAAGTCACCGGATTCCCTCAACAGCTCCATCTCCCTTCCTCCCCAGGTGCAGTCGACCCTGGTGTGGTGGCTAGAGGCTCCAGCCCTGACTTCCGGCAAGTCCTTTCTGCCGATCTCATGGACAATTATCACCACCGATGCCAGTCTCCTCGGTTGGGGGGGGGGGTTTCCCTCCACGGCTGGTCCAGGGAAAATGGTCTCCATCGGAGTCCAAACTACCGATCAATATACTGGAGCTGCGGGCCATCTATCTGTCCCTGCTTCACTGGACCCCCCTATTGAAAGGATTGCCGATCCAGATTCAGTCGGACAATGCCATGGCGGTGGCTTACATCAATCACCAAGGAGAAACTCGCAGCCGGGCAGCGATGGACGAGGCGGCCAAGATTCTTCAGTGGGCAGAGGATCACGTGCCAGTCATTTCCGCAATATACGTTCCCGGGGTGGAGATTTGGATGGCAGATTACCTCAGTCGGCAGACCATGGATCCAGGAGAGTGGTCCCTACATCCGGAAGTCTTCAACTCCATTTGCCTTCGTTGGGGGCGGCCGGAGGTGGACTTGATGGCATCCAGGCTCAACCACAAGCTCCCAGTCTTCCTGTCTCGAACAAGGGATCCGCGAGCCTACGCAGTAGATGCACTGGTAGCCCCGTGGGAGGGGTTCTCCCTCCTGTATGTCTTTCCCCCCATTCCTCTCCTACCCCGGATTCTTCGCAGAATCAGGAAGGAAGGCATACCAACCATTCTCATCGCTCCAGATTGGCCCCGGCGCACGTGGTACACGGAGCTCATCCTCCTTCTCGGAGACGCTCCATGGCCTCTCCCACTCAGGGACGACCTCCTATCTCAAGGACCCGTCTTCCACCAGCGTTTAGGCTCGCTACGTTTGACGGCGTGGCTATTGAGACCTCCATTCTGAAACGTAAGGGATTCTCTGACACAGTCATTCGGACCATGATCAGGGCAAGGAGCCTACATCGTCTAGAGTTTACTACAGGACTTGGAAGTCTTTTCTCCGGTTCTGTGGGGAGCGTGACCTACCTCCACTTTCCTTTTCTCTGTCTATGGTCCTTTCCTTCCTGCAATCAGGTCTGGAGTTAGGGCTGGGTCTTAATTCTCTTAAGGGACAGGTGTCTGCGCTGTCAATTTTTTTCCAGAGACAGCTGTCACAAAGATCCCCGATCAGGACCTTCCTTCAGGGGGTAGCTCACATTGTGCCTCCCTATCGTCCCCCTCTTCCATCCTGGGACTTGAACCTGGTACTTGGTTCCCTCCAGGAACCTCCCTTCGAACCGCTCGATAGTGTCTCTCTTCGTCTCCTCTCGTGGAAGGTAGCCTTCCTGGTGGCTGTCACCTCCATCAGGCGAGTTTCGGAACTGGCGGCACTTTCCTGCAGAGAACCCTTTCTCATCTTGCACCAGGATAAAGCGGTTCTTCGTCCGGTGCCTTCCTTTCTACCTAAGGTAGTCTCGGCCTTCCATATGAATGAGGACATCGTCCTTCCATCTTTCTGCCCCTCGCCATCCCATCCTACAGAACGTGCTCTCCACAGCCTGGACGTGGTCAGGGCATTGAGGATCTACTTAGCCGTTTCAGAGTCTTTTCGACGCACAGACTCCCCGTTCGTCCTGCCTGAGGGTCCCCGCAAGGGGTTGGCGGCTTCCAAGGTGACGATTGCCAGGTGGATACGTCTAGCCATTGCCGAGGTGTATCGCTCCCGGGGCAGGGCGCCCCCTGCTCGTGTCACGGCCCACTCTACCAGGGCGGTGGGCGCTTCTTGGGCTTGTTTCCACCAGGCCTCTGCAGTACAGCTCTGTAAGGCAGCAACCTGGTCTTCCTTACACACGTTCACCAGGTTTTACCAGGTGAACACTTTTGCATCGGCTGATGCTGCTCTGGGACGCAAGGTTTTGCGAGCGGCGGTTCCCTAGGCCTTCGCATCTGCGTTCTATTTTGGTTCTCCCCTCCCCGTGGACTGCTTTAGGACGTCCCACGGTCCTGTGTCCCCCAATGACACGAGCGAGAAAACGAGATTTTTGTGGACTCATCTGTAAAATCTCTTTCTCGCTGAGTTCATTGGGGGACACAGCTCCCACCCATTGTTTTTCATTTTACCGCAAGGAATTTTTTTCTTTCCTTAAGCGGGTGGGGTCATTGGTCCTAGGTTCGGACCTAGTTGACGTTTTCTTTCTGTTTTCATTTCTTGTTTTGCTCCTACTGCTTGGGCACAAACTGATATGCTCTCTCCAGGCGGGAGGGGATATAGCCGTCAGGAGGAGCCATCACTTTTTCAGCTTAGTGTCGCCTCGTAGGGGCAGCAGCTATACCCATGGTCCTGTGTCCCACGGTCCTGTGTCCCCCAATGAACTCAGCGAGAAAGAGATTTTACAGGTGAGTCCACAAAAATCTCGTTTTTGTTCTGCATTGTGGTATCTGTTTCTGCTGTGGCGATATTTTGTGCTGCACTACGTTATTGCTGGCTCTGCCTATTTCTCTAGTACCTGCCTGCGTGTGTTGGCCTCGCCCACTCGAGTTGCCTGCCTTTTAGGGTTGTTTTTTTTCCAGGGCCACTTTTAAGTTCCCAGTCTGCCCCTGCAGGTTATAGATATTGATGATCTATCCATTAAATGGTGGGACTGAGCTGCAGTACCTGAAAATGGCCTCTATGCAGTGTATGGCGCTGTGGGGCTCTACTTCCATACACTTGTCAGGGTCAGTGTCGGACCCTCACTGATCTGATATTGATAACCTATCCCTGTGATGGCTAACCTTCAACACTATAGCTGTGGTAAAACTACAACTCCCAAGATGCACACTTGCTTGGCTGTTTTCAGAACTCCATAGAACTGAATGGAGCATGCTGGGAGTCGTAGTTTCACCACAGCTGAAGTGCTGGAGGTTAGTCATCACTGACCTATCCTATAGCCTGGATAACTGTGCATTTTGATGAAAATGCTGTCTTATTTGTAATTGCTTACATTATTGCATATTTTCCTGATAAATTACAGTAGTTTTGCATGGCTAGCAATTATAGGGTTTGTCCAATTTAAAAACAAAAACCAATCTTTCTCTCTGGAGGACCAGTCCTGTCCTGTATTACGGCACGGAATTGAATTTCCCCTGTGGTAGCGCTGCAGGCAGTTTGAACACTTACCATTTTCCACACAGAATACATTAAATAATGCCCCTTTCACACGAGCGGGAGACTCGCATGTCTCCCGCAACGCATCTACAGGGCTGGACTCCGGCACTGACTGGGATCGCATATAATGTCGATGCTGTCAGTGCAGAGTCCAGCCCTGTAGATGCGATGCGGGAGACATGCGAGTCTCCCGCTCGTGTGAAAGGGGCATAAAACTGATTGCTGAGGGTCCCTGCAGGAAAATACTTTGTGATCGGCTTATTGTCAAGGAACGTAAGGGTTGCTCAAAGAGGAGAACACCTTTAAAAATGACCTGTCCCCGCTTCTGACATGTCATGTCTTTGTGCCGTTCCTCTGTTATTTAGTATTAGGCAGTCAGGCAGATTTATTTGGGACTTGACTAGCAAAAAGTCTGATGCATCTTATGATTGTCTTCAAGGTAGAGGTAGTGTGCACTGTGGAACTTGTACAAGCCACACAACCAAAAAATCCATCGCAAAGACAAGGCACTGCCGCGGCACACCCAGGTTAATGCTGTGTATTTGTAAAAGTGGCTAGACAGGGCAGCCTTCTCGGCTTATTAAAGGGGTTGTCCAAGTTATGGAAAAAAAAATATAGCACTGTAAATCTGATGGGCAGCAGTATATAACTAAGTTCAGCAAGTTTTAGGCAAAAAAAATCCATATTTCCTCATTTCCCTGGTTCTCTTCTGGCCTTTGTTTACATGCAGTAATAACAATCTCAGCCCCTCCCCCTTCTCCCCCCTCTCTGCAAAGGCAGTGAATATAAGTGCTGTGAGTACATGTCTGCCTGCTGGAATACTCAGCAGCATGTTGTATGTGTAGGACTACAAGTCCCAGCTGTACAATGACACTGCTGATACACACAGGAAATTCTCCCTACCTGTTCTTGTACAATTCCTCTATAGCTCCTTGCCCAGCATTTGTCTCCTCTCACTGCTGCAGCTACTATTTGTTATAAAGCCTTGAGCCCTCAGTGTGTTCTGGCTGAAGGGGTTAATGTTTTATCTGAAGGAATCCAGGGAGAGAGCAGATAGCAGGAGCCCGGCAAAGAAAGGGGGCGTGGCCAGTGACGTCTCGTGTACAGACTCTTATCTGAACTCTGAGGCTTGTACACGAAACATCACAGACCAGGGAGATAAGGTGACATCACAGGTCATGTGACCCTCAGTCAACTCTGAGAAACCAGCAGCTTTAGAAACACAGTATATGGGAAAGTTGTTATACCTGACAAGTTAGAAACATATAAAGAACAAAAAAATAACTCGGACAACCCCTTTAACAGGATTGTCCAGTTAATCACTGTATAATATAATGTATACCGATATGTGTTAGTGATACCAGTAATGTATCTTCTCTCTGTAGCTCTCCATGGTGCAGGGAATCTACAGTTACCATCACTACATGCAGGACCGTATGGATGACAGTGGCTGGGGATGCGCCTACCGTTCTCTCCAGACCATCTGTTCCTGGTTTAAATACCAAGGTTATACTGACAGATCCATTCCAACACACAGGGAGATCCAGCAGGTATGTATCATTACTGCCCTCCGGAGCGGGCACACAAAGATCTGCGCAGAAAAATGTTCTTGATTTGATACCAGTTACTAAATGAAAAATACATGTTTGCCAGTAATATAGCGCATAGACATAACTTCTATGGATTTTCTAACAAATGTAGTGGTTTTACTGTACACCTCCAAACATATTTCCTTTTTCTTCAAATCCTTAGATACCGGACTTCAACAAAAAGTTGACTTTAGTCTAGACTAGGAACTACCCTTAGAGCTGTGATGGCTAACCCCCGGCACTCCAGCTGTGGTAAAACTACCACTCCCAAGATGTACACTTGCTTGGCTGTTCTCAGAACTCCATAGAAAGGAATAGAGCAGGGATGGCCAACCTGAGGCTCTCCAGCTGTTGCAAAACTGACTAGCTACAGCTATCAGCCTACAGCAGGGCATGGTGGGAGTCACAGTTTTACAACAACTGGAGAGCCGCCGGTTGGCCATGCCTGGAATAGAGCATACTGGGAGTTTTAGTTTCACCACAGCTGGAGTGCCGGAGGTTAGCCATCACTGCTTTAGTACATCAGAAGGACTAATATTGTGCTGTTTGCCTAATAGAACCAGTCTAACTATACAGTGCACACAGTTATGGGCCCCCATCCGCATGCAGATACATGGCAGCCGGCTGTCAATCTCTGCTCTGGTGATGAATACATCCAGTCTAACAACCTAAGTGTCAGGTATACTCCTTGATCGCTATATTTGTGGTGCCATTTTGGCTTATAGGAGAGCTGAGCAGACCCCATACTATACTGTCCTTGCATAGGGCAGCATAAATCTGCTTAAAGGTTTAGGCCGGGGTTTTACAATGATTTTGGCCAAGACACCCTTCGCACGACCAAAATCATTGTGTAGCAGTGCAGACCTTGAACTGAATGGTGTTAGAGCTTGACTCACAAATTCAAAATAACAATAAATCCATCAGATTTTTTGTAATTCTGGGGTCACAGTTGGGACCTTATTTAGTTCAAGGCTGCAATGCTACGGTGATGTTTAGTCATGCGGTGGGTGTCGCAGCCAAGATCGCCATGTAGCCCCAGCCTTATTCATATAACATTTGTAGCTCCTTTCCTTTATAGAACAAGATTAATAAATATATAGAGAAATATTCTCAGATATCCAATGCTCTATCTGGCTATTTTATCTGATTGCTACAATTTCATTATTGGCCTCTCATGGGCACTTAGATATCTTTATAGGCAATGAAATTTCCCGGTGGGCCAATGCTCAGAGTGCCGCCCAAGCCCTACTCATGGCCGCTGGCCGGGTACATAACCATCTGATGCTCTCAGCGTTAAAGGGTTTCTGTCATCAGAATTTACCATAGTAAACCAAGTGTCATTTGCAATACGCAAATGACACCTGATGACAGATCTGTTTGTTTTATACTTTTCTGTAAAGTTGTTAGTGAGAAAACTCCATTTTTAAAATATGTAAATTAGCTCCCCTAGGTGCAGTAGGCGTGAACCCTGCACCTAGTAGCGGCTGTAATGCCTCCTCTTACCCCTCCTCCGTAGCGTTGATTGACAGGGCCAGGCAGCCAGCTCTTTCGGCTCCCGGCCCTGTACAAAACAGAATTTTCAAAATATTTGCTACTTTATTGAAAAGGAAAATCTAAAATCTTGCATTGACATAAGTATTCAGACCCTTTACTCAGTATTTAGTTGAAGCACCTTTGGCAGCGATTATAGCCTCCAGTCTTCTTGGGTATGATGCCACAAGGTTTGTACACCTGTGCTTAGGGTCACTGTCTTGTTGGAAGGTGAACCTTCAGCCCAGTCTGAGGTCCAGAACATTCTGTATCTACTTTTCATTAAGAATATATCTGCACTTTGCTCCATTCAGCTTTACATCAACCCTGACCAGTGTCCTAGTCTCTAAAAAAACACGCAGCTTGATCCTGCCACCACCATGCTTCACTGTAGGGATGGTACTGGGCAGTTGATGAGCAATGTCTGATTTCCCCCAGACATGACTCTTACAGTTGAGGCCAAAAAGTTCAGTCTTGGTTTTATCAGAACAGGAAATCTTGTTTCTCCCAGAGAACCATTGGGTTCTTGGTCACCTCTCTTACAATGGCCTTTTTCCACCGATTACTTAGTTCGGTGGGGCAGCCAGCTCTAGGTAGAGTCCTGGTTGTTCCAAACTTCTTTCATGTAAGAATTATGGAGGCCACAGTGCTCTTTGGAACTTTCAGTGCAGATTTTTTTTGTCCCCTTTTCCGGTTTGTGCCTCCACACAATCCTGTCTCTGGGCTCCACAGACAGTTCTTTCCTCCTCATGGCTTGGTTTTTGCTCTGATGTGTATTATTAGCTATGAGACCTTATATAGACAGTGCTGTGTCTTTCCAAGTAATTTCTAATAAACTGAATTTAAAACAGATGAACTCCAGTTAAGACGTAGAAACATCTCAAAGATGATCAAGAGAAATGGGAGGCCGCCAGGGCTCAATATCAAATGTCATAGCAAAGGGTCTGAATACTTATGTCCATGTGAAATTTTTGGTATTCCTTTTTTAAATAAATAGCTAAAACTTCTAAAATTCTTTTTTCACTTTGTCATTTTGGGGTACTGAGTGCACAATGATGCCCTATCATTTTAGCACAAGGCTGTAACATACAAAATGTGAAAAAGGTGAAAAGACTTTCCTAATGAATTATGTAATAAAGCCCACAGAGATTAAGGGATGGAAGTGGTTGTCAGTTTAGCGTGAAATGCAGGACGGGGTTTCATGTCTCATTTTGATGGATACCGTCTTTACCCCACAGGCTCTGGTTGACGTTGGAGACAAGCCCTCAAGCTTTGTTGGATCCCGGCAGTGGATTGGCTCAATAGAGGTACAGCTGGTGCTTAACCAGCTGCTCGGTGTAACTTCAAAAATTATGTTTGTAAAGTAAGTGACAAAAATTTTTTATTTTTTTTTTTAAATGAAAATTGGCACCAAATACATCTATAGACGAATTAGGAGAGGTTTAAATAACGAAAAGTTCTTTAGAATGTTTTAGTTTCTCCACATTTCTAAATCTCTGCTGTCTGTGAATGGAAACTCCCCCAATGCCCAAAACTAATAAAATAATAAAAACCCTTATACTTGCCACTTAATCTGCTGCCATTTCCAGCACTGCAGCTCCAGTCCGCACTCTGGTTTCTGGATACAGGCTGTTGCAGTGATGTCGCTGTATACAACACATGACCACTGCAGCCAATCACTAGTTAAAAAAAAAAAAAAAAAATGAAAATTCGACTGGTCAGGAAAGAGGGTAAATGGGCTGTTTTTAACTTGTTACCTGTTTATTTTTCTTCTTCACTGTACAGGATAAAAAATGTATTTTAGCATTTTATTGTAAAAGTCATTAGAGACGTGGCGATAACAATTCTGCATTTTTATTTTTTTTCTTAACCCTTTCGCGCCCGGAGCTTTTTTCGGTTATGCATTTTCGTTTTGCGCTCCCTGCCTTCAAACAGCCATAACTCTTTTATTTTTCTGTTCACATAGCTGTATGAGGGCTTGTTTTTTGCGGGACAAGTTGTACTTTCCAACGCCACCATTTAATATTGCATACGGTGTAGTGGGAAGCGGGAAAAAAATTCCAAACCGGGTGAAATTGCAAAGAAAACGCTATTCCGCTACAGTTCTACGGGTTTCTTATTTACAGCGTTCGATGTGCATTAAAACTGATCCATTACTTTCATTCTACAAGTCAGTACGAATCCGGCAATACCTAATATGTATAGTTTTTCCTGAGTTTTCATAGTGATAAAATAATTAGAAAGTTGCCCTTTTTTTTTTTTTTTTTCCTTGTCAAATCTTGACCCCTATAACTTTTTGGTATTTATATGTACAGAGCTGTATAGGGGCTCATTTTTTGCGGGACGATCTGAAGTTTTTATTGATACCATTCTGGGGTGTGTATGACTTTTTGATCACTTTTTATTTAATTTTTTTTAGGAAAAAAAAAGCGACAAAAAACGGCAAATCGCCATTTGGACGCTTTTTTCCGCCACATAATTCGCCGTATTGGAATTTTTTTTTTATATTTTAAAAGTACGGGCGTTTTCGGTCACAGTGATACCCATGATGTCTATATTTATTGTTATTTAGGTATTTATTTTTTACTTATACGGAAAGGGGGGTGATTTGAACTTTTTTTTTATTTTTTATATATTTTTTAACATTTTTTTTAATTTTTTTTTACTATTGGAAAGCTCAAATATAGGCTTATATATTGTGGCTTTTTTTTTTCTTTATGAGCAATTATGGATTTTATAGACTCAGAAATCCATGAATTGCTCATTTCTTATCCTGGCCTGCCATCTAGTGGCCAGAATAAGAATTGCACTTTGAAAACTGTAATCCTCACCAGCGAGGATTACAGTTTTCATATGGTGTACAGACACCCCGATTGGCCACACGGGGTGTCTGTACACCACCCGGAAGCGAATGCTTCCGGGTTGAGACGCAACTAGATGCCGTGATCACGTGTGATCACGGCATCTAATCTCCGAGGAAGACGCCGCCGATGGCGGTAAGTAGCGGCAAGTCTCTGCTGTTAGAAACAGCAGAGACTTGCCGGCCATGACGCCCGCCGCACCCGCACCCCATGTACGGCGCTGGGCGCGAAGGGGTTAAATATTTTACTTTTTTTTTTTTTTAAGCCCCACTAGGGGACTGGAATATGATTGTTCATATAATTCATAGCAATACTACTGTAGTGCTGTGTATGATGTCTGTTTTACTATATATGACACATTACCTATTCAGCCCTGCAGTATGTAGCAGGCTAAGGGACTATTGTTAGGCCCCTGGCAGCCATAACAACCCTTTGATATCCTGCAATCACTGCACTCACTCCTTCCACTTAAATGGCATGGACCGTAGCATTTAAGGGGCTAAACTTCCAGGATGAGAGTTATAGGTGTTGTGACACCATGAAATTTTATTTTAATATAAATCACCAAGTAAGTTTTGTAATTTACTCTCTGCTACAAAACATTTTCCATTTGTGAGATATTCAGTCTACTTTATTATAATGAAAGTAGAGCCCTGGTTTTTAATCCGTATAGTAATGTGCACGTCCATCTGCTGAGATGGCCGCACATGCTCAGTTCAACTTCCAACCAGCTGGATCCACTGTTAGGGTGCTGCCTAGCAGCGCAGTTGTTAGGCAGTTTAAAATGGTATGTAGTTTACTGTATGCAGTTACTACATCAAAAAACATGCATTCACATGTGCGGCGCTCGTGCTTCCGGGATTCTTACCAGCATCCTCTGCGGCTAATGACGATGCCAGTAATTGATTTAAATGCGCTAGGTCTCGCTGAAGAGACCCAGGGCATTTAAAGAGGCTCTGTCACTAGGTTGTAACCTATGTATTTAAATACATAGGTTACAAGGCCTAGTGACAACTTTTAAAATCATACCTTTCATGCAGAGTTCTGCGCAGCGGTCGCGTAGAAATTTAAACTTTAAATCGTATGCAAATGAGCCATCGGAGCACCGGGGGGCGGCCTCTTTCCTCTGGAGCACCGCTCCTTCACCGCCCCCCTGGTAAGTCTAGCGCTGAACTCTCGCGCGTGCGCCCTAAAATTTTCCAGGCGCATGCGCAGTAGCACTTGCAGTGTCTACACTGCAAGCACTGTCTTCTATTCTTTGCTAGTCCCGGGAGTGACGGCGCGTGCGCAGAAGAGAAGACAGCGCTTGCAGTGTAGACACTGCAAGCGCTACTGCGCATGGGCCGGGAAAATTTTAGGGCGCATGCGCGAGAGGTCAGCGCTAGACTTGCCAGTCTAGCGCTGTCTATCAAATACAGAAAGGGGCATGATTAGAGACAGGGGACGTGCCTCGGGCCCGGGGGGGCGGTGAAGGAGCGGTGCTCTAGAGGAAAGAGGCCGCCCCCCGGTGCGCCGATGGCTCATTTGCATACTTTTTAAAGTTTAAATTTCTACACGACCGCTGCGCAGAACTCTGCATGAAAGGTATGATTTTAAAAGTTGTCACTAGGCCTTGTAACCTATGTATTTAAATACATAGGTTACAACCTAGTGACAGAGCCTTTTTAAGCAGCAATTCTTATTTTGGCCAGCAGATGGCAGACCAACATAACAAGTGAGCAATTCTGACCATTAAATGGATGTAAAAAAATCAATGAATGTCCAGAATTAAAAATTTTACTATAAAAATATTTTTCCAATACGGCGAAAGGCATAAGAAAAATGAATGCGAAAAAACCTCCAGTATCCTAAAGGTTAACAACTGTGTTGCGAATGCATGATTGTTGATGCAGTAACTGCATCCCAACTGTGCTGTGTGGCAGCACCCAAGGACACGCAGTGAATTTGGGCTGTAACCCCCGTTCTGCCCCTTACTTTTTATTTTCTCCATCATGGGAGCACTGTACGTATCAGCGCTCCAACAGACGTGAGCATTGATAGAGGAGCACTGATACATACAGTCCTCCTGCAGAAAATAGGCAGTGAAGAAATGACTACACGGCAATAATATGCAGCTGAGTCAGACAAATAGAGGGTGGTAACGTCTGGATAGATTACACATGGGCAGCTTTCGTTTTCATGGAAGATAATTGGGTACAATTTAGTGTGGAATCTATTTAATAATTTACTTGAGTGTCGTAAAACTATAAAGTGACAAAACAGTTCATGTGAAAAGATGGCCATAAAATGAAGTTGCTGATGCTGTGTGTTTTTTACGGTATTATAGCGATGATGCTGCCAGTCACCATATTTTTTGTTTCCACAGCCAGGGTTCAGAACTGGCCTCCAGAGGGAGGGATCTTGTTACTCACTTCCAGACAGAAGGGACTCCAGTGATGATTGGTGAGAAGTAAAAAGTGCAAGTGTCGACTTGGTGCTTTAAAGGGGTTATCCAGCCGTTACATACCTTGTATAACAGGCTCAGAATGCTGTAAAAACGCCTGACGCTTCATGTGTCGAGAGGGACCAGAAAACAGACGGAAAACCCAGGGTGACCCACCTCAGCCTGCAATTATTTGAGCAGCTGTGTGTCAAGAGGGACCAGGAAATGTGTAGTAGTAGTAGTAGTAATGTGTCTGAATGGGAGATGTGAGGATTCTGTTTGAAAAGAAAAATAAAAGACTGGACAACTTTAACAGAAATTTATTATTAGCAGATGAAAAACTGTTTAAAGGGAGTGTTAAAAGAAGATTGCAGACACATCCCTGACATACCTGTGTGCACTGTATGTGTGTATTACATGTCCAGGAAATGCACTTTTATTCTGCAGGAAAACAGCTCCCAAGTGCTCAGCTGAAAGTGAAACTAAAAACAGCTTTCTCTCCCGACTCGATTTCTAACAGCTATATCTTCTGATCTTTTGCCCCCCCCTTCTCCTTTGCACAACCCCTTTAATAACTTAGAAACATCACTAGTCTTTTGTATAATGAAAAGCTTTCAACACACATTTTTCTTTGCTCAGGGGGAGGTGTACTGGCACATACAATTCTTGGAGTGAATTGGAGTGAGACAACTGGAGATATTAAATTCCTGATTTTAGATCCACATTACAAAGGAGCTGAAGATCTACAAACCATTGTGGAAAAGGTATGTTCCAAGATTTTTTATTTGTTTATATACCAAGTTGTAAACTAAATGTGTTACTGGTGGTTTTCTTTTTTTTTTTTTAAAAAAAGGGCTCAGAAACAATCCAAAATAATAAAACAAGACATACTCACCCTACTGATCCCCCCCACCACTCCCATTCCAGCACTTCCTGGTCCACTGACGGTCTATACTTCCTGGTCAACTAACTGTCTCTGCTTCCTGGTCCACTGACCGGCCTCTGCTTCCTGGTCCACTGACCGGCCTCTGCTTCCTGGTCCACTGACCGGCCTCTGCTTCCTGGTCACTCTTGACACACAGGAAATGACTGAGATTGAAATGAGTCCGTGATTGTTTGTGTGGTCATTTGCTGTATGTGGAGAGGGACCAGGAAATGGAACTTGGCTGTGGACTGGAAAGTGTCAGAACAGGATGGACAGTGCCACTCTCGGCCATAAACTAGATCTGACATTTCATCTTGTGACAATTAAAGTGGGTGGGGCTGAATGGCAACGCCTCATTGGATGTAATCATGTGCAGGTGGCCTTAAGGGTTATCTTACTAGTGACAACCCCTTTCCCATGGGAGTTGCTGTAACACTCTGCTGATTACTACAGGAATCGGTACCGACATCCCTGGCAAAGGGCAGTTTTTTTTTATTGCGGTGCACTGGGGCTAGCCAGACATTTCCCTGCAGCCAACTATTCAGATAAATGATAATGATCCACGGATGGATCAGGTATGCCAGAGTGGGAGTTGTTCTTCCTACAGATGGTCCTCTGGCTCCTGAAGGAGAGGTACATACCCCCTGAAATGAATTCAGCAGACTTATGTTTTATATGTAAAATCTGCTTCTTCCTTGAAGCATGTTCGTTTGGATTTTGCTGACCAGGTACCGCAGGGGGCGATTGGGATTTTTATGTACCTCTTCTTTCCCTTTGATGTGAGTAGAACACAGATTTACTCATGAATGCATCTGTACCATGGTAACATGTAACATACCCCTGTCCTCCATTTTTCGCCCTGCATGCTGCTTACAGTAGCTTTTGTTTGATGTCCTTTTGATATAATTGGGTATATGGACAAGGGTTGTCCTAATGAGACAACCCCTTTAAAGAGCATCTGGCTGTATGCGTTGATCATGGGGAGTGCAACTGTTGCAGAGAAATTCATGCTTTTATTACTATGCTAGTAAAGTGCTCAGAGCACCAAGGGGCTGGCAGCCAGCTGCCCACTGATTGACAGGACCAGACATCCTCACTGCTCTGATGCCTGGTCATGAAATCTCATACATGTGCCAGCTACAGTACAATTGATGCTGGCTGTCCCTGCTCTTAGAACCAATAGTACGATCACCGAAGCATGCACAAGATTTTTACGGCCATGCATTGGTACAGTAGGGGAGAAGAGGATGTGAAGCAGTGCTCTGAGGGACTAGTCCAGCCCCTTAGTGCTTAGATCACCTCATTAGCATTATGGTAAATGTATAAATTTCTCTGCAACATAACAACTGCACTCACCATGATCATCCCTGCCAAGCAGTACGCATAGGGCTGATCATGGTGAGAGCCGCTGTTTAACGAAGAACTCCCGCAAAAAATTTTATTCTCTGACCTGTTAGAAAGGTGCATGATATAATCTGTAGTGAATGCAATCTTCTCATCAGGGACTCTAATTGAGAGTTATCCACTTTCTTCTTATTGTAGCTGGGTCATGTGACCAACTCCCTGATCTCCAACTGACCCAGGACAGAAATCCAGTAACTGCTCTATTCATTCCTATGGGAGCCTCACTTTCAGTCTCATAGGAATACATAGAGAATTAGACTTCCTGTCCACACATAAGTCTGTGTGTGAGTTGGTGGGTCTAATTACTGGTCACATGACACAGATAAGAAACTTAAGGATGATATAAGTCAAAAATTCAGACACTGGTAAGAAAATGACATTCGCTACAGATTATATCATGTACATTTCTAGCAGGACATAGAATAAAATTTTTGTCGGGAGTTCTTCTTTAAGGTATTTTTAGTTCTAAACTTTTACCTTAGAGAAAAATGACTGACTGTCATAGCGGTGACCCACAGCATCACTCACCTCATGTACCTTGGCAGGTTTCTTATGGTCCAACGAAAAGCACACAGAACATATCTGAAAATCCGACCCATTGTGAGTTAATGGGATGTCTTTAGAATTTGTTTGGCCCCAGGAGCAAAAGACCAGTAATTACAGAGCCTAGTTTTAAATAACAAGAACCTGTCCGCTCTCCTGACGTGTCTGTTTTAGTAAATACCTTCCATCCCCATAAATTCTGGAGCATTTTTATTGAAACTACATTGTGTTCTTCTGTTTCCTCCTGAAGTCTGTGAATAAAATGACACATTGGTGTCAGGACGGATCTAGAATCGGTCCTTACACCCTTGGGGCCCATTGACGCTATGTTTTTTGCTGCCGTTTTCAGGCATTTCCACATGGAATCCTCACCGAAAAAGCCTCCCATTCATTACAGTGGGAGGCAGAACTTGCTTTTTTTTCCATGCTGAAAAAAACAGCGTAGCAAAAAAGAAGCAACATGCTGTATCTTGGAGCAGGAATCTGCACTGATTCTCCCATTGAAATGAATAGGAAGCAAAAAAAATGTCAACAACCACCACACAGAAAATCAGCGCTTTTTCAAAAATCTTTGTGAACATACCCTAAGGGAACAGCCATATGTCGCGACTGGCCTCACGCAGCCAAGCCACACCCACCTGCTGCAGCCAATGACCACACAGTTTTGCTGTAAAGTCATGCAGCCATTGGCTGTTGCTTGTGGGCGTGGCTCTATGTTCATGACTGTGTAGGGAAAACCCCTGGCCACACGGTCAGGTTTCTTGATGCAGTTTTGGAAGCCAAACTCAGGAATGGATCATAAAAGGAGGGAAAGTATAAAGATGCAACTAAAAAAAAACCTGAGCATATGACGGTACCCGTATACATTTCATGGAGGCATAACAGAGTACTGGCATCATGCTATCCCTTGTTTACTGGATACCGCTATATGGTGTTCATGTTTTCTGCTGCTTTATTCCACACCTCTTTTTTTTTTTTTGTGGCCAGATTGAGACCAAAAGGGAAACATCAGGCTAATATGGGGAGGGGGGGGGGTCCTTACGATGTATACAATAAGGGGGTCATCCCTATCGTGATGTGAACACAGCTTTATCTGAATATATTCTGGTCCATTATTTATTAAACTCACCTTCACGGTCTTATGTATATTTTGCAGCCAGCTAAACCTGCAGAATCCACATGTACCACATCTCACGGTGCCTAATGTAGATTCCTATAATCTACTGTTTCATATTCTGGTTTAAATATTATGCTATAAAGAATACAGAAGCTGATTTTTATTTTTATATTTGCCACAGGGATGGTGCGGATGGAAAGGAGACGACTTCTGGACTGCCTGACGCTTACTATAATCTCTGTTTACCTCAGCGACCTGTAGTCTTTTAATACTGGTTAACGGATAAAGGGGTTGTCTGGGTGTTTAATAGTGATGACCTATCCTGAGGATAGTTATCAATATCTGATCGGTGGGGGTCTGACACCCAGGACCACCGCTGATCAGCGGTTTGAAGACGCTGTGTCACTCTGAGTGCTGCAGTGTCTGCCTAGGCCACGTTCATCAGTCACACAGCCTAGGAGCATCTAAGTCCCAATATCAAGCACAGCCTCTATCCAGTGGACGGCACTGTGTGTACTTGATATGTTTTGAGGAGGCTGCAGGGAGTCAGACCCCTACCGATCCTGAGGATAGGCTATCAATATTAAATACTCAGACAATCCCTTTAATTTAAGGTTATTTTAATATATTTTGTTGTATCAACATAAAATAAAATTAAAGGGGATTCTGCTGTCAATAATATTTATCCATTGTATTATGAATCAATTTAATTCATGAAAACTGTCTAAAAGAGACACTGGGGGGAATTTATCTCACCCCACTCTTCAAAAAGTTGCAAAATAGGGCTTTAAAGACTTGTGCAAAAACATTGCATTTTTTCACCGCTCATTCCAGTTTTGAAAAGTAGGTGTGACTAGCTATGTTACTCCAGATTTATGTCTGGGGAAAAGTCCCAAAGCCACTCCAGTAGGAAGGTGGGGCAGAAAACTGATGTAGCATTTCTAGACAAAAGTATTAAATTTAAAGGGTTTCTCTACTTTGCTGTATTGCTGAGTTATCCTCATGATATTATATCGGTGGTCCTATATCATGACTTGAATAGGAAAGAGCCATCCCATTGAAGTGACTGGAATGGATGAGATGTAATTACACTGCTCACCACTGTGATGTCGACAGCGAGCAGGTAAACTGTGAGGAGAAGCCATTGCTCAGACCTGCCTCATCTACCATACCGTGCGGCCATCACACAAATTATCATCCGGGAAAAACAAAATGAAATCTTAAAGGGGCTGCGTCTTCTGGGACTTTGATGGCAGATCGCGGGTCCCACCTCTAAGACCCACAACTATCTCCAAAACAGGCCCCCGAAAGTGAAGGAAGGCACACTGTGCATGCACAGCATGCTCTCTATTCATTTCTATGGGAGTTATAAAAAATAGCCAAGCAAGCACGCTTTATTTTTGGAAGTCCAATAGGAATTAAGAAATCAAACCGCGCAAGCATGAGGCCCCTTTCACACAGGCGAGATTTCCGCGCGGGTGCAATGCGTGATGTGAACGCATTGCACCCGCACTGAATCCTGACCCATTCATTTCAATGGGGCTTTTCACATGAGCAATGTTTTTCACGCAGCCCTGGCCCCATTGAAGTGAATGGGGCTGAGTGAATAACGTATTGCATCCGCACACAAGTGCAGATGCAATGCGTGATTCACTGATGGTTACTAAGAGATGTTGTTTGTAAACATTCAGTTTTTTATCACGCGCGTGAAAAATGCATTAAAACGCATCGCACCCGAGCGGAAAAAACTGAACGAACGTCAAAACTGACTGCGATTGCGTGCAGTTTGGTGCGGATTTTCCGGAACGCATCTGGACTGAATCCGTGACGCCCGTGTGGAAGAGGCCTTATTCTGCTATCCAGTGATATAGGCAAGTGATATGTCATAACTGGTGTTGGCCATGTTACTGTTCATTTGCATTTTACTGTATGGGGCATTCTGGTGTCTGAAATTACTGCACCTTTGTTACTCCAGAAATTGGGAGAAAAGCAAAAATGTATGCAAATTTTTTTTATTTAAAAACATACAGTTTAGAAAAGTATCAAAAAAACCATCAGCTGTCCAACCAGCATCCTATATGAAGCCTCTTCTTTCCAGCAGAGAGGCTGTAGTGTAATCCAGCTTAATGTGAGCCAGTAGGTAAGAGCTCCTCATGGAAGCAGAGTAAAGCCAAGTACATAAGGAAACAGTGTGCCCATCTACAAGAATCCTGTAAGGAAGATAAGAAACAGTTGTTAGGGCTCACGTATCCCAGGTCTGCTTTCCATTTATTACTGGAGTTGGTTCAGTGTATGTTGGGGGGGGGATCACTGTATAGCTCCAGCTGTTATCTATTTGGCTGGATAAAACACGCATTATGATTCAACTAAACATTGTTTCCCTTTGTAGAGCTACATTATATAGTATACAGTCTAGAAAGTGAATTTTAAGAAGAGCAACATTTAGGCAACAGTAGGACGACGTTTTTTCAACCTGTGTGTGTCAGAAAACTGGTGAAAAACTTGCACCCTGCACCAAGATGTTTAAAGTAGCACTCCCCCTAAAATTTTTCTTCTGACTTGTTAGAAAGGTACATGCTGTAAAGACAATCTTACCAGTGACTGTATTTGTGAGTTATAACCTCCCTTCTGATCCTCAGCTGTGTCATGTGACCAATACTATGGTCTCCAACTGACACAGGACAGGAAGTCAGTTACTTCTCTTTTCATTCCTATGAGACTGACATTGAGGTTACCATGGAAATACATAGATAAACTGGCTTCCTGTCCACACATAAGATTTGGGAAGTCAGAGTGTTGGTCACATGACACAGTTGAGGATTAGAAGGGAGGGGATAACTCACAAATACAGTCACTGGCAAGAAGTTTACCTTCACTAGTTTAGATATTGTAACTTTCTAAAAGGTCAGAATATTATGGGAGTGCTTCTTTAAAAGACATGTTCCTCTTAATGATTGTGGTGCATCTTACAGCTGGGGATAGATGAAGAACGGTGTGTAATATGCACACGTCAGTTGGATTTTCATCAATGATTGGAGCCTCCACAGACATAAGGTATAAGGGAAAGATCTGCTCTTGTTCTGTGTTTAGAGCCGCACCTGGTTTTGGCTCAGAATCACTGACGTGTGAATGAGGCCTTAAAATATACCTAAACTTACAACAAAACTTTATTAAAACCTATTGGAAATGTGCAAAGTGCAATAGGCCCCTGAACTTGTGGATCGGATGTGGACCAAAAATACAGTTGTGTGCATGGGGCCTTCTGATTTATAATGCTGTGTGTTGCTGTCTGACCTTAGCTGTACTGAACTTTACTCACATAATGCTGTCAGTACAATTGAGTACAGCTGAAGTTGGGCAGGAACACACAGCATAAAAAACTGTAATGTGTTTGTGTCACAGGAGCGGTGTTCAGTTTGGGAAATACTTGTATTTACCCTTCGGTTTTTTTCACACAAATGAAGACTGATGACATCAGTCTTGACACAATTGCAGCAAAAAGGAGAAAACATCAATTTCCACTGCCAGAACTCACACAAATATCGCTCTTGCATCAGCCCTAAAACATTTAAAGCCTGTACAACCTTCAATGTGGTAAAATACTCACCATCTGACCGTCTCCTCTTTCCATAAGCAGCGGATCTGTTACATTGTCCTCTCTTGATACCAGCTGTCTCCTTCAAATCCTGCATTGATGATCGCACTCCGGAGAACGTATCTTGGGTATGTTTTACAGCTGCCAGATATTTTGCACATTCCTCAAAACCGCCGGACAATGCCAGAGCTTCGGCCGTGAGTCCTTCCTTATTACAGACGCTGTAGAGTAAAACAAAGATGGTCACCGGCACCTCGTACTCTACAATTCAGTCTAAGACCGTCCAGCTGTTGTGATACTACAAATCCCAGCATGCGCTATTCAGTTCTAAACAAGAGCAGAGGAAGCATGCATGCTGGGAGTTGTAGTTTCACAACAGCTGGAGGTTGCCTGCCGCTGGTCTAAGGGCTACCATAACCTGATGAAAGACTTACTCGAGTCTGGCATCATGAGCAACAAGCACGCTGAGGCATTCCAGACTCCCACACCGGGCCGCCTTGTGGATCAGGGTTTCTCCAAAGAAGTCCTAGAAGAAATTAACAACAAAGCCTAAAACAAAGTGACATATTCCAATTCCACCATATAAAGTGATGTCTGAATAAAAGTAAGGACAATTATTTTTATTTGGAGAACAACTGATCAGGAGTGGGAGACGTACCCCTGGAAGCAGTGCGGACGTGCCGCTTGTAATCCTACAGAACCTGAATTTACCAGCACAGCAGGACTATATAGAGTGAAAGCTGATCTTTTTGGCTGCGTAGGGAAACTTCTTACAGGCACTCCCTGCATGGACAGGAAGCTATAAAGAACTCCCTATGGGCAGATCCCGTATAATTGATTCTGCACCTGATGCAGCACCGGACAGAAGCTACGTGAGAAAATGAGCTGTAGATGCCAAGCCCTTCTAGAAACTGAGCTCTGACGTACCTGAACTATCGTCCACATTAAGAATATATAAAGATGCAGGTGTATGTAAGACTTTTTATAAAAATACAGCACTCTGGGTATCACCAAAACACCATTTTTAAACTTTGTAACCTAACGGGCTGCTCCTATCGAGCCATGTTCATATTTAGGAGACTGGCATTGGTGGGCCCTACATCTGGGAATGCATGGTGTTTGACCCATGGAGCATGAGAGTTCCACTGTGTTTCAAATATGCCGGGATTCAGATCTCCGCCAAACCCCATTATAGTCAATGGGGCCAGCGAACGTTCCGGTAACATCCGACAGGCTGTTCTCTGCCGCAGCATGAAACTAGCCTAAGGGGAACATGACAGCATGGCTCAGAAATGTGACGATCTCTGGGCGGATGGGACATAACAAAGCGCCATGGGCCATTATTAGTAGCAATGTGTAGGAAGCCAAATCGCCTGCACATCAAGTCACTGATGTTATCTTCAGCCACAAAAATGTGCACGTAACGAAACATAGATGAGATCACTGTGTTAGTCATCAGATTGACTTAAAGGGTTGTCCAGCCTTTTCTAGGTAATAGCCTATCCTTAGGACAGGCCACCAATAGGTGATTGGTGAGGGCCGACACTGGCTGATCAGCTGTTCGGGTGCGGCTGTCACCGGTACCACACAGCACTGTAGTGACAGCAACGCTGCAATGACTACCGCTGGTTACTACAACGGTGATGGTGTTTTATAGCCTCAGTGACGCTTGATCAGCAGGGTTACGGGTGTTGGACCTCCACTTATCCGAGGATAGGCCTTCACTTAGAAAAGGCTGGACAACCCATTTGAAGAGGTTGTCGTAGATAACTAACAATCTAAAGGAGAGTTCACATGTCAGTTTCATTTTCCGTTCTTCTGATCCTGCATGCCGTACTTTTTTTTTCTGATCTAAAAAAACTGATCTCAGGTGGAAATGGCTCAAATGGATGACAACTGATGCAACAGGATCTTTTTTTTTTTTTTTTTTTGACAGGATTCTGTTTTTTGCTTTTCTCTTCTTCTGACGGATCAGAACAGAAAGCTAAACGGTGATGTGAACTCAGCCTAAGACAAGCCCACAATAGCACAAAATAAAAAATCCTCTTATACTCGCCCCTTTCCAGCTCCATTCCCTGCAGTGTGGGTCCAGTTCGCCTGCCACTTGATTACAGACTGCAGCAGTAACCGCTGCAACCAGTCACTGTCCTCAGCGGTCTAAAGCAGAGGACAATGATTGGCTGCAGCAGTCATGTGCCCCACACCTGCCTGTCACTGGATGTGTGTTTATGCTCACAGTAACGCCACGATTCAATTTTTGACAGATCGCTGTATGGACAGCAACAAATCATGACAATCTATGGAGTAAAGTTGGAGTAATCCCCTGGAAAGATGAGGTGGGAGAGCTCTACCTGCTGGTTAATGTCCACTCCTGTCCGCAGCTGCCACAGAAGGAAGAATGCTTGTCCCCAGTGTGCCGCCATGTGTGCGGGGGTCTGACCCAGAGCATCTCCGGGAGAATTCACCGCCCCGCCGGGCTCTATCAGCTCGCTCAGGCTGTAAAGCTGACAGGAAAGTCCCTGGTTAGTACGGCAGCAAACTGTAGTCAGGAATATCAGGTTATTATCCGGCCGCAGCACTCACCTCGTCCTGCAGCATCTTCTATGTGCACTCAGAATAGTGATAACAACTTACAATCCTGTCCCCCTGTGCGCCGCCAGCGTTCTGAGGATACAGTCCCCGGTCTCCACTATTCTAATTCTAGATCTAACAGAAGTCCCGCCCTCCGGCACGTACTCAAACAACCAGCACGTGGAGCAGCAGCACTACGAGGCTACGCCCGCAAGCAGGATGATTGGCTAGCGCTATCAGAGTCCCACCTTTGGCGGCCGCTGATTGGCTGACCGGGCTGCGGAGGGTCCTCCTCCCTCCTGTGGCTGTGTTGTGGTCACGTAACCTCAGCGGCTGGGGCTGCTTGGCTGACATGGGGGCAGCTGTGAGACGGCACGTAGGCTGTGTGCTCCTGTCAGATGGAGAGTGGGGGAGGAGGCGAGAGCCGGGCTGCTGCATGCTGTGCTGTGCACGTATGACGAGGAAGTACAATGAGGCGGAAGCAGCTTTCATGTGGCCCTCAGTATCTGGTCGCCGGGCGGCTCGTCACGTTCCAGGGGGTCCATATAGATAACCTGTAGCCATGCTGCTGCATCTCCTACCTGTAGGGCCATGAACATAATAATAGATGACACAAGGCCAGTGTGGCCGGCCCAGGGCCCCATTACTGCCATTGTAGGCTACAGTCAGGCACACTTCTGTGGTGTCCTTTATTCTCATGGGTTTTAGCTGTTTGCAGTTCTCTTTTATATTTTCCTAGTTCTGGCGTATGAAATCAGTTTTTTTTTGTTAAAATAAAAAAACAAAGAGTTAATTTTTATTCACATATTCCTAGGAGGGTTTGCTTTTGGCAGGACAGGTTGTACTTTCTGTTGGCACCGATTCATATTCCATACGATGTAGCGGGAAGTTGGAAACATTATTAACGGGGTGGAAATGGGGAAAAAAAAGGCAATTTTGTTTTTACAGCATTCACTGTACGGTAAAGATAACATAACCTTTATTCTGAGGATCAGATACCAAATTCATAGAGATGGGTTTTTTTGCAGAGCAATGTGTAGCTTTTATTGATATTATTTTGGGGTGTTTATGGCTTTTTGATAGGTTTTTTTTTTTTGCAAGGTTTTTTTGTTCAGGCAAAGAAACCAAAAACAGTGATTTGGGCATTCTGATTTTTTTTTTCATTATTGTACATAATAAATACTTAAAGACGTTATCCAAAAGTATAAACACCTCCCACAATGCCCGACTTACATGGTTGGTGTCACACATAGGACCTGATTTATCGTCAGAGGACAGATTGGAGTTTGTCTTCACATCTGTCTGTGTAAGGTAAAGCCTCATTCACACGTCCGTGCTCAAATTCGTGAGCAGGTGGTCAGTGTTGGGTCCGTGTGTCCGTTTTTTGCTGTCCGCGTTGCACTGACATTGAACAGCTGAAAAATAATTTTCAAAGCATCTCTTCTTAATGATCCGTGAAACACGGATGCAACATGGATGGCATCCGTGTTTTTCACGGACCCATAGACTATAATGGGCGTGAGGATCAGGATAGGACATGCATCCGTGCTAAAAAAACGGAACCATGGACTGTGCTGAAACACTGATATCTGAACACACACATTCAAATGAATGGGGACGTGTGCTGTCCGTGAAACAATGAGGCTTGAGACTGCGGTCAGTGTAGCACAGGTTCAGACTTACTTCCACCTGTCACAGCCACGGCAGGTCAGGAGAGCAGCTGAGACATTTCTCGTGACTTTCTGTATGATAAATAAATACGCTTGTAGGGCTAGTTTCACACCAGCGTAAGGCCTCATTCACATGTCCGCTTGGAGACGCGGCAGGCTGTTCCGGCACAGAGCAGCCTGCTGGATCCTCTACTTCACCGCCGCATCCCCTTTGACTGCAGTGGAGTCTACGGTGATCCGGCCAATCTCCAGCATAAATGCCAGACAGAAACCATTGCATGCAACGTTTTTTTGTCCAGCTGACAGCCGGCATTTGCACCGGATCTCCGAAACAGAATGTGAATGCAGCCTTACATAGAGGCAGGGAACAGCCTGGCTCTCTGGATCTGGCATTGCCAGACACTGCCTGAATGGCCATCGGCCATAACCCAGCAAATATGCTGAGAATCAGGCCGGACTAAATCCGATGCCCGCACATATAGCAGTGCAGTACTTGGTCATGACCTGTGTGTGATCTGAAGAAGATGTGACGTCTCCAGTGGTTGTTGCATCAGTTAGGTTTGATATGTGTATGACAGCGTCATCATTTATACAGCAGGATGACGCCAATAAAGAGAATAAAAGGAACAGTTGGCAGGAGCACGGGTTCTCCCACGCAGGTGATATGTCATATATAAGAGAGGAGGCCACACCCCGGGAAAATCTATGGCAAAGCGTCCAACAGACAGGTTGTGCCTGCATTATAGTGATGTTTGCTGCATGTATGCTTTCTCTGCCCCAGTTCTGTACGATCTCACTGTGCCTGATATCAGATTACACATTCCATGGGGAATAGTAAATTGAGGAACAGGGTAATAAGTTTGGCAGAGCATGTTCATTGCGTGTAAAAAGATATGTTCAGACACGGAAAAATCATGGCGTGTTTACCACGGACTCCGCAGCATGAATCTGAGGCTTAGAGCTCATGCACATGACTGTATCAGTTTTAGGCCTCATTCACACGTCCGTATTTGTGCACATCCTGGAAAACGGTCAGTTTTTTGCGGATCCGTTGTTCCGCAAAAAACTCAGTTTTTCCAGGACATCCGTTCCGTTTTTTTATGGAAAGATGTATCCATATGTCATCCGTTTTTTGCGGATCCACAAAAAAACGGAAGGATGAATAACATCTGTACCTTTTGCTTTTTTTTTCTCCCCTCCTGGAACAGAATCCGCAAATACGGATGACATGGGGATGCCTTTCCGCATGTCTTCCGCATTTTTTGCGGATCCATAGACTTTGATTGTGCTATGGAACGCAATTCGGGAGAAAAGTAGGACAGGAGGATTTCTTTATGTGGGCAGTCGGAACGGACACACGGATGCGGACACCACACGGTGTACTGTCTGCATTTTTTCGGGACCCATTGAAATGAATGGATCCGCATCCTATCCGCATAATTGTCCGCAAATGCGGAAGCGGATGCAAAATACGGACGTGTGAATGAGGCCTTACAGTGCGCACAACAAGGACACCGGCCAGGTGCACGCTGCTCCTGCAGAAATGTCCAACCCTTGTCCACAAAATGGACAACAATAGGACATGTTTTATTACTTACGGATGTGGACAGCACACGGTTCGCTGTCTGTATCTTTTGTTCCTGGGGACTTATTAGCAAAGGTCTCCTGCGTTTCCTTAATCGATCTGCTTCACACATAGCCGTCCACAATCACTACTCGCTGTTCCAGGGAGAACGCCATCTCAATAGACCTCTTATCATACTGACCATATCCTAGTCATTTCAGATCAGTCAGTTCATATCTGATCTCAGGACTATGTGAGTACATGTATATTGTACATTTGGTTATAGTACATGTATATTAGACCTATAATTAGGTAGAACTGACTGTATCATAAAATACGGGGTAGACCACGAAAAAGTAGGCCGCCTCCAATATCTCCAAATCAAACTGCCCAATAGTAAATCTGCCCTAGTTCCCATAGCAACCAATCAAAGCTCAGCTTTCAGTTCCTACAGGGCTCTGAAAAAATGTGCTCTGATTGGTTGCTATGGCCAACTAAGGCTGATTTACTATTAGGTGGTTTGATTTGATACTTTTTCATGGGTCACCCTGTATTTTATGATAGTTCTAATTATAAATGTAATGTACATGTACTCACATGATCATGTGCGCAAACTGCAATAGTCCTAAGATCAGATTTGAGCTGACTGATCTGAAGTGACTAGGATACGGTGAGTTTAGGTCAGGGGAGCTGCATTCGGCCTGGGAAATGTGCCTGACATACAGACTGTGTTTCCCAGGCCAATCAGCCCTTAAATTTCAGATGTATGCATTTTTTCCTAAGAAGTCTTCCAGTATGGAGGACGATTTGCCTTGCAGGAGTATGAAATACATGTAGCTTCTTCTACTTCACTATTCTATACAACAAATGAAGGAAAAAATGGTATGCTCATGCATGTTGGCTAAATAGACACCCTTTTAGCATACACTGGGCAAATAGAGGCCTAGAGAGACGCTTAGAATATGAGCTTTTATCTGCATACACCAAACGTAAATTGTAATGTAATGTGAATGGCACCTTTAGGGCCCATTCACACGACTGTGTGAATGGGTCCGCACCTATTCCACAAAATTGCGGAATAGGGGCAGGCCCGTTCACCTCTATGGCCGTCTCGCGATCTTGCTAAGCCGCGGCTCCGTGCAACAGCGGACAAATATAGGCATTGTCAATGGGGCGCCCGCCCGTGCGTTCCGCCGGTCGGCATCCATAGTATTGCGGACCCACAATACCACAGTCGTGTGAACGGGCCCTTACACAATCGAGTGAAAGGGATCCGTTATCAAGTAGTGTAAAAGCATTGCACGATTGAATGACAAGCAATAATTGCTTAGTTTGTCTAAATTATCGATCATCACAGTGACGGATACACCTGTAAGGTAACCATCCAGATACTAAGATATTGTGATATTTTTCTTAGTATCTGGATGATTACCTTACAGGTGGGCTATATACTTTAGGCATATTATGATTTGCACCCTACATACACTTCTTAGGGCATCCCGCCCTCTTAACCCCAATTACCCGCTAGGTTAGGACATTCTAGGGCTAGATTAGGCTACTTTCACACTAGCGTTTTTAAATTCCGGTATTGAGTTCCGTCATAGGGGCTCAATACCGGAAAAAAACGCTTCCGTTTTGTCCCCATTCATTGTCAATGGGGACAAAACTGAACTGAAGACAACGGAATGCTCCTGAAAGCATTCCGTTCCGTCTTCAGACCGGAGAGCAAACCGCAACATGCTGTGGTTTGCTCTCCGGTCCAGGCATCCGCACCAAGACGGATCCGGAATGACCCCCAATGCAAGTCAATGGGGACGGATCTGTTTGGTGTGACACAATGGTAAATGGATCCGTCCTCCATTGACTTTCAATGGAGTTCAGGACGGATCCGTCACCACATACATACAGACATACATACACACACATACACACAAACACATACATACTAAATACTCCAGGCAGGCAGGCTGCACGTCTTCATGCCCAGGAGGCACGCCGCTATGACTATTCCCTACAGCGCCCTCTGCTGGGTGCTGTAGGGAATCGTCATAGCTGCGCGCCTCCTGGGCGTGAAGACGTGCGGCCTGCCTGGAGTATGTAAGTATGTATGTGTTTGTGTGTATGTGTGTGTATGTATATGGCACTGTGTGACATGTGTGGGGCCGGAACGCGGTTCCGGCCCCACCCATGTCCCTGCGGCAGTCCGAATCCGGCGGCACCCTTCACCTGCCGGACTGCCGCTAGTGTGAAAGTAGCCTTAGAAGACAGTGGGATCGCTTTTCTCAGGGCAGCTATTCCACTTTAGGTCAGGCCCGGACACTTGCTATCTCTACTATTCACAGGATGCTGTCTCTGTATTTGCTGCTGACTGAATGAGGGATCTAGGGTCCTATTACATCTGCAGATGAAGCAGGCGATTGTCGGGAAGGAAAATCACCTGCTTGCTAGCAGAGGAGACCACTGCCATCACATGAAGCGATCTCCTCCTCAGTATGGGGAGGAGCGATCACTAATACCATCACTTGTCCTTACACTGAATCACTGTTTGCCGGCAGCAGATCATGATTACACGTCACAATCTGCCGTCGTGAATGAGGGGGGAAGGTAGTGGGTGGAGTTCTTTGTCTGCAAGATCTCTCCTAAACTACTTATGGCAGCAATTTGGGGAGCACCTTGTAGCTGTGTGTGCACTATGAATTACATGTATTGTGTTATGTTATTTTACGGTTTCGTTCCCCCTTTAACCCCTTAACGATATGGTTGTACATGTACAGCGGATGTCTTTAAAGACGGCTCCCGCTCCAGAGCGGACACCACAGCGTCAGACATTTCAGAATATGGCAAAGCAAACAAAAAAAATCATTTTTTTCCAAAGTTCTTAGTCTTTCAGTATTAAAACGTGTTATCGCTGTAATCGTACTGACCCAGAGAATGAAGGGCACATTCAAACCCATAAGGCCCCTTTCACACGACAGTATTTTTTGCAGGCCTATTCATTTCTATGGGTCCGCAAAAAATACTGAGAGCATACTGTGTGCTGTCCAATCCGTATGTCCGTTCCGTAGCCCCGCAAAAAAGATAGAACATGTCCTATTCTTGTCCGTTTTGGAGACAAGGATAGGCATTGTTACAATGGATCCGCCCAAAAAACGCATGCCGTATGAACGTCATCCGTTTTTTTTGTGGATCCGCAATTTGCAGACCGCAAAACATAACGTTCGTGTGAAACTAGCCTAAAACTGTGGCACAATTGTGTTTTTTTTCCCCAATTTCACCTCATTTGGAATTTTTCGCAGCTTCCCACTGCATCGCATGCTTTATTAAATGGTGACCAAGGCCTGGAAACATCTATCTGAACTGAAAAATAATAAAGTTATGGCTCTGGGAAGGCAGGGAGTAAGAAGCAAAAATGGAAAGTCGTTTAGTCCTTTACAGGTTAAAGTGAAGGCCCCCTAACCGGCATCTCCTCCCAAAAGATTTGTTCATACTTACCTGCTCCCCGCTGCTGCAGCTTTGCTCAATGCCTTCCACTGCTCCATTTTCTAGTCCTTGGCTTGATTTCCACCAGCCAGGGCATGGACAACAATGCCACGTGCGCTGCTGCAGGCAATCACAGGATGGCCATTTAAAAGGAAAATAATTTTTTTTTCATTTTATACCACTCCCTGACATTGTTTTTTATCTTGGAAAATCCTTTACTGATATACTCTGCACTCGAAGGGTACAACGCTGCAATACCGTACTTAGCCACTACAAAACGCCTGGCGCTGTACCTAAAAAAGCAATGAAAAGGCTTCAGCACTGGCCAGAGCGCCGCAGCCTCATCTGATATTGATGGTCTGTTCAGAGCTGCTAGGGTTACACGGCGTCGGCGACATTTGTCATGTGACAAAAGCAGTACAACTACATTGTAATGATAGACTGTGCTGTCGCACTGTGACATGCGGCACGACAATAGCACAAAAATCCAACTTGAATGGATACAGGTAATACTTACCCCGCTGCTAGGGAGGCTCGTCCCCGTCGTAGCCTGCTATTTGCTGCGACACCCCCATCCCTCTTGCTAAATGTTTTGATCTGCACGACGGGGAGATGCAGTGGCGCTCGTGTGGGCAAGAAGTGACGCAGGTGTCGGGGAGCGGGGTAAGTTTAACCTGTAGGAGGGGCCCAGGCATTGGGGGGGGTTATTATAGGGGTTGGATAACCCCTTTAAAGTGCATTAGTTAATTTCCATTTGAAAAACATCCAAGCAGCTTTTTATGTCTCTGCCCTGAACTCTTTATGCTATGTTCAGGCAGTTTGTTTTCTTCGTGGATTTTGGTGCCAATTCTCAGCCCAAAAACTGCCCAGAAAACGCTTACATTAAAGTCAGGTCAGGGAAAAATCCTCTAATTATCCGCAATGTAGTCTACGATCCTCAGTTTAGCATGCTATGAGCGCGGCACAGTGCACACAGGACATAAGAATACCGCAGGGTCCCGTGTATCGTCTCCTGTGTAGCCAGGTAGGCAGCAGCCGCACTGGTACCACTAATACACGTAACACCCAGGACACCTGCCGCGCACTGCTCGGAGCAGAGCCTTAATCACGCCCCTCGCCTGCTTCCTGGAGCACGTGACGCCCATCATACAGGACTGCAGGTTACCAGGCGACAGTTACCAGGGCGACCAAACAGAGGTCATGTGAGTTACATCCGCCGTACACCCCGGGGTGAGTGTGTCCTGTGCCCCCGGGCCCCGAATTGTCATCTGGAGAAGGTGTGTATTAGTACCATACTCCAAACCTGGAACATGTGGGGGTGAACTGCAAGTCTCAGCAAGTCCTACTCAGAGCAGGCAGAGAAGTGTGCGTCTCCGGTATCTGCACTTGAAGTCTTGTGTATTATAACAGGCTACGACTGCGCTGTATTTGACGCGTGGTTTCATGCGACTTTCCTGCAACTTGTTTTTATTTGTTTAGGCTCAGAATTAGATAATAAATATATAGGCTCAAAAAATCTACTCTCCCTTACTGATTGCTGCTGAGGGTTGTATATCCATGGCAAGGTGTGAGGGAGATAAATGCAGTATATAGCAATATTTAATATTTTACCACCCCCTGTGCCCCCTCTGTGAAATTCCTGATTTCCAGGGTGTTTTCAGACTGCAGCATGATCAGGGTATGGCGTTTTTCTTCCTCCCCCTCAAAAGAAAAATGTTTTAAATGTTACAATATACAAAATTGTGTGAAGAACCTGTGTTTTTTTTATTTTTTCAAGCACTTAAAGGACACCTGTCAGCAGATTTGTAGTTATGACACTGGCTGATCTGCTACATGTGTACTGAAGGCATCTGTGTTGGTCCCATGTTAATACGTGCCAGCATTGCTGAGAAATATGATGTCATGTATGATGATTGCTCCCTTGGCAATCTGACAGGACCAGGTGTGATGATGTTTTCACTGCCTGGCCCTGTCAGAGTGGAAATTGAGTACTTTAACACTTTCAACCCCGGGGCTGTTTTCACCTTCCTGCCCAGGCCATTTTTTGCTAATCTGACATGTGTCTCTTTATGTGGTAATAACTTTGGGACACTTTAAAGGGGTTGTCCGAGTTATGAAAAAAAATGTATAGTACTGAAAATCTGATGGGCAGCAATATATAACTAAGTTAAGCAAGTTTTAGGCAAAAAAAATCTATATTTCCTCATTTCCCTGGTTCTCTTCTGGCCTTTGTTTACATGCAGTAATAACAATCTCTGCCCCCCCCCCTGCTCTGCAAAGGCAGTGAATACAAGAGCTGGCCTGAGTGAAATGCCTGCTGGAATACTCAGCAGCATGTTGTATGTGTAGGACTACAAGTCCCAGCTGTACAATGACACTGCTGATACACACAGGATCTTCCCCCTACCTTTCTTGTACAGTACAATACTTTGCAGATCTCCTCCAGATCAGCTCTGTGTCTGTAGGGTAGGCAGATCCTGTGTCTCTTTACATCTGCAGCTGCTGTTGTAAAGCCTTCAGTGTGTTCTGGCTGAAGGGGTTAATGTTTTATCTGAAGGAATCCAGGGAGAGAGCAGATAGCAGGAGCCCGGCAGAGCAGGGGGTTGGCATGGCCAGCACAGTGACGTCTTGTGTACAGGCTCTGTGCACGAATATAAGATTAGCAGGGAGGCAAGCTGACATCACAGGTCATGTGACCCTCATTGAAACCTGAAAAACCAGCAGCTTTAGGCTTCTTTCTCACGAGCGTCACGGATTCAGTCCGGATGCGTTCCGGAAAATCCGCACCAATCCGCATGCAATCGCAGTCAGTTTTGACTGCGATTGCGTACGTTCGTTCAGTTTTTTTCCGCGCAGGTGCGATGCGTTTTGATGCGTTTTTCAAAAGCGTGATAAAAAACTGAAGGTTTACAAACAACATCTCTTAGCAACCATCAGTGAATCACGCATTGCATCCGCACTTGATTCACGCAGACCCATTCACTTCAATGGGGCCAGGGCTGCGTGAAAAACGCAGAATATAGAACATGCTGCGATTTTCACGCAACGGCGAACTGATGTGTGAAAAACGTCGCTCATGTGAAAAGACCCATTAAAATGAATGGGTCAGGATTCAGTGCGGGTGCTATGCGTTCGCATCACGCATTGCACCCGCGTGGAAATCTCGCCCATGTGAAAGGAGCCTTAGGCTCCATTCACGTGTCCGGTGTCTGTGTTTTGCGAATCCGCAATTTGTGGACCGCACATAATAGAAATGCCTTTTCTTGTCCGTGTATAGAATAGGACATGTTCTATTTTTTTCGGGAGCCGCGGAACGGAAGTGCGGATGCGGACGGCACACAGTCGTCTTTTGCGGCCCCATTGAAAGTGAATGGGGCCTTTTTTGCGGACGTGTGAATGGGGCCTTAGAAGCAGAAAGTGTATGGAAAAGCTGTTGTATTTGACTAGTTAGAAACATACAAAGGACATAAAAATAACTCGGACAACCCCTTTAACTTATCCAGGCCGTTCTGAGATTGTTTTCTCATCACATATTGTGCTTCACGACAGTAGTAAATTTCTGCCAAAATATTTCATTTTTATTTATAAAAAAAATACCAAATTTAGCAAAAATTTTGAAAAATTAGCAAATTTAAATTTCTCTACTTTCAAAATACAAAGTAATAACTCCAAAAATACTTATTATTTTACATTCCCCATATGTCTACTTTATGTTGGCATCATTTTATAAATGTCATTTTATTTTTTTAGGACGTTAGAGGGCTTAGAAGTTTAGAAGTTTAGAAGCCGTTTTTCAAATTTTCAACAAAATTTCCAAAACCATTTTTTAAGCACCAATTCAGATATAAAGTGATTTTGAGGGGCTTATGTAATGGGTACCACCCATAAATGACCCCATTTTAGAAACTACAACCCTAAAATTATTTAAAACTGATGTTACAAACTTTGTTAACCCTTGAGGTGTTCCACAAGAATTAAAAGAAAATGGAGGCGAAATTTCAAATATTTATTTTTATGCAGATTTTTCATGTTAATCAATTTTTTCTTGCAACACAGCAAGGGTTAACAGCAAACTAAACCTCAATATACATTGCTCTGATTCTGCAGTTTGCAGAAATACCCCATATGTGGTGGTAAACGTCTCTATGGGTTTGTGGCAGTGGTCAGAAGGAAAGGAGCGCCATATGGATTTTGGAGGCAGATTTTGCTAGAATGGTTTTTAGGCACCATTTTGTAATTGAGAGACTCTGACGTACCCCTACAGTGGAAACCCTCAAAAAGTGACCCCATTTTGGAAACTACACCCTTCAAAGAATATATTAAGGGGTGTACTGAGCACTTTGACCCCCTAAGCGTTTTACGAAATTTGGAAACACTTGGCTGTGAAAATGAAAAGTTTCATTTCTTCCAATAAAATGTTGCTTTAGCCCCAAATTTTTCAGCCAAGATTTTGATGGATTGGTTTGCGGGAGCCATTGATTTTTATTTTTTGAGTTGTTTTCTTATGTGGGGCCTTATTTTTTGCGGGATGAGGTGACGTTTTCATTGGTACCTTTTTGGGGTACATAAGACTTTTTGATCGCTTGGTATTACACTTTTTGTGAGGCAAGGTGACAAAAAATGGCTGTTTTGGCATAGTTTTTTTTTTTTTAATTTTTTAAACATTCACCTGATATTTGATATTTTTATAGAGCAGGTTGTTACGGACGCAGTGATACCCAAACATTTTTATTTTTGGTAACTTTTACACATTAGATGCATTTTTGAACAAAATAAAATCTTTTTTTGTGTTGCCATTTTCTGAGAGCCATATTTTTTTATTTTTTGGGTGATTGTCTTATGTAGGGTCTTATTTTTTGCGGGACGAGATGATGGTTTGATTGGTACCATTTTGGGGTAAATACGCCTTTTTGATCGCCTGCTATTACACTTTTTGTAAGAGAAGGTGACCAAAAAATGGGTGTTTTGGCACTGTTTTTTTTTTTTTCTACTGTGTTCACCTGGCGGGGTGGATCATGTGATATTTTTATAGAGCCAGTCAATACGGACACGGTGATACCTAATATGTATACTTTTCTTTTTTTCCCTTTGTTTTAGAATTTTGTTTTTTAATTGTTTTTTAAAGGGGTATTCTCATCTTGGACAATGGGGGCATATCGCTAGGATATGCCTCCATTGTCTTATAGGTGCGGGTCCCGCCGCTGGGACCCGCACCTATATCGAGAACGGGGCCCCCAAAGTGAAGAAGTGCACACTGCGCAAGCGCGGCCTGCTCTCCATTCACTTCTATGGGGCCGCCGCAAATAGCCGGCTATCTTCGTCGGCTCCATAGAAATGAATGGGAGCGGTGGCCATGCATGCGCAGTGCGCTCCCATTCATTTCTATGGAGCCGACGGAGATAGCCGAGCCAGCGCTCGGCTATTTGCGGCGGCCCCATAGAAGAGAATGGAGAGCGGGCCGCGCTTGCGCGGTGCGCACTTCTTCACTTTGGGGGCCCGTTCTCGATATAGGTGCGGGTCCCAGAGGCGGGACCCGCACCTATAGGACAATGGGGGCATATCCTAGCGATATGCCCCATTGTCCAAGATGAGAATACCCCTTTAACTTTATTTTGGGAAAATGGCGCTTTTTTTTTACTTGAAACTTTTATTTATTTTTTAACTTTTTTTCACTTTTTTACCACACTTTTTTTTACTTTTGAGGGTCTGATCCCCTTTACAATGCATTACAATACTTCTGTATTGTAATGCATTGGCTGTAAGTATATTACACACAGTAATACACTTACAGCCTGCTTCCTGTGAGAATCTCACAGGATTCCGTAGATGGCAGCCGGATGCCTAAGGAAGGCATCGGGCTGCCATCCAAGCCATCGGGTCCCCGTCACAGCAGCGTGGGGACCCAATGGACTCCCCCTCCCGCACCAAGGATCGCATGTACCGTGGTCAGCACTGACCGTGGCACATCGAGGGTTAATGCGCCGGCATCGGTATTTTCACGGATGCAGGTGCGTACAGCAGGGGTCGGGCTACTGGGCACAGCCGGTCCCCCGCAGCTGATCGGGGCGGGCGCAGCTCCTGCACCCGCCCGATCAGCGTGCCGTAGTACTGCCTGCATCCACCTGAAAAAAAAAACAAAACTGTAAAGTCATGGCCACTAGAGGTCTCACTTCCACCTAACTTGTAGTCCACTGCCTGTTGTCAGGCAAGATCCATCCCTGGTAACAGAGACTCAGAAGACGGCGTGTTAGAGCTAGCTGAGATCCTGAGCCTGATAACACAACTGCTTCTACACTGCTTCTGAACATCACAGGAGCCTCCTGCCTTTCTGTAAGGGCTCATGCACACAAACGTATTTTTGATACACATCCCATCCGTATTTTGTGACGGTCAGATGTGGACCGCATCCATATGTCTGTTCCGTTGCACCCGCAAAAAAATAGAACATGTCCTATTCTTGTCTGTTACGGATAAGGATAGGACTGTGCTATAGAGGCCACGACGTTCTGTTCTGCAAAATGCGGAACGCACATAGCCGGTATCCGTGCCTTGCGGATCTGCAATTTACAGGCCACAAGACAGGCTACTGTTGTGTGCATGAGCCCTAAGTGTGATTTCCCTCTCCTTGTCTGTTCTATGAGCTCCGAAGCTCAAAACAAACATAGTAGGAAGTAAGAGAAATGACGTTACAGCAGTACAGTGCTGGCAGACTTCACAGATGGGATACGCCCCCTGTTTCTGAGTGAAATGCATCTAGCTGTGCAGCTGAAACAGTTAATACACTTAGGCTGAAAAAGACATTAGGGGAGTCCAAAAAAATACCTATTCCTTCACCGTCATGATTGCACAAAGAAGCACACTTTAAAAAAAAAATCCGCTATAGTCTAAGAACCATAACTTTTTACAAAAACTGCGCTGTGTGAGGTAAGTTAATATTTTCATTGGTACCACTATGGGGTAAATATGGACAGCGCCAGCATACTGTAGTTCAGCTGCCATTCATTTGAATGGGAGCTGAGCTGCAGTACCCTGACATGGCCACTACACAGTGTATGGAGCCTTCTGCTTCCGGCTCCTTCCACTATATATTCCACTATATTTCCAGCAGGATGCCAGGAGTCAGACCCCCTCCTCCCCCACTGATCTAATATTAAAGACCTATCCTGTCATTTAAACAAGGACTGGGCACCACGAGATTGTCAGTCACATTTACTGCTGTCGCACTAATCTTTTAATGACAAGACAATCCCTTTAAAGGGGTTGTCTCATCTCATTGGTGGCATATTGCTAGTATATGCCACCAATGACAGATAGATGCAGGTCCCATCTCCGTATTGGGACCCCCTGTTTTGCTGATAAGAGCAAGACTTCAGGTTCGGATACTCTTTAAAGAGAGACTCTTAACTGAACTATAGCTACACTTCAAAGGAAGGTTTATAATATGATTTTATTAAGTATAATAAGTAGTGTATACATATAGTGATGTTCTTTTGCACTTATTTATACACAAAGGATAAAGAACATAATACACAATTATATCAACACTTCATCTGGAGTCCTGACTACATCCAGAATGAAGGTACATACATCACCGATTGAGTTATTATCATCTGACAGTGACATCAGCTGGGAAGCCCTTTCAGCGAAAGCAGTCAGAGTCTCGATCGGGAGAACACCGGTCCCTACGCGAGGCGTCCCCCCGTAGGATGAGCTTCTGACTTATTTCCTGAAGGGTTACAGCTATATACCAATTAAACAAAGAGCTCCATTCCCTAGTGGAACGTAGCCAGCACATGCGCTGTATAATTGTCACTGTGTACGTGTTGTTCATCTGCTCTCACCGCAGACCTTGGAGCGGCCAGTTCCCAGGTCCACAGCGAGTCAGAATCCCAAAACAACCTGATGTTTCTCAGGCCATCTTCTCAAAACAACCTAAAACTATCTTCCCAAAACAACCTGAAGTTTCTCAGGCCATTTTCTGAAAATAACCTGAAACTATCTTAAGTTTCCCAGGCCAGAAACAAAATGGATTCCAAATGGTCAGTAACTACATCTTCACACTTTACCCCCGAAGTGAACGGAGAGCAGCCGCTCGTGCGTGGTTGCCCTCCATTCATTTCTATAGGACTGCTGAAAATAGCTGAGCACTGGCAGTCCCATAGAAGGGAATGGAGCGGTGGTTGCTCTTACGAGGTGCACTCTCCATTCATTTCTATGGGACTTCCGAAAGAAATGCCTGAAGAGCATGCTGCGCATGCACAGTGTTGTTTCCCTCACTTTTGGGGGCCTGTTCTGGAGATGGGGCTGCACCATCTGACATTGGTGGCATATCGTAGCGCTATGCCGCCAGTTCCTCAGATGAGACAACCCCTTTAACCCCTTCAGGGCCCTGAGATTTTCCATTTTTCATTTTTCACTCCCTGCTTTCCCATAGTCCTAACTTTTTTATTTTTCCGTTCACATAGCCGTATGAGGGTTTATTTTTTGTTGTACTTTCTAATGGCGCCGTTTACATGCCATGTACTGGGAAGCGGAAAAAAAATTCCAAATGGGGTTGAATTGGGAAAACATGCAATTCGGACAAAGGTTTTTATTTATTTTTTTTTACGCCGTACACTATGTGGTAAAATTACCACACTTGTATAATTTTTCTTGCGTCTTACGTCAAGTTACAATATTAATTGGTTCCAGGACGACCATTGTATGTTTTAACCATTACAAGTACATATAACAGTCAGGAATAACTAGTAACTAATAATATTTTACCAGAGAAGAGGCCTTGATTGGTTGGATCTGGCTCTGAGACTTTGTATGTTGACTCTGGTTTCAACTTACGATGGGTCAGAAAAGACCACTGTATGTTGAAATATTGTATCCTGAGGCCATTGTATCTTGAGTGACCACTGTACTGAAGAAAAATTAAAACCTTTAAGAAAAAAAAATAAAAAATTTTATCACCATATTCTGACCCCTATAACTTTTTTGTAGTTATTTGTACTGCACTGTGTGAGGGCTAATTTTTTGCAGGACGATCTGTACTTTTCGTTGATACCAGTTTGAAGTGTGTGCGACTTTTTGATCTCTTTTTATAAAAAAAAATTACTGGGGAGTTGAAGTGACAAAAATCATTAGATTGCCCATAGTGTTCTTTGATGGCTATATAGCCATCATTGAACACTTCATTTGCAATATAACAATACAATGCTGCCACCTAGTGGCCTGTATTGGTATATTCTTGAAATAGACTCCAAAGCCTGCTTGAGGCTTTGGGCTATTTCAGCAATGTAACAGGTTCCCCGATCTCAGCCAGGGAGCGCTTTTACCGGACCGGAAGCGCGCGGCTTCCGGGCTGCTCAGATGCCGTGGTCACATTTGGCCACGGCATCTGAAGGGGAAAATGTATGCGATCAGCCTTAAGGCTGATCGCATACATGTGCCGCGGGTCTCTGCTATTTAAAATAGCAGAAACCGCTGCAGCAGGCGCCATGTTTAGGGACTGGACTTCCGCTGTACATGTACGGTGGAGGTCCTTAAGGGGTTAAAGGCCCCATACACATTAGTAAGTTGTTGGCCAAACCCTGCGACATTCTAATTTGTATGGATTCGCCCATCTCTCCTCCGTCAGGTGATGTGGGAGGAGAGAGGGATGGGGCAAACTGAATTTTTTGCCTGATAGTTTTGTTCTCCCAGGAGATATGCCGCCAGATTTGCATGGCAGCGGTTCTCCTCACTGACAACACTCGGCCAAACCAAGTGTGTGGGAGTCACAGACACAATGTTGGCTGAACAAGCGCTCCGTCGTCAGCTATTGAAGGTGTATGGACAGCTTTAAGGTAGTTTCACATTTGATTTACTCTCCGGCAGGGGAGCAGCCTTTTGGAGATGTATCCGGCACTGCTGGAAGCAAGGTGGACAGTGTGTTCCTCCTCCTTGCACTTTTTCTTTTCCTTTTGAATGGAAAGCTCCAGCTATATCGTATCCATATACAAGTAATGAATTGTTTTCTCCAGGCAGCTTCTGCTCTGCTTGCTATGAAATCACAGTAACTCTTCACACCGGTCCACCTATCGCTGCTGTCTGCAGAATGAAGAAACTCAACTCAGAGCCTTTGCCCAAGAGAAGGGAAGATGATATCTTGTATAATGTCAGCCAGATGCCTGGTTTTCCTAAGGATATAGAAGGTAAGAAATCTGAACCTTATTATAGTGCCCAAAATTGCAGACTTTTGGGGGAATTTATCAAGGCTGATGTTTCTTACACTAGACTTACACAGCACCATGAAAGTTAAATTTAAAGAGGACCTTTCATGGGTCCAGACATTATAAAATAAGTAGGGGGTTGTGTAGGGTGTAGGGTATAGGGCAGGCATGTAAGATCACTTACTAGCTTATCTGTCTGGTGCTCCTTTCCCCCGCTGTGCCCCCTTTTACTTTTCCCGCCTTGTATGCTAATGAAGCATGTCTGGACCCTCTGTAAGCTACCGGCAGCATGGTATAGAGCAGGAGGAGCTGAGCAGATAAAAAGTTTATGGGAAAAGATTAAGTATAACTGGTATTTCATTCAGTTATATCTCAGCTCTTTTTGGGCTGTAGAGTCAATGAGGCAGTCCTATCAGTGATTGACAGCTATCTCTGTATACACAGTCCTAGAGGGAAGGATGTCAATCACTGATAGGACCGCCTGCTTGACTTCACAGCCCAGAATGAGCAGGGATGTAAAATAATAAATTACAAGTTTCAGTGAATCTTTTCCCATAAACTATATCAGTCTGCTCAGCTCCTCCTGCTCTATAACATGCTGCTTGTAGCTTACATTGCATTTTTATGATGACAGGTTCCCTTTAATAAAAAATCATAAGATGCGCAAGATGCGCCGATTTTATTAAGCGGCACATGCCGCTTAATAAATTGTGTTGCATCTCAGGAGGTAATTTTTTCAATTGGTCTTTATTAAAAATATTCAGCCGCTCTGTCACAAAGGGTTAACTGTCTAGCAATGTGAATCCTATTTTCACTTGGTAATCTAGTAACCCGTTTCTGTAAATTACTGAAAGGTTATAAACATTTATTTAAGCCACATTCTTATCAGAAAGATAAGGATTGAGCAGGGGCGTAGCTATAGGGGAAGCTGGGGAAGCGGTTGCTTTGGGGCCCAAACTCAGAAGGGGCCCAGGCAGGAGGAGGACTAAAAGATTTTATTGTCTGGGCCCAGTTAATACTGTTACTCAAAGACATTATATACAGTGTCGCTGTAGAAAACGGATGGAGGGGCTGCCGGCCTGGTCTGAGAGAAGGATCTAGCCACAGGATTGGGAGTTGCATAGGAGGAAAGGGTTGCAAAGACGTTGCTGGGGGGCCCCATATAAAGATTTGTTGTGGGGCCCTGTCATTTCTAGTTACGCCACTGGGATTGAGTGTTTATAAAGTCAGAGATAAGGAGCCCGTCAGGTGAGCTGCCTGACAGAACAGAATGAAAATTCAGATCCTGCCACTAGAGCATCTCAGCCCTGTACAGAGAAAAATACTCCAAATTTTTAATAAAGACAATTGAAAAAAAACAATTTTAAGCTCAAAATGAGTACAATGCAATAATAAAAAAACATGCCCAAAGGTGTGCATAGCCTTTAATTTTATTTTTCTTTACCCCAATCAGTTTCATAAAGCAGACCTTTACTTCATTGTATTGAAGGGGATCCCAGATGTAAATGTATACCAGTAGTGCCGCATACGATTTTTTGTATTCTACAGCTCCCCAAAGAGAACACAAGCCCATGGATATGAATGACGCAGTTTCCGGGGAAAACTAGAGCCCTTTTCCACTTTAAAGTGGAAAACTAACAGAGAAAAACTAATACAATTGCTCATTGCAGGACATGTATATGTCTTCACAGGCCATAGTCGTGCTGGTTTACTAGAAACTACTGAGCAGTACCTAAAAGACAGGATTGAACGAGGAGACAAACAGGCCCGCTTCCTTCTGGGACAGCTCTGCTTTGAGGAGGTAAAGCGCTTTCCTGTAGATGTGGATATCCTTCCAGCTGCTGCATTCCTTGCTTTCATGAAATATGATGTAGGATCTTAGACTAAACATGTTTAACTCTTAAAGGGCATTTCTCCAGCATATATAGGGGATGTGCACATCTCAGCTGAATGTAAAGCTTTCAGTCCCATTCCTTTATGTGGGTTCAATGTGTAGAAAAACAATATTTTATAATATGTAAGTGAGCCCGAGTGCAAGAAGGGGAGTGCAATTGCACCAGGAGGCTTCACTCCTTTCCTGCTTTGCCGTACCCCCACCGCTAAGACTTACAGGCCAGACTTTAAGAATATATTCACGTCTGTGCACACGCTGTATGGGGATGGAGTTCACAGTGCCGCTGTGGTCCTCCACGCTGTCCCTGCTGTCTCCCTACACTGTTTACATTCGGCTGACTATGAGCATGGCCACATGCACCGCTCCAGCCAATGACAGGACTTCAGTCCGTCATTGGCAGCACGTCACCACTGAAGCCAGCTATTGGCTGGAGCAGTGCATGTGACCATGCCCATAGCCAGCCGGATGTAAAGAGTGCAGAGACCCTAAGATGGAGACAGCAGGGGCAGTGCCGGAGCAGCGTGGCACAGGTAAGTATGAATCCTCAGTTTCAGGGCCACTTGATAAAAGAAAAAAACAGAATAAGATCGGTAAAAAATGGTAAAAAATTTATTGAAATTAGTTTTTTACTGCAAATTCGTTGGCATAGGCCTCTTAATAAATCTGGCGCATCTTCCCTCAGTCCGAACACCAGAAAGTAACTATGGGCTGGTGTAGATTTGAATCCCTTCCCACAAATTTGGTCCACCTTTTCTTCTGCTTTTGAAAAGTGTCAAAAAAAGTGAAAAGTTGACAGCTATTTTTAATTCCCTTCCAATCCACCTCTTGCTTTACCATACATACTATAAAGACCTATGTGTGAACACACCCTAAGGGGCATAAAGAACTCGATGTCCTGTATCTGCCCCAGAGAATCAGTTTTGCCTGAAGTATTCTTATAAAGAGGACCTGTCACCAATCCTGACAGTAAATACTTGTGAAATAAGTATTGTGGAACATCTTTTCCTAACACTGTATGTTGTGCTGTTCTTCTGTTATTCCTCTTGGAAATCTATGACTAAATTTACACTACAATTTCTCTTTTTACGGGTTGTGTCCCTACAAAGAATGACACTGTAAGGGGTCTGTGAAAGATACTAGAGTTAATTTAGTGGGGAATTACTAAAAAGCACATGTCGGGAGGATTTACCTTTAATTTATTTCACATTTTATATTTGAAAGCCACGCTGTTTTTATTCTATTTATTATGGTTTTGCTGTTTTTTTTCCCATTTACTTCACTGGATAAAAAACAGTATGGACAGTCGCATGTAAAAACTTTTTTCTGTCAATAATTGTTATTATATGTGATGTATATCGTGCCGCCAGCCTCCATTTAGCTATCACATAACCACTTGCATACAGGGCGGCATGACTATCCAGTACTGACAGCTCCACTATGCTCTTCCTTTCAGGGCTGGTATGAAGATGCATTATTTCACTTTGAAAAAGTCAAAGATGAGGATTATCAGGCTTTATACCAAGCAGGAGTGATGTATTATGATGGGCTAGGAACTCAAGAAGATCAAGTACGTATTGTGTGTATTGTGTTCTCTCCAATGTGTTGACCCCTCAGAACTGCTTACAGCTCTAGACAGGTGATGCTGTAAAGCTGTTACACTGTACCTGGGATGCTGCTTACACTTGCTCCAGAGGTGAAAAAAAGATGTTTGAACTCGCTGTGCACCACTCCAAGTGCCGGGATCCCTCATGCTGAAGTGCCCTCTGCTCTCTGCATCGAGCTGCTCCACAACCTTCCCTTTTGCATTGAGTGACTCCTGGCTCGCCGCTACAGTCTTCACTCACAGCAGAAGGGAGCTGTTTTTAGAGGAAAAAGTTGCAGATTCCTTTTAATCTCATCAACATTGGAAGAATCCTCCTGAAAATATCAATTTTATATTGTAGATTTTAAATTTATGTTTCAAGTAAATCTAGTTGGCGCACAACTCGGGTAGCTTAAAGGTGTTATCCAGTGACTAATGTAAAAAGTGAAAATCATCAGACATTATCTAGTCCATGACAATCTCTTTCTAACAAAGCTAGAACCAGCCCTGTACCTCACATGGATCCAGATATCTCCCCATTCATTGCTCTGATAGATTTATATCAAGCTGACAGCTCAAGGGGAGGGTCTTTTCTGCTACAGCTAAGGGGGCGTGTCCATGCTCTGCCTATCACAGCTCAGGGGGCAGTTGAAGGATGAAACTAAGAATGTGCGGCCTTCTCAGTGGGACGGACAAAGAAATGAGAAAAAAAAACAGCAGGTGGCGCAATACAGATATATTTTATTGAATAACGCAGTGGCTATCCTAAATTCTTAATTATATAAAATTACAAAAGAATTCAGATTCAGGTTCCGATTCAACCTCTTTAACCACCTCAGCTCGGGCTTTGGAAAAAGCACTTAAATGTTCTGCCTGAGCTCAGCTCGGGCAGAGGGGGAAAGAGGGCGGTGGGCTGCTTTACCTGCACATATCTCTGGATTGATAGCAGCTAGAGACATAGCTGGCATTATGACTGCATTATCTCAATATCAGCAGGACATATAGCTGTTAGAAATTAAAGGGGTTGTCTGGGTTCAGAGCTGAACGTGGACATACCCCGATTTTCACCCAGGCAGCCCCCCTGATATGATTTCATGCTCCGATGCTCTCCTTTGCCCTGCGCAGAATCGCGCAGGGCAAAGGCTTTTTTAGGAGAGCCTGTGACATACCGGGCTTTCCTTAAAGGGAACCTGTCACCTCCTGTAGCCAAAATAAACTGTTAGTAGTACCTTCATTTAGGCGCCAGGGTGATGCTGAATAAGATCTTCATAAGCAGAAGAGATTCCTCAAAGTGGCAGAAATTGATCTTTTAATTCTCCTGCGCGCGCTGTCTTGACTCCGCTTGAAGTCAAGGTGGCAGCGGCCTCCTTGCTTCAAGTCAAGCAAACCACGTAGCGTACGGCTGGGCGTTCCGACGCTTTCAATGACCCCTTGCGTGCAGGGACAGCGGGCACGCTCTGCCAAGCGTGCTCGCTTGCTTCTGTGGCGCATGCGCTGTACAGACAAAAGCCGGGGCCGGGATCGCACAGGGAGATATCGCGCACCGCGCATGCGCGAGACTTGCGCGATCCCCGGCCCAACGGCAACCTGTCAGTCAAGTTGACCAGGGGAGTGGTTTGCTTGACTTGAAGCAAGGAGGCCGCTGCCCCCTTGACTTCAAGCGGAGTCAAGACAGCGCGCGCAGGAGAATTAAAAGATCAATTTCTGCCACTTTGAGGAATCTCTTCTCCTTATGAAGATCTTATTCAGCATCACCCTGGCGCCTAAATTAAGGTACTACTAACAGTTTTTTTTTGGCTACAGGAGGTGACAGGTTCCCTTTAAGTTCTCTGCTGTAGATTCAGGCAATTATACTGATTTGTGAATCTAAACTATCATTAAGAGTGCAGGGTTTAATGCACCGGTCCCTGTCTGCCCCAGTTGTCATATCATAGCCCGGCTCCCATGTCTTCGGTTTATGAGTCACACATCTTGGAGATTTTGCATTGTTCCTGTATGAAAAACCAGACACGTCCATAAACAGATCTCCCCCTTCTGTGGTGTGACTGGTCTTCAGATCCCTATTTCACTTTGATTCACAGTTTCTCCTTGGTTAATACAGTAAACATTTCACATATGTGATACATTATAAACTGTTCTATAATATAACTCACACACAATGCAGCCAAAAAAAGTATGTTTTTTAGGCCATGCTGCCTTTCCGACGTACCCTGTGCCTTGCATATTTCCACTTTAACTGCTGCAGTCATTTTATATTGAAGCAGGAAAAGCTGCATTAAAACTTTTCTGCAGGTGAAGCCCTGTTCACATTTTTTCAGAAGTTCTGTCTGGGGCCTTTGTTGGAAATTCCATCATATTTCACAATTACATGTTAAAATCGTGGTTAGAAAAGCGTCACTGTTCAGCCAATCATTGCCTGTGGCGGGTCATCGCTGCGGCCAGTGATTGGCTAAGCGGAAATCCCAGCCTTTTCCTGGGAGGTGAGGTGAGTATAAGATTGTTGTTTTCACTGTGCTGAAATATCCCTTTAATTAAATAGGTTTTTCTTATCACGACAATCTCCTGGGTATTTTTTAGATTGAAGTCAGTCTGGCACTCAGCATGTCTCATCAACCCAGGTAGCCTGCTGGAGCCATGACAGGCCACATTGGAAATGTAGTATTATATGCCGTTCATTGAAATGAATGGCCGACCATAGAATATATGAATGTGATGGGTTTGTCAGAGATACTCTGTGCCTGGATGAGATATATATCTGTTATATGTAAAAATTTGGCTTAAAAATGCTAGTAACAATTGATTATTATATATATATATATATATATATATATATTATAATATAAGAAAAAGGAAGCCTGATATACAGGAACATCTCAGCACTGGAACAGAAAAAGTAATTTTTTTTTTTTATTGTAATTTTTGCCTCCTGTACGGTTTTGTTCACAACGATGTAAATAAGCCCAAGATGTTATCTTTTAGAGGAGAGGAGTGGAGTTCATGAAGAGGATTATCAGCTCCAGCAGCCACCGAGCCAAGCACCTGAAATATGCAGCTGCGTACAATCTAGGACGAGCGTGTTATGAAGGCTGCGGGATGCGTCACTCTGACGAAGAAGCAGAGAGGTGATTATTTTTCATTGAGGCGCTCTAGGAGCGGCCAGCCTCTTTCTTTTACAGCTTCTGTTTTTCCTTTCATTCTAGATGGTGGCTGATAGCTGCGGATAGTGGAAACCCCAAAGCCAGCGTGAAAGCGCAGACTGTCCTAGGAATGTTCTACTCCCGACCTCCCAACAAGCATCTGCAAAAGGTTATTCACATTGTCCCAACCAGCTTATTCAGGATGCAGTATTGTCCAAAATCAGCGAGTTAGAGGTCCGTTGTACTTATCTAAATGGCATAGTGCTAGGATACACCATTACTTACTTACTAATTGATGGGTGTCTGACCCCTGGACTCCAATCACAAGAGGGCGGTGATAGCAGTACCACTATGATCTGATACAGGAGCTGCAACCACATTCCCTTGAGTTTGGCGATGTTGCACTTCCCTGGACAGCATATGGTCGGACCAATATGATTCAGAATATGGCCACTGCCCTTAATTCTAGTGATCGTGGCGCCCCTAGCAGTGTTGGCCCCCATAGCAGTGTGGCCCCCACTGTGAGTTACATTCAGCAGCGGGTTTTTCTGAAATCTGCTGCAACAAAAAACAGTCTTTGTTTTTTTAACCACACTGCCAGTACTGCTGAGGTGACAGTGGGTCATGCATGGTTTCAATGTAAGCATTGAACAGATTAAAAGCTGTGGGTAAAATTGGCATCATAAATTGACATGGATTGATAGCACAGCACTAGTCAGTGTACGCTACGTAGGGGTGACATTTCTGAGATCTCATCCCCTTTAATGGTACTGTAAGGGCCCGTTCACATGACCATGTGAACAGGTCCGCACCTATTCCGCAAAATTGAGGAATAGGTGTGGGCCCGTTCACTTCTATGGCCGACTCTCGATCTTGCCAAGAAATTATAGAACATGTCCTATTCTTGTCACACAGCATTTTGAAGGGGCTCATCCGTGGTACTGCGGATCCGCAATACTACGGCCGTCTGAATGCGGCCTAAATGCTGTGGACTTTCCACATGCAACTCCAATGTAGAGAATCTGCAGCATTTATGCCACTAGTGGCCGTACCCTAGGCACTAGATGTAAAAACACAGTGAAATACCTTTTTGGTAAAAGTTTTTTGGACCGAGAGATTCAGGCTATTTGATTTGCTGCAGAATGTGTTCAGCCAATTGACACTAAGCTACGATTTGTAGACATGGGCCCCAGCACTATGGCACCTGACCAAAGCCAAGGTGTTAGTAAAGATTTTCTTTACTAGTACAATCACAATTTATGGGATAATAGATTCCAGCTTCTTCCCTAATTGCATTAGAATTGAAGATATTTAGATACAAGTACATAGATATACTTTACTGCAAGCATATATGGGATATTTAACATTAAAAAGTCAGTTTTTTGTGCAAGCCCCCTTTTTGTAGAGGGCAAAAATTTGCACCGTTTTTTTTTTTTAAATGTGTGAGGGGCAGGGCTTCCATTGCCATGACTTTTGCAACGAAAGATAGCATTAATTGTAACTGAAATCTACCCAAGGTCCCAGCTGGGGTAGATTTCAGTTTCTAGTGCTCGCACCAACTTCCTGAGAGGCACCAAAATGTTTCAGACACGTGCACCTCTTAATAAATTTGGCGCATCCCACATCAGCAAAGCTTCTGATTCAGGTCACCTGCACACAATTTGGGTGGACACACATAAGATGAACACAAATTTTCGTGTGGATTTATGTGTGTTTCTGCCACATATCCACACCCAAATCCGCAATTTCTTATTAAGGATTTTAGGGCAGAATTAATGCAGTTTTGCCGCAGATCTCACCTTTCATGGTAAAAGAGTGTGCTACATATGCACCGCCGCGTCCCATGACCAGAGATGGGTCTCTGCCAGGGACCAGACTACCTCCAAGTTGGCACACTCTCAGGCGGCAAAGTTAGCATCGGACGCACTGCAGAAACTATGTATAAACGTTCTGTTCACAAGTGATCACACATTCAGGATATGGATTCCTTAGAGCAGGGATGTCCAACCTGAGACCCTCCAGCTGTTGCAAAACTACAACTCCCAGTATGCCATGATAGCTGTAGGCTGTCCAGGCATGACGGAAGTTGTAGTTTTATAACAGCTAGAGGGCCGCAGGTTGGGCATCCCTGCTTTAGAGTAATGAGGAGGACTTATAAAGTGAATATTTTGTACACAGAAAATAGTGCAGTCCTTACAAAAAAAAAAACAGATGTACATGAGAAAAAATAACATACACAAACAAATAAACAAAGTGGGAGAACATACAGTAAAAAGAATGTTCTGCCCCCGGGAGAAGGGGAGGAACATTGCAAACCCTTCAGCTTGGCTGTAACTCCCACACGGTTTAAGAAATAAAATATGTCCATGAGACATTTTTATAGAACCAGGATTGGTTTCCAATTTCCAGTTGGCCCAGTCAAATACCAGTTCTTCCATTGTCTGGAATTAACAAGGGGAGTGGAGAACATCGAATACGAATACTGAAATCTCTTTGTTTGAAACTTTTCAAATCTCCCACCAAAAATAATTCCCTTCCTCCAGAATCCGGTTTAACAGGGGGTGGCAGATGCTTTTTTGAAGTTTGCATGTGGCAGCCAGAAGTGTTCGATACGACAGGATGATGAGGAGAACTGTCCATTTGCACCGCTGTAGCTGGCAGAGGCCCAGGCTGCTGGGATAGAAGTCTTCAATGCAATCAGACATTTGGTGAATGAAACTTCTCTTCAGCAGAACTCACACATTATGTACCTTTATACTATGGATACACGGCACATATTATTTATTACACGTATAGACCCCCACATCATATTTATGACAGGGAAATCCACAGCAAAAATTGCAAACATAGCTGACATGCAGAGGATTTGGAAATCCACTCTGCAGGTCAATTTCTGCACAGAAACAATCCGCAAAGAGTACGAGATTTGTGAAATCTAATACACTTTGCTGTGGTTTTTCTGCATTGGAATATGCACAGAAAAACGCACATATTCCACAATGTGTACAGGTGTCCTTAGAGTGGCGCACTACAAGCTGGTTTTAAGACATCAGCCCCATAGTCTTCTCTTAATATCTTATGAGATAAATGATTGCTGTTTTGCAGGCTTTCTTCTGGCATTCAGAGGCTTGTGGTAATGGCAGTGTGGAGTCGCAGGGAGCCCTCGGTGTGATGTATCTGTATGGCCTGGGAATACAGAGGAATCTGCACTCTGCACTGGAGTGCCTGAAGGAAGCAGCGGAACGTGGAAATGTGTATGCACAGGGGCACCTGGTCAGCTACTACTACAACAGGAAGCTGTATACAAAGGCGGCGGAGCTAGCCAAGAAGTAAGACCACATGGCTGGGACAGGATATTTAGTATTTTACTACATGTTTCTTTTACTGGAAAACACCAATTGCTTGTTTAAAGGGGTTGTCTCCTTTCTTGCCAAGTCCTTCACTGATCTCTAGAATGAGAGTCGTAAGTCCCTTGTTCCTCCTCACTACATGACCACAGTGAGTAGGCATCTGAATGTAGTGCAAGGTGAGCATGTCTACATTCAAAGCCTACAGGATGACAGGACTGTACTCTGTATCTTCATCATTCCCCTACTGCCAGCCCAGTATGGAGATAACTGGAGAACTGAGGCTAGGTTCGGGATCATATAAGTTAAAATAGGATGTCCTCTTTTATGGGACTGGTGACTCTGTCAGTGGTTGAACTCCCACATTTAGACCAGCGCTTCCCAAATTGTGAGGTGGGGCTCAGTGGTGAAGGAGGTAGAGCTGGAGAGTCAATTTCACTGAAGTGATTAAAAGCTACACTTACTCCTGTTGTGCTCATGTTACTGTTATATGTGGTTCACGAGACAAATGAGCAGTTCTTTCATTTTGGTGTGGTCTTAACCCAATGGTGAGGCATAGGATTCATTATTTCTGGACTCGTGAAACCCTCTGTCATCATCTCTCCTTCAGCCAGCATCACTGAGGGCACTACAATAGAATAATGCTGCTGTTAATGTGCTGGGCTGCTATTCATGAATGCCTAGGCAGACTAAAACAATATGGGTCAGATTTACTATTCAAAATATGCCAAAACAGTATGCTGTGTGTGACATCATTATCAGTTTGACGCTTTTTTGTAAAAAAAATTAAAATCAAGTGGTGTGCACCACCGTACTACCCAACCCATAGTGGAGTAGCCTCAGAGGACTCTGATAATCCTGCAGCCCTACTAAAACTCAAGGCGCCCATTAATTTTGGATGCATGGATCCCCACTTTAATTCGGCTGAAGAAGGATACAAAAGGATAAGGTACATCATGAAAGTCCAGAGACAGAAACTGATGGGTTGTCAGTAGGCGATCCTGGTACCGTGTGGTTAAAGAAAAACAGGAGTGCAGTTTTGAGCGACGTTCTCAGGAAGCCAGTGAAGAACTTAACCGCTCCTTACGCTGGGCAGCTTCTATCCAATCCATTTTCATAATAAAAAAGGAGGGAAGGGTTGTTTCCAGACTTGGGATAATGTCTTTTTGGCTGCGGCAAAAGAAAGTATATTGTATTATGAAGTGAACTATATTTTCCTGCTCCCTGCAGCTCCAATCTGCCTCTGTGGGTCCCGGGCTGTCTTGCACAGTTGGAGCCACTTGTGTTGCCTGCAGTTAAAGACTGACCTCAGTGGTGAAGTGTCCAAGTGGCATATCACTGCTGATTCCAGTCATTACTGCAGTCATTGGCATGCAGGGACTGGAAGTTCATTGAACACAATTTGAAAATATGAAAATAAAAAACAAACCGTGAAACATTTTCTGATCTATTTGGTTACAATTAAAGGTGATAGGTTCCCTTTAATGTGCATTTATTATACTTGACTTTATTTTGTTAATTTTTATAGGATTATACAATATGATAATGTTGACCTATTAGCAAATGCAGAAGATTGTCTTCCTGTGTACATTGCCAAAGGAATTGCTATGGCCAACTTCTACCTAGCTAGGTGTCTCCATCTTGGTTTGGGCATAAAGCCAGACACCGCTGCAGCAAAACAATACTACAGAAAGGTAAGCAGTAATAATGATGCTTTCTATAGGCTTTATACAAATTGCAGAAGACAGTATACAATTCCCCACTCGTACAACCACAATCCCTATCACTTATGACATCATTTAAGGCCCCCATACATATTAGTGTAATGATGGACATTCTAATGTGTATGGGGAGCTCTCGATTCTCCCCTGACACATGATGTTGGGGAAAAGACATATCGGTTGAAGTGAGTTTTTTCATCCAATCCTTTTGTTCTCTAGGGAGATAAGCTACACATACACGTTCAGCTGTTTGGGGAAGTTGGGAAAGATAGCTTTGTATAGGTCCTATTACTGTATATACAATTCAAAGATTCCTGCTGTGCTTTTAGCATGTTATCGCCAAGCACGTGAATTCCTAAGAGTTATGTAAAAAGGTCTAAGTATCACCAATGCTTCAGGAAGCCTTTGCTAAAATGTCAGTGTTGTCATTTATTCCTTATTTGAAGAACACTTCAAAGGTACTTTCTTTTATATAGCACTTTCATAAATTTGTCTTGTAATTTCAGCTCAGGGCAGTGTCTGGCTCATTAAAAAAGTGTCACACTTTGATAAGGAGCACCAAGCTGTCAAGTTGCATGTAGGTCAGGCTGTGGGCTCCAGTTCCCATCGTTCTCTTGTATAGACTGGCCTTTCTTATAGCGCTCTTAATTTTTAGACAGTTTCATAAATCTTCCCTGTGTTTTCTTCAGGGCTGTGGAGTCGGTGACCATTTTGTCGGAGTCGGTATAAAATGGACCGACTCAGACTCCTAAAATATATAATAAATTGGTACATTTAGTTCAATGCAGTATGTGCTGAATATATTTTCATAAGAATCTGGGCACATGATGAAATGTCCTAGAAATGTCTGTTCTGTTCCTGAACTAAGGATCTAGGCTTTCAGTTGAGATGACTGTGTGCTGCCCTTCATGTAGATGCTCAGAAGTGAAACTCCTCTGCTACAGATCAGAGGAAAAAGGCACTGGGAAGAAATGGCTGTACTAATCTCAGATCTGCTGGAGAAAACAGGATCAAAGGGGTTTTCTCACTAGTTACAAAGATTAGCTTTCAACATAAAAGGACAGTTAAAAGAAGATGTTTTCTAAATACAGTGGTCAGTAGATTTTACTTTAGTCATGAACTATAGACAGTTCAGCAGGTCTCTTACTGTACAAAGGTTTCTATGGTAACCTGCAGACCAGAAAGACTTATCTGATTGGCTGAGAGCAGGAGTGACCTCAGTAAGCAAAATTTGTTGAGGACTGAGAAGGATGGCTTTACCTTTAATTCTGTTAGAGATCACAACCTCCTGCTCTGTCAGAGTAAGTTAATATATGCTAATAACTGCTGGAGACCCACCCACAGCCTGAGGAGACAGAGTGAGTGCAAACTACCTGTCAGCCAGTGAATCAATGTGTTGAGAAAACCCCTTTAAGGCAAGTACTTCTTAGTATATCTAAACTTTCAATAAACTGTGCATAAATCTCTTGTTCAGTGCATGTTCTCTCTGCTTTATGTTTTAGTTTGCATTTCCTCTGATGTAAAACACCTAGGGCCTTATGTATGAAAACTGTTTAGGTGTAGAAGTTTCTTTGTTGCCCATAGAAACCAATCAGAGCACCCCTTTTATTTCATATAGTGCTTTGGAGATATGAAAGGGGAGCTCTGATTGGTTGCTATGGGCAACAAAAAGTCTTAGACCTAGACAGTTTTCATACATCAGGCCCTTAGTGAGCTGTACCCAGAGAAAAGACTGATACTGGAAGTTCAGAGTAAAGATATCTAGTAAAACATAAATTACAAACTCTTTGTCATGACATATCTGTACTATTGATTTATTCAAAGTTTGTTTAAAGTTATCACTTAAACATGCTCCATGTATGAGGGAGTCGGATTGGGAGTCAGAGGAAATTCAGGAGTTGGAGTCGGGGCTTTGGCTTACTGACTCCACAGACCTGGTTTTCTTGGGCTCTGTTCACACTACTGTCAAGGCTTCTCTTCTTAATGGAGCCATGACAGATGCCAACAAATCCTGATGGAGCACATTGGCTTATAATGGGTTCTTTAAGTTTCTAGTTGTAAGAATAGCGCTGCAGACTAAGGGCTCATTACAATAGCTGTTGGGTCCGCAATCCCGGAGATGCGAAACAGAGGAACGGATCGGAATACCACGGAAACACTAAAGCACGGAAGCACTACAGAGAAGATGGAGGTGAGAAAGATGAGGCATAAAAATCTATAGCGGCGTTCCTCCATTCCAGTCCTCAGGGCCCACCTGCTGGTCATGTTTTCATGATTTCCTTGAGTAGGTTATACAATAAGTGTCAATACTTCACGACTTACCACAGGTATTCATTCTGTGAGATATTCTCAAATCATGACCGGCAGGTGGGCCCTGAGGACTGGAGTTGAGGAACACTGATATATAGGACACAAGGGAACACTGATATATAGGACACAAGATCACCTGTGACATTACTAATACATTGCCTGCCTTTAATAAGGGTTGGTAACAGTGGATTTTGAGGTACATGTTCTCAAGAGCTCACCCACAAAATGAATGCACTGAAATCTGCATTCTGTAATATTTGTTGTGGCATGTAGACCAAAATTCCCTCCACTACAAAGAGTCTGCACGACCGTTATACCAGCATGGCTGGTGCAGCCTTCTAGTTCTTGATCAGGAATGTGATTCTAACAATTTCTGTCTTTCAGGCGTCCTGCGTTGATGCAGAGGTAACCAGTGATCTCCAGTGTGACGTAATATACGGAAAGTTATAGCTGTGAGCTTCAATAGCGCTTTAGACTAATCAGCGTGGATTACAGTCACATCACCATCCTGCACATTAGACGCAAGATCTCACAATATCTTATGACAAGCCACAATGATTTGTGAACAGTATTAAATGCACACATGGAGTAATGCATTTCCCACCCTCCTGATTTCATGTGAAGGGGTCCGCCGGGTCTAGGAGAAGGAGGTCCCTTCCTGTGCAGTGGGTTTCTTGTCATCAATGATGCAGTGAACAGCAATGAGTTTATTTTTTATTTATTGCTTACAAATAGTTTAAATAATGGGCAGTCTTTGGTAAAAATAAAAGCAATAAAGAATAAAATATTCACAATTACATTACGTAAAGTATTGCACAAAACATTCTTCAATACACCGGAAATAACAAAGGAATGTCCAAGATCCTCAATGAGGAAACGATCTGTACAACATTCAGTTTTGTCTTGCCTCTATCTTACATAACTCCCCTTGAATGTCGTGTACGTCCAGTGCAAACGTTCCACTGAACAGGTTAAAAGATGCCCCTTTCCTTAGGCCTCATGCAAACAACTATGTTGCATCCGTCTTTTTTGTTGACCCATTGACTTCGGTGAGTATGTGGAAGAATAGGACAAGTTCTGCGGAAAGCACACAGACCCCTCCATGTGATGACGTCTGTTCTGCAAAAAGAGGTCAGAACATGTCTTATACTTGGCTGCAAAACTGGGGCAACGGACAAGTCAATGGGTCTGTAGAAAAAAAAATATCGGATGCAACTGTATTTTGCGGACTCTTGTTTTGTGACCTGCAAAATACATACGAATGTGTGAATGAGGCCGTACAGTGTATTAACATTGTGGGTCTTATTCTAGATAGAACGGTAACCATGTAACATTTCTAAAATAAAACCGATGATCAATGCAGCATTATCTTCTACAGGTACTAGAGTAGCCTCCCCGTCCGTAATGTCACATAAAACAAACGAAAAGACACAGGGGAATAAGTAGTCCTCAGTTGGCCCTCTATGGAAAAGAGGAAAGTAATCAGCATGTCTATTGTTACACAGACATTAGAAGTAGTGGTTCACTTTGTGCTGTCACACACTGGACCAGCTTTCAGTTGCTCTAAATGAGTCCTTAATTCTGGACACAACTCTACTAGAAGAACTTCAAGCAATACCTGAGAGAAAACACACAAAAAGATTATCAGTCATGGGATCACTGCATTTTTGACATGGTTTAAAGATAATACACGTATATGCACATATATGTTCTATGACACTGTACATACTCAGCCACCAAACTGCTCAATGTGGTCGTGAAGACTATGATCCCCCGCCTAACCTTTGGTGGTGAGGGTGAGGTGTTCTAGAGATCCCCACCAGTGTAATGTGTATAACCTACCCAGTAGATTTACCTGGAGTACCCCTTAAACCTTTCACTACCGGAGCTTTTTTCGTTTTTGCGTTTTCATTTTTCTTCCTTGAGCCATAACTTTTTTATATTTCCGTTCACATAGCTGTATGAGGGCTTATTTTTTGCAGGACAAGTTGTACTTTTTAATGCTACCATTAATTATGGCATAAAATGTAGTGAGAAGCAGTAAAAAAAATTCCAAATGGGGTGGAATTGGAAAAAAAAAACGCAATTCCTCCACTGTTTTACAGGTTTTGTTCCCACGGCGTTTCATTTGTGGCAAAACTGACCCATGCCCTTCATTCTCTGGGTCAGTACGATTACAACGGTACCCCATATGTATAGGTTTATGTCTAAATAGTGTAAAAATAAATTTAACTTTGATTAAAGAAAAAATTTTTGTTTTAACATCACCATATTCTGACCCCCATAACTTTTTTATACTTATGTCTACTGAGCTGTTTATGGGCTCATTTTTTGCGGGACAATCTGTAGTTTTTATTGATATCAATTTGGCGTGTGCGTGACTTTTTGATCACATTTTATTACATTTTTTTGTGTAAGAGAAGCAATGAAAAAATAGCAATTCGGCCATTTTGACCGCTTTTTCCATTACTCCATTCGCCGTATTGGAAATTTTTTTTTTCTATTCTAATAGTATGGGCGTTTTCAGTCTCTGTGATACCCATGATGTTTATATTTATTGTTATTTAGGTATTTATTTTTTAATTATACGGAAAGGGGGGTGATTTAAACTTATATTTTTTATTTTTATATAATTTTTAACATTTTTTGTAATTTTTTTTGTGATGATTTTGAAGTTCATATATGAGCCTATAAATTATGTTTAGGGATGAGTGAATCGACTTCGGATGAAATATCCAAAGTCGATTCGCAAAAAACTTTGTTCTAATACTGGACAGGGCGGAATTTTTGAATGTATGGCTCTGATGAGCCGAAGTTATTACTTCACGAAGAAATTGATTTTTACTGTAAAAAAACATTTCCAGAACTCCCGCTCTGTTCAGTATTAGAACAAAGGTTTTTTGCGAATCGACTTCGGATACTTCATCCGAAGTCTATTAGCTCATCCCTAATTATGTTTTTTAACCATCAGGGATTTTTTAAATGGGTTTTCTTATCCTGGCCTGCCATCTGGTGGCCAAAATAAGAATTGCAACATGAACACCATCAGCCTCGTCAGCGAGGCTCATAGTGTTCAGCGCAACCACTGATGGCTGCACGGGGTGTCTGAAGCCTGGAAGCTCATGTTTTTGCGCATTTAAATGCCGTAACTCACTTGATCATGGCATCTAAAGCCTTAAATCACGGTGATTGGCATTATTGACGGTCACAGTAATTAGCCGCAGGTCTCTGCTGCTTGAAACAGCAGAGACTTGCTGGCTATGACGCCCGCTGCACATGTACGGTGCTGGTAGCGAAAGGGTTAAAGGCTCATTGAGATGACAGTATGAACGGGTCTGCACCTGTTCAGCAATTTTGCGGAACAGATGCCGGCCCATTCATTTCAATGGGGCCGCAAAAGATGCAGACAGCAGACAGTGTTCTGTTCACATCCGTAGTTCCTTTCCGTGGCCCTGCAAAAAATATACAGCATGCCCTATTCTATCATAGTGCCGGCCATCGGAGGTCCACAAATTGCAGAACGCACACGGGCCAGTAGCCATGTCTTGAGGAACGTAAAACACTACAGTCATCCGAATGAGCCCTTAAACTGGAATTGTTCACAACCAGACAAAGCAGCGGTATCATTAGTTCCGCTTACATAGTAATAGCTCCTCAGCTCATCCCCTTTTGCCACAGTTAAAATGAAGGAGAATGTTTGAATATGTACAAATCTGACATATACTGGTTCTCAGTATTCGGGGAGTATAGATACTGGGGCGGCAGGTGCCACCCAGCTGAACACAGAGAACATTGGAAGAAACACAGAGAGTAGAATGAATAAAACTAGGCATCATAGCTTAGTCTTTAGTATTAGTGCACTGCTGGACTTATACTGCAAATTTCAGTGATAAGTGGGGTTGTATCAAATTTTTACAAAAACATGGCTGCTTTCTTCCAGAAACAGCGCCACACCAGTCTACAGGTTGTGTCTGTTACAGCAGCTTGGTTTCACACAAGCTGCAATACCACACTTAACCTGTGCAGGTGTGGCATTGCCTTTGGGAAAAAGCAGCCATGTTTTTCAACTTCAGCACAACCCTTTTAAGGTCTTTCGTCCAGTTGTCTGGGAAAAAATAACTTTTCAGTGACGACTGCAGTCTGCTTACCTGCGCCACTGCTGAAGCCAGCCATTGGCTGCAGTGGAACAGGTGACCAGACTGGGGAGAAAGCAAACAAGCCACGGCCTGGACGAAAGACATGCTGGAACCAGCGCAGGTAAGTGTGATTCTTGCCCAGCCTGTGGGCGTCACTAAAAAGTTATTTATTCCCAGAGGACCCCCACATATTGGTTGTGATATCTGCAGCTAGGATTCTTAAATATAATAAGGTTTCACGTGCAGAGTATCTTCTTATATTTTATGTTCTGCATAAATGGAAAAATCCCACAAGTGTGAAGAGTTACATAAAATAGCTCAGGAAGTAGTGGAGGAGAAATAATCATGTAGCTTACATAGAGCAGATGTTTGTTGGCCCGGTTTTCTTGCAGTGCATTGAATATTTTTATTATACCATGACGGGCGTTCTGCTGTCCAACCAGGTTCTGAAGTGCATCTGTAAGACAAACCACGTGGATTACATCAGGCCTGGATGACAGCTTCATATCCTCTCTTACAACTTCTTAGTAATAATTTGCGTTCTCATTTCCCAGAGGAGATGGAAGTGAAATTAGCTGCCACTTAATCTGTTTTTAATTCAGGTTAAATCCATCAGCATGCCCCGAGAAGCATCTCCTTACTTACACAGCG